>VXBQ01010011.1:297664-494829 GCA_013400175.1 Phainopepla nitens | reverse complement strand
TTCCCTTCCCTTCCCTTCCCTTCCCTTCCCTTCCCTTCCCTTCTCCTTTTTATTTTAATCAATGAATATAATTTCTCCCTTTCTTGCTTTCTTCCTTAGTGCTAAAAAGTACACAATGTCTTTTTAATATTTAATTAATGAGATCACTTTACAGGTTTTAGTTTAAAGGTAACCATAGCACAAATGCATCCATTATTAACTGCAGAACGGCAGTGGCTTCTTGGGAACCCTCTTTAGCTTGATATGAGAACCCCTGTCAGCAGAAAACAGCGCTGATATTGTTGTCAAGTGTGACAAACTGGCAAATGCAATGGGCACCACGCTGGAACAATGCAAACTGCTTATATCAATGGGAGAAGCAATGTTTAAAAGCGAGGGGAAGGCGGACAGCGAGAGGCTGCTGAGGAAGGTTCGGTTCCGCGTTGCGTCCTCGCACAGCGGGCGGGTGTTGAAGGAGGTGTACGCCGATGGGGAGGCTGCCGACTCGCTGGACTCCGAGTATGCCAGTAGCTCAGAGACTGACCAGACCAGCCGGCTGAGCGAAGTGGATGGGCAGCAGAACGGACACATAGGGTCGGAGTGTGATGAAAATGATAATGAGCAAGACGACTTGCTCATTTTAGTCAGAGCCACTAAAGAGAAGGGGTTTGGTACAAAGCGAGTCAACATCCTCAGCAAAAATGGCACAGTCAGGGGAGTCAAGCATAAAGTCAGCGCTGGTCAAGCCCTTTTTGACAATTTGGCAAAAGTATTTCAGGTAGGTGATGCAGATCTGCTGGTTGTAAACTGGCTCTCTTTCCCTTTTAACTCCACACATTATTCCCTTTCTTCAAACTGCTCTCATTTAGGACTTCTCAATATTCTGTCTCATTTCCCTTGCTATCCACTTGCACAAGAGAGGCTCATTAGTTCTTCTAGTGTAAAACAGCTCCACACTCCATATTGACTGTGAACTTTGCTTTTCAAAATTGACTTACTGTTTGCTGAGTAGAAATATGTATGTTGTGCTTCCCATGTCTGGATTAGGAAAGAAATGTAACAGAGAATTTAACTGGGGCTTTGCAGGTTTCCTGTACAGGGACGTGTCATGTTGCCACTCCTATTATAATAATTCTAATGAGTTTACAATGTTATCTACTGTCCCCTACGTGTAAATATGTATACTTGCAAATTCCATTCTGTTCAATCTGCAAAGTAGATCAAACTAGGTGCAGGGTGGCACGGTTGGCAGCAATGATGGTTTTCCCACATGAAAATTTCAGGGGAATGAAATCTTAGTTAGAGGTCTCTTTTATTAATGTCTGTTTTCTATCTATTTTGTAGAAAGAGCAGAATGTCTGTATTTGAAACTGTATATATGACACTAATGCCTTAGTCAGTGAAACAGAGGCCTTCAGAAAAATCAAGATAAAAGTACTAAAATATTTATCTTATATATATAATTTATCCGTATATGCTATTCAAGCCTTTCAATCATTAATATTCACACAGATAGCAACAAGTGTGCAACCGGACTCTTTCTGAAGTTCTTAGAATCCCGAATTATGCTTTTCAATTAAATGATCCTGTGACGGTTTCAAGATTATTTTACAACTTTTATGCAGTTTAAATCATGGAGAATTGGATATTAATAACGACTCTCTTTTCATTTTGAAATTACTTTGAAATAAGGTAATTTCATATTACATTAATAAATGCCAATAGATTAACACTCTCTTGCTTCTGGATATGAATTTATTCTCTATGTTGTAACTAAATTAACAGTCTTTTTGTCAATATGAATGTTCCTGTAGAAGTTGAAGTTTCAGAGAAGAATTTCCTGTTCATTTTTGTTCTTTGCATCACATCACATCACATAGCACTCAAGTTGTTTGCTTTCTTTCAAGCTGCTCATGGAAGAATTTGTCCCTAGTTCCTTATTCTGATAAAATTTCTAACAAACTCCCTTTTTTAAAAATAGCTTTGAATTACTATTACTAAGTATTAACTGAGGCATGTTTGGGTTCTTCTCCAACTTCGATTCCAGTGTTCTGTGCTACTTCACTACACAGAGTACCCAACTTCACCCCACTAGCCTCATTCCCTTCTAAACACTGTCTTCACTACATCAGTAACACTAAGCTAAGAAATTTGAATCAGCTAAATAAACAGACCCATTTGAAGACACAAGCACCTTAATTAGTGTCCCTGCCTTATTGCTTTTTCTATCCCCAGTTTTAGGTTGAGAGTTCTTCAGGAAAGGCCCATGGACTGAAATCAAAATACTTCAATTGCAAAGCTTCTTGTATTCCTAGCAGAGTTAATGGTAGGACCAGTGCTATTTCCATGAGGTGTTTTGCCAGAAGAAAGTATTTTCTTGAAAGGAGGCTTATTCATCTTATAACTTCAGAAAATTACATGCATCCAACTCTACCACAGAATTCCTTAATTAAAGCCTGTAAAATAATGATTGGTTTAAAATGTGGTAAGGATTTTTTTATTGACAATATTTTACTGTGGAAGAAAGGGGAAAATTCAAATTATCAGATGAAAACAAACTAAACAGTTTTTCATAGAGCATGTAATTACAATAAAGAACTCTCTGCTACATGCATTACAAAGTCCAAAAGAAAAGGCAGGTTTTCAAACTGGATGAGGAAAATATATGTGGAACTGAGAAGTTTCTTCCTAGGCAGGTCTAGATGAATGATTTCCAAAAAAACCTGTATATTCTTACATTAGGTACCTACTGGATCAATGACATATATTCAACAATACAGAGAATATAGTGATTTGAGGTTTCTACACAGATTCCCATTTCCTCAGAGATAAAGTTCTAAGTCTAGTGAAAAAGAATGATGGTTTGCATATGTTTTATGTCATACTCTGAGCCAATTTTCTATGCTGCATGGTGAGCAGAGAGTAAAGCAAAACACGAAGGTTAGCTTTGAGACGGATTTGAAACTGCTCCATCCTAATGAGAAATATGATTGAAATCCATCCAATTAAAAATGAAGTAATGGCCTTTAGAATGAGATTAGAGGATGATTTCTAGTTTTCTGTAAGCATGTTTCAGACAATTAACTGAGCTGTAATACCAGTTAGAGAACAACAAGAGTTCTCTCAAAGATTTATTAAGATAGAAAGATGTCTTTGTTAGCAGGTACAACACAAAATCTCTCCATCTGGGTACTTTTCTAAGTTACCCCCTTGCTTATGCAAGGTCATCTCCAGCTACATGTTTCTCTTAGATAAGCAGCAGCAAATGTATAACAACAGGAAAGAGGAGAGCGCCCATCCCTAAGGGGAGTCCATCTCTGCCCCTTTGATGATTCAGCAGCAGGAACTTGTATGAGATGAATTTGTTGTATATTTCTCAGCATTAGTGTCAAGTCAGTATTTTTAATCTCAGAGTATGTACATGAACTCTTGACAAACCTGCATTCTAAGCACTAATAAATTCTTGTACGCAAATGCTTCTTATTTAGTATTTACTATATCACTTCCTAACTAAAATGCACATGTAAGAGGCCAAATACTGAGTGTGTCTGAGTGTCCTGTGACCCTGAAACTAGAATGTGGTTTTTTTATGCAATATAGTATTCTGATTCTTCAGACTATATCTGCAAATTTCTTTAATATACTATTTCCCCAAATCCCTAGAGGCTTCCTGCAATAGGGGAGAGATCGTTTAAAGCAAATCAGTTAGCATCAGTATTCTAGGGATAAGCAGGGATTCATTAACTGGGCTTCGTTGTGTTGTTCACTCAAGACCTTTGATTTTGTCTGTTTGAATACTCGTGCTAAAAGTACTTGTGTATTTTAATGTTCTATGGAAATATTTGGATTTGTGATTTTTTTTCCCCACTGTCTTACTACAGCCTTTCTATAGAATTGGTTCAGACATTTTCTTCCCACAACAAATTTATCTGAAAAAAATCACAGCTTCTGGAGCTTTTTTCAGTTTTAAGATAGTGAGGTAATGCAGGAAGTATTTCTAGATGAAAAGGTGTTTTTGGTTGTTGTTACTGTATGATACAAGCCTGGTCTGAGAATGTATATCTAACAGATATACATGTGTATCCCCTCCCCTGCTACATCTTCGAACAGTCATGCACTCAGCACTTCCCTCATCCCTTCAATCTGTGACCTCTCAGTTCCACTGTTCTCTGGGAAGCTGAGTCCTTCCCATTACTCTGTCTGAGGATGGTCTGTGCCCCCAGATGAGAGCTGCTCCAGCACTGTGACAGTGAAAGGTCTCCCTTTAGATCATCCTTGTACACCAGGTCATCCCCTGGTGAAGTTGCTGCCAGGTGAGTGGCAGCAGCTGCGGCTGCTGGGGCCAGCGCAGCCATGAGGATGGAATGTGGGACAGAGCAGGACATGTCCAGGGGCTGCCTCAGCTTCAAGGTAGAACATTCAGGGGGAAGAAAGGTAGGGAAAAGACCAGCTCTAGTGATGCTTCAGGACAGCATGGTTTCCATAGCAACCTCTCCAGCCTTTTCCTCCTTGGGGTGGATGCCACAAAGAGAATGTTGACATAGCAACCACATCCTGGCGGAGTGAGGGAGTGGTGGGTGGGGTGGTGATGGGTGTTGACATAACAACCACTCTGGGTGGGGAGGTGGGAGGGAGGTCACTAGTGGTCATCTGTGGAGGGCAGGGATGGTCACACATGTCATCCAGCCTCCACTAGCACCTAACCTGGGCCTGGGGGCAGCCTCCCACAGTGCTGGAAATACAGGCGTCAGACAGCTGGGAACAGCTTATTTGTGAGAAAAATGCACTACTGAAAATCCTGAAAAGCAGGAGAGAGCTGGAGCTCCCAGACTCCCTCTTCATGAACTTTCTCGGCATAAATTTTCTCCTGCTGAGACTCTACAGCTGACAGCATTGCAATTCTGAAGCTGGGGGCAGGACTTGCCCATTGTGTCAGAAGCATAAGCCCCTTCTCTGCTTATCTGAAGTAATTGTGGTTTTATTTCAGTATACTACCAGAAATTTTGTATTCTAATATTACAATACTGTTTAAATGTGAATGGATATGAATTTTTCCTGTTACCTTCTGTAAAAAGTAGTAGAGAAATAGTTATTTTTTCCTTGAAATAAATATAATTCTCTTCACAGCCAATTTATATGACTAAGCCATTCCTATGGGTAAGTCACATAGACCAAAAATTCTTGGGTTGTCTAATATATTATTAGGTAGTACAATGATCATTTTATGCCAAACTGGGTTTCCATCCCATTGTGCAATGTAATGGAGCTTAGCCAAAGGTTTTACACAGTTCTCTCCTCATTTTCCATGTTTCAGCATGTGTATTTTTTCTCCATTCCCATTCTTACACATCCACTGGCCTTTCAGCCTCCTCTCAAAGGTCAGGTTCTGCTAAATTAGCCACAAAACGCATTCTCAGGCAGGACTTGCTGATGTCTATTGCAAAAGAGCAGGCCTGGTTGACAAAGCTGATGAATGCCTTTGTGGGCATTGCATCAGAGAGGATACAGGTGAAGAGTCACACATAATGCACCCAATCTTTATGTTATTTCCAAGCACAGTTTCCCAGGTAGAGCTCACATTTAAGGTTGTGAAGTGCAAGTCATTATTCAGCCTGATGAAGAATAAGCTTATTAAAATTTAGAGAGAAAGACAGGAAAGAATAAAGGATCACATGGAAGTTCGTTAAGAGGAGAGCTTTGGGGTGGTTAAGAGCACTTTCATCTTTCTTTACTTATAGGTGATCTGGTAAAGTGAATACACAGCAGGAAATGCAGAGCTTACAAACTGATAGGGCTAGCTAGTACCACAAATAAAATAAAGAGAAATACAGCAGCAAAACCAGCCACCTTCCAAAGAACCCAGAGGCTGCAAATGATGTTAAGGAAAGGTTCTTGTGTAGTAGTACAAGCAAAGGTTTTTAGGGTGGCATGCTGTATACCACTGCAGCCTCTGGAGCATATATCACTACAATCCCCAGAGTCTGGGGAGACGAGAAAGAGATCTGCACTTTCACTGGAGAGGTCTTAATAAGATTTGAAGACTTGATAAAGAGAAGTCTCTTTCTCGCTAATCAGCTGATGATCAGTGCTGACACCCCAGAAATCACTGGACTATTTGAATTACAAATCCTCTTCTAGGCCTGGACAAAGATTGTAAAAACTCTCCTGGACTTTGCCTTCATATTCTCCTCCATACACAATACTCTGACTCCCAAATGGACATAACTTACAAAAGAAAACAATGGACTGGATTGCTCATGTAGAGCATTTGATGTAGACTCTTATATGGATAGAGATAAATACCACTGAGCAGAAGATATCTGAGTTACAAACTTCCAGTGTATTTTTCTAGGGTTGGCAAGTCTGGAAAACTAATTATTGAACAGTGTTGCACTGAAATCCACTGGAGAATAGGAAAAATTGCAAAGACAGGGAGGATCAAGTGATTATGAAAAGCAGGTTTTTGCTTGTTACAGAAAATTCAGAGTTAGAAGGGCAAATAGATCACTACTGGAATGGGCATAGCAGTGCTTCACCCCTTGCTTTGTACCGTCAGAAGGGCTTTGATCTGTGACCACACTGCATGGGACAGTGATTCAGCTGAAGCTGTTGATCATCTCACAGTTATTAGAAATGGTTTACAGAGTGGATGTCTGAACAGACACACTGAATTTAAAAGGGAGATGGTCAGGTCTGTGAGCTTTTAACTGGAATCTGGATTTGGTCCATGCTTAGGATGATGGTTTTTTATTGCTCACATGTTGTAGAAATCAGTTGTAAAGCACTGAGGTCAGAGAAGTCTATTACTAGACTATTCAGGACATGTTAGGATTTGCTTCTGTTGGACTTGAAATACATATTTGACATACACTTGATGGGGTCAGTAAATAAATTTTTAACTATATAAACCTCTGAAAGCGATATACAAGTTTTGAGTTAAAAACACTTGGATGTCTCATTTTCAAAAAGTGTAGGTATAGGATGTCTTGACTTTTCAATACACTCAACATTGGGAAGCTTATCAACAATACTGTGGTTAAATGCATCACTTTTTAAAGACTGAATCAATAACTGAAGGAAAAAAAATTATAGGCGTTTATGCTGGCAATCTGACCAGCATGTACTGGACATCTGTCTCACCTTCCAGTGTACGGCATGGCCTCAAAACTATTCTTGCCCTGATGAGTCTTTATCCTGGTAAAAGATCCATAAATGAGGTCAGTGTCTTGAGACACTGTCCCTAGCATGGGAAAGAGCATAGCAAATAAGTGGTGTTGCTGCAGTGAATATCTATATACAGAATATGTAGTACTAGAGTGAATCAAGACTTCAGGTATAGATTCAAAAAACTCACAGGCCTCTGAGGAAGGACTTAAGACATCAAGCTCCAAAACTAAGATTCTCTACATCTCTCTTGTTGCCACCTTGCCTCAAAGGCACCAAGAGCCTTTTCTTAAAGAAAATTTCACTAATGCTCTGCCTTGGCCATGTGCCTCAGCATGTCAAGACTGACAGCACCTGACAGTTTCTTCCTACTCGGTTCCTGTGGGATCCATAAAATAAGGGTTCCATTGCCTGTCCCACCTGCATGGCTTCATGCAGTAGGCGTTCCATGAGCATTCCTGGTGGATTAGCTCCTACACAACCTGCACTTTAGCAGATGCTGCTTTGTTACAAATTGTGTCTGCAGAAGGCAGTGGTAGGAGATGTGGTGGTTTGAAACAGACAGTCACAAGATAGCAAGAATAAGTTGTTGGAGCAGGAGTAGAACACAGCCTTGCTGATTCTCAACTTGCCATACCAAATACTACTGCATTCTTCAGCATCAGGCTTGACATTGATTCCCTCCCTCTTTCTCTTAAGCACTATAGTGATCACATTGTTCCAGCATGCAGGTATCCTAGAAAAACTTGTGGCCTGTGACTTGCTTGTTAGGGAAAAGAGGTAGAGAGGAGACTGAATCAGGTTTTCAAGACATGAGAGATTGCAAATAATCGTGTTCTGCTGCCTTGTTTAATCCTCTGTCTTTAAATCTAAAAATAGACTTGCTTTCTTTTTGAAAGAATGAATACAAATGCCAAATGGAAGAAAAGGCTTCCTGGTTGTACTTGTTGGAGTTTTTGCTGGCACGGGGACCCCTTACCAGGAATCCCCTGTGAAAAAGTCTGTGCCAGGGTCAGGAACCAGGATTGAGGCAGAAGGACCTTGCTGTTCGGTCTTCAAAGATGTTTATTATTTCTTTACCACAATTTAGAGCCTTAGAAGACAACAGGCTCAGCACACTTTGGTGACATATGCCAACAAGACACAAAATGGACGATTTCAAGGGCTCTTATACAGATACCTTATCCAATTAAGTTTCACAACGTACCAAACCCATAGTATGTTTTTATTTTTCTACCAATTCCTAATTATTTGTCAGTCATTGTAACATCTGCATTGTGACTTTTTCTAACCAATCACCGTGCTACCAAAACTGCAGAAAATGGAGTAGATGAAGAAGAAAGAAGAAGACTAAGTTAACACCCAAAATCCTCCATCTTGTCTTTCATCTACCTTCCATGCTAAAAACCCAAAATCTACATTTTCACCCTGTGATAAATTACAATATACATTAACAAAAACTCAACTTCTCACCAAGTCCTGGAAGCTTTTTCCATGGCCAAAGACTAAAAGCCGTGCTCTCCTGAGAAATAAAACCTCCCAGGACAGGCGCAGGAGACACTCCTGTGTCCTGGATTCCCACAGTACTAAGTGGGATTCCTAAGTCATACTGGCCTCAGGAAATTCTCTGAGCTGAAAATAGTCATAAAATGAGAGAGTATTAGTAGGAAATGCCATATATGCTTTCCAGAGTCTTAGTTTTAGTTATGTGTCTGGTAGATGACCCGGAATACTGGACAAACACTGGGTCTGATCCTATGTACTGCTCTGAGACTCTTACATAATGTCCCTTTGTGGGACTGCTCAATAAGGTGCTCAGCCTTTGAACTAACATGGAAAATTCTTTGTCTTACTTCAAATTAACTTGAAAAATTGTCATGTTACACAAGCATCCTATCAAAAATATCTTAGTGCAGAAGTTTTTTCTGCTTATTCTAAGAGTAGAATTTTTTTTCCTGAATTGGACTCTTATAACAGAGATGAAAAAGACGAACTATTAGTCTTAATCATTAATTAGTAGAAATAACTCTTATCTTTTGCTATCTGTGAAGCTCAGCTTGGTAACTCAGCAGGAAAATAAAGAGAAAATATATTTTGAAGTATTCTTATAACTAGGACTATCAAGAAAATTTGGGGCTATTCACTTCTCTTTGACATGGTATGACAGGCTGCCTGCTAGTTCACTGATCCTGAATCTTTGCATGCCTTCAACACAGCAAGTACAATCTTTGTAGAACACAAAGACAAATTACTTATGTACTTAATTCCTAGCATTATATTTGGTCATTGACCCTTAATTTTGTGTACAAATAAATTACTCAGCTATCAAATATTTTGGGGTTCTCACTGCACCTGAGTGTCTTAGGCTAAGTATGCTTTACTTAAAACATTACAAACATGAAAGCAAATATTTGGCTACATTGGGCAAATTCGTCACCAGAGTGCACAGCTGTGCAATTGCAAAAATATGGTAATAATGAAGATGAAAAACAGCTCCTTTATTAAAACCTTAAAAAAAATTCTAAGTGCATTAAAATAACATTATTTGGTTTACAGATCTCAAAACTGTTTCAGTTCTACTGAACTAGGATTTGAAAATACACTAAGCTAGAAAATATAAATGTATACGTGCCACAGGTATAGCGTTGCTAGACTGCTCCAGTATGTCAATAGATTGCTGTGTTATTTGTCTACTAAGGTTGGCAGGTTATTACACACTGCACGAAAACAAGGTGCATGATTAACAGTTTGACAGTAAAAATTGGTCAAAAAGACAATTTTTTTCTTGTCCAGAACTTTAGCCTGCAACTGCAATGTTTGGTGGCATCATAATTTTGTAGCTGAACTGTAATAAAATATTCTTTAGAATAGAATTTGCAACCAGAGGGAAAAGGGTATGGCTTTCATGCATGAAAACCTTTCTAATTGCTGCAACGTCCTTGCAAGGTAGTGCAAAACATGAAAATCAAACCTCAATGAATTTTTCCAAAGCTTGTAAGAGGAATAATAGATAGGACAGTATCCCCAGCCTGTTGATTTTGAAAAGAAGCTGTAAAGTTACAGCTCCCCACCAAAACAGGCAATCTTGTGGTTTTGCTTGATGCACTAGTTATATTGTGGAGAAGCTGCCACAGCATGACTCTTTATAAAGCCTCCATCATAGAAAGCAACACAAATGGTCACAGATGAGCAGCTGGAGTCACTGGGATAGAGACTCATTTCACGCATGGCAAGAAAGAAGACAGGAAAACCATCATTCATTTCTAGTATGAATTGTAGAAAGCATTTTAACATCCTTAGTACCATTTTGCTTTGGAACTTTATCTAGAGACCTCATCCATCAATGTCAGACAAGCATGTCTTCTGTACTGCATGTACTGGAGTAAAACCACACACAGACTCACTCTTTCTCCATTTCTCAAAAAGAAATATAAAAAGCCTTACTAGCCAACATTTGCACATGTTTATAACACCATGCAGTGTTATGAGCTGCACTGACAAATCAGCCAATGCTGGTACAAAGGCAAAGAGCAGTTTCTTTGGAATTCATGTTTGTTTTGAATACTACTGATTACTAATTATCTAACAAGCTTTAAAACTATTAGTAAATGTAAGGAGACATACATTGTTATTTAAGAAAAACTTGTTCTCCTTGAAAAGTCTGTAAGACAGAAGGAACTCAGTCTTTAAAGAATTAACAGCTTTTTAAAGAAAACACAGTATTTTCCTGCCCAGCTGCTCGTCTTGCTATTTGTTTACTACATCTAAATGCAAAGCACTCTCCCTCCTAGACCTACAGGCAACGATGAAACATTTCATTGTTCAGGTGGAGAATGTCCTGAGAGGCAGACTGATAGACACAGTGAAAAATGAGAGCTTTGAGCATTATTGCTTCTTTCCACCTGTCACAGCTCATAATCTGTGCCTTGAGAACTTCCCTTTCCCCCTGCTGGCTGATCAGGTCTCTGATGAGATCTCACCTGCCTAGCTGCATCCAGTTTGGGGATTCTCAACACAGGAGGAAAATTGACCTGTTGGAGCAAATCCAGAGGAGGGCCACCAAGTTGATCAGACTATCTCATGAGGAAAGTTTGAGAGAATTGGGTTTGTTCAGACGAGAAAAGAGAAGTCTTTGGAGTGATCTAATTGTGGACTTCCTGTACGTAAAGGAAACTTAGAGGAAAGATAGGGCAAGACTCTTTACAAAAGCCTGTAGCAACAGACAAAGGGGAATGGAATTCTTCAAACTCAAAGACAGTAGGTTTAGATTAGATATTAGGAAAAGACTCTTTACTGTGAGGGTAGTGAGGCATTAGAACAGCTTGCCCAAGGAAGTTGTGGATGCCTGTCCCCTGGAAGTGTTCAAGGCCAGGCTGGATGAGTCTCTGAGTAACCTGGTCTAGTTGAAAGTATCCTGCCAATGCATTTTATGATTCCATGATGCTCTAAATCAGATTCACTCACATGCAGTGGGTAAATCTGGTTGTTCTTTCAAATCTCACAATGATTCAAAAATATAAGCACCTACTCAGACCCTTAAAGTTCAAACTTAAACTGTCATAAGGATTAAAAAAAATCACAATTTCTAAAGGATTGGTTCAGGAAATAGATTCTCTTCATCTAACTGGAAAATATTGCCATGGGAGATGTTTTTGTACCTGCTAGTGGTCAAGCCTTTTGTAAACCTGTCTACTTGGTGGATGATACTCTTTTGCATCCTCATATGGAAGACTGTGGGGTGGAAGGACACTTTTACTGGCCAGTATTTACAGCTGAATGCAGATAGTTCGTACTATAGGAAACTTTTCTTTTTAGCTGCTTCTGACTGGGACCGGTCTTGAATCATATAGTTCCTTCAGTCAGGTGGTTTCATCATCAGCTACTCCAGCAGTTCTCTTTTGAAGACACAATAGACAAGGGTAAGAGGTTTCAAAGAAGGAGAGCAGTCTAGTGAAATTTCTGACCTATTTTTTATGCTATCCCAATTCTCATTTTTGGAAGAAGGTTATTCAGCTGGCAGAAATACAATCAAGTATGGAGTGTCACCATCGTTTGAAGACATGATGTGAAATTAGAATAAATGTAATTGATTTTTCTTGCTGCACAATATTAAAATGACACCTATGCAAAGAAACCACTGAGATGTTATTCCAAAGGAAAAGCAAACAGATGATTTAATAATCTCAGCTTCTTCATTTTTAGTCTTATTCCTTGAACAGAACACATTTAACTATGACAAGATATATATTCTAGCCCCACTGTAAGAACATTATTATATGAATAGTATGATTATATGAACATTTTATGTAAAAAATACACATCTCTGAGCAAAATCCTGCATCAGACTAGAATGTAAAGCTGCTTACACTGGCCTTGGTAAAACATTAGTCCAGCTGCAGATGTGACATATACAGAATATATAACTTGGTAGCTCTTTTGACCAGAAGGTTTAGGAGCTCGTATAAAGCATACAACCTTCTGTATTCTAATTTTCAGACATTATACCTATATGGTTAAAATTCAAAAGAAAACAAATGCTTACACCTTAGAGTCTTTCCAGCAATGATGCCTATAATTCTGCTTCAAGAAGTTGTCTTGTATTTTGCTCACAAAAAACTGGTGGATGAATCATCTGTTCCCTTTCATATATTAAGGCCAGCAACCATGGTATAGGCTATTCTAGGGCAGAGCTGGTTTATGTGTGCTGTCTAGGAGTTGTATCTGCATAAAAATCTCAAGCTCTGCCTTTTTTGAAATTTATTGCTTAAAAAGAAATGAGGCGCTTGAAGTGTGCAATGTAGACGAATCTTTAATTTAAAAAATGGATATTGAGTATATAAGTAATAATTAACTACTCAGGGCTTGAAAATGAAGGTACCAAATTTCTAGGTATCATTAAGTAATGAGATAGTTGAGAACATAGTTCCAATTGGGTTAAGTAGTATAGCAGGGAAACAAGGTCCTTCATCACTCAGTGCTAATGCAGGACAAAGTAGTGCTATAACTACAAGATATGCCTTTGCATCACTTCCATGTATTAAGTGATATAGCTCTCTGAGAGGTAAGGATTGAATCAGCACTTTGGTGCACTAATCACACCATAACTTTGATCTCTGCCTCATTCAAAGACCTGTGCAGAATTCATTATCAGTTGCAGAGTGCTTTGTGACCCCAGGTGAGATAATGCAACACATCCACCTGACAGATTGTTGTCCTTTTCCTTAACTTTAGTGTAGCACAAATGACAACTCCAACCTTTACACAACAGCCTATTTTTATCCCCACCCACATGAGTAACATTTTCAGCTAGACTTCAAGTTGTATAAAGTGTCAGGAAAGAAAAAGTACATAATATGTCAGGTTTTTGGAGCTGAAAACTGAGGGAGGGTCGTGGTTTCCCTGACTTGTTCACCATTCCCAGGGAGTTTCAGGATTTTAGTGTTTCTAATTTCAGCTTCCATTTGTAGGAATACAGTAAAAAATAAAATAACTTTTGGCATGAAGCTTGTTGTCTGCTGAACATGAAAACTCCAGGGTGTATCCCAAATCAAAACCAGAATTCATTTAAGCCTTTCCTTTCGTTTTGTTGCTTAGGAAGGTAAATTGTGAAGAATGATAGCAATTTTTAAAATTTTCTCTGCTGATGATTGCAGTTGAGAATGACTCTTCATTTCATTTATACTCTTACCGTCTTTAATTCTTTTCTGAGTGAACAGTTCTGTTATATATGATGGACTGACTCTAGGCTGCAATTAACCTATGAAAGTCTGAAACATTTTTCAATGAAAATGCAACATTTTTGACTGAGCTAAGTGGGATTGATTAGGACTTTCCTGAATACCAGTTTTTACTTGTTGATTCTCTCTAGCCCTAGGAATATCGCCAGTTGCAACACTGCTGCAAATATAAAGAAGTATTGAACTATTGTGTTGTTTCCTATGATATTCTGGCACACTGAAAGTAAGTCTTGGAAAAACAGGCCCACTTACCACACAAAGCATGGCTGACAAAGAAGGAAGAGCCCTGTAATATCATAAGTAGGATCTCACCAGCTAAGTGTTTTATTCTCCAGTCAGAAATATGATGAATGGCATTTGTAAGAAGCTCAACAGACTACAATACAGTTTTCAAAGACCTCTAGTGCCTGTTAATTAACCAAACTATCTGACATTTGGGAACTAAAAAGGGGATCACTGATGTAATGTTTAAATGTAAAATGAGTCAGAGATCCCTGTATGTATATGTTACTATTATGTTATTATCGTTACTATTATGTTATTATTAGCATTTTTAGACTAGCATTAGACTAGGGAATATTTTAGAAAGAATGAGTAAGGAATTGGTGAAAGAGAGGAATGAAGACAAAGAGGGAAGGGATAGAAATATTTTTGGTAAACTTCATCTTCTTGGCAGAAGACACTATACAGGATATTTCAAAGCTGCTGCCAAGTTAAAAATAAATGGGCCAGAGCAGATATTGATATTGTCATTTTCATGACAGTCATTTGCTGCTTATCACACAAGTCTGTTTCTCTGCAGTATGAATTGTTCTATTGAGTGAAGTAGCAGTGCTTACAGAGAGATAGCGTGAGGGTTCATAAACCAGGACTCAGAGTCATGCTGTTTGCTAACTTTTCCGCATGATCTGAGATATCAAACACTTTCATCTTTATCTGTCTAGCCTCATCAAGTCCTGTTCTTGTTCACTTCTGACTAAAGCCATCCTTACTTACAGAATATACTCAAAGAGGACACCAGGTGGCCATTGATTGTACCTGAACAGACAACATAGGGTCAAATACCTAGAAACAGTGTGATAAATAGCAAGTAAAATTAAAAACTGCTCATGACAAGAGAAAATAGGATTTGAGCTCCACAACTGCTGTTTCAGGCAAATGTATTGTGTTTCTTTCTTTAACAATTCAGGGTGTCATCGTGGGAAGGGGTACATAAGTAAACAGCAGAATAAACACCAATGTTTGAGTATATACTAGGATTAAACATTCAAGAGAAGTAAACATTTGAAAAATCTTACTCATATTATTAGAGAGAAATCCCCAAAGCAACTTAAAATGTCAAGTGACAGTATGGAAAATAACTATGTCACAAAATAACTAGCCTTTTATTCAAATATTTCATACATACATCCACATATAAGCAAGTCTAAAGGTGTTTAAAAGTTATTTTTGGTCAAGTGACCAAACACTAAGTACTAGACAGAACACTTTCAACTGGACCTACATGCTCCCACCTTTTATTTCTTACCCCTCTTGTTTTGAGTAGAACCAGAAAACAGAAAGGCCCAGAAGGGGAAAAAAACATGGGGCAAAAATTGAACAATGTTTTTTAAACTTGAGGCAAAGTTCCATTTTATCAAAGTTCAAATTTCATTTTACTCATTTATTCCTATTGCCAGCCATAAAAGATAGAAGTGAAATAAACACTGATCAGCTGTTGAATAATAATTATTTTCATACTCCTACGTATAACTGTTATCACAAAGGGGTAACTCATGACTGTCAAGCAGTTGGAAATTAAATGATGTAATCTAGGACAAATCTTCTAAAAATGGAAGCCTATTCTCAGATTTCTGGGGACTGTAATTTTTTTAGAGCTGTGTAATTAATACTAACATTCTTCTCATGACCCATCTGGGATCCATTATTTCAATTCTCTGGTCTTCCTTCCTATTTACAGGCACAGCTTCAGGCAGGCAGATGCTATGCAGCTCAAGACATACATTTTTAATTTACTGATAGCAGCATTTCCTTAGGTGACACGCTGTAGACTTTTTCCCCCTCTTTTACATTAATTGGTTTCTGTTTGCAAGGTACACTGAAATAACAGTGACCTTCCAGTTTGCCCGTTCTCTAACTATGTTGTCTGTTAGTAGACACAGAAAATGTATAGCAATGATAAACTATGAACAATTTTTACTTTCACATTTAGCTTGACTTCCCAGTTTCCAGCCATTTAAAAAGGCCTCTATCTTACTCATGTCCGAGGCACATTGCATAAACTGTTATGCTGCTGTTCTGTGAGCAAAGTCTTCAGTAAACTGTCTCCAGATAAACAACTGAAAATAGTCTGAAATTCAGAGCTGAAATTCAGCTTTTTCTTGTCCTTCCTCATTGATGTAACAAAGTCATAAACCCTCCCTGGGATAATTTAGAAGCTGGGTCCCCCTAGTTTCACATAGATCAGGCATGATACTGTAGCCAAAATGAGTCTAATATGTAATGAAAATTCAAGCCAAAATTTAGTTCTAAGTTAACATATCTCCATGGTCACAGGATTCATGCAACAACATAATGTTTGTGTAGTCATCACAACTGTGCGCAGTCCTATCACGACATCAGCCATATCTGCCAGAAATAATATTCTTCTTGCAGAAGAAGGAACTTTCAGTTTGGCCACTGATATGCAATGCTTTGTAGCAGGTTTCTTTGGACTGAGTGTGAATTTCATTGCAAATTATTTACATATAATCAATTTTGTATCTGATGATTTTTACAGGAATTCAACTTACATCAAGCAGTACAGGAAGTGAGATAGAAAACGATGATGAGTGGATATTGGGATTTAGTGAGTAAAACACAATAGCTTATTGGTGGTAGAAGCAAAGTTCCTCCTCTCCCCTTCAAGTTATTCTATAGACATACTTGAAAAGCTAAAGTTAACCAAGAGCCAGAACTAGTGGAAATCAAGGTTGTGGCAAATTATGCTGGCTGGATTGTAGATACTGAGTTAAAATAATTAGTTTTCAGAAAATTTTGAGTGGTAGTTACACAAGGTCTGTGACTGTGAATACAGGGGATTGGCTAGAGGGAAATTAAATAGGAACACTGATATTGTAGAGGGAATTCAGGAGATAAATCAAATGTTTGTGGAGAAAACTGAATTTGCCTGTGAGATGCTGGAGAAAGGTCTTTGCTATCTGGATTCAGAGAGATATCTTGGAAAGAAATGGAAGATCTGCAATTCCATTTTTAGAAATACTGTTTTGGAGCTTGAGAAGCTGATGTGTTTGCTGTGGAGAGGCTGAAATAACTTTAAGTGTTCTGTTTTTTCATTGTTAAGATGATTAGGTAAATGTGTTCACTTGGATTCAGAATTCCTCAACAAACCTACCAGTGAGGGAATCAATACTCTGAATTCAACACATTTCAGACGTGAACTGCGAACAACAAAGTGTCAGAAGGGCAGAGTTTATCTAAAATTATAGCACTGTACACGCTCACTCCATGGCAGTGCATGGTGATGATCTTCATACAAAAGGGCCAGATATTAGTGACACTTTCAGTGAGTATAGTTGTCCAGAATCCTGGAAACTGTGCTCACCACAAGTACCCCTAGTTCCACGGAGGACATATATCTGCTGAGTGTGAGAGGTGTGAGACCTCTGGAGGGCTTCTGTCCCATTGTGGTTGATTCACTGTATGCTCAGCCCTACTGAAGCATAACAAGGTGGTGCCATCTACTTCCAAGCTGGCGCCATGAAAATCAGCTCCCAGTCGCTCCTGCAGCACAGGCTTGTAATTTTGACCCTATCTAAATCTCATGAAAAGGTAAGAGCCTTACTTAAATCAGTTCCTTCATAGTTGTCAGAAACCTCAGGTGTGGCAGTGAAGTACTCTGTCTTGAGACAATAAAGCCAAAAGTGAGAGGCAGCAGAAAAAAATGCTTCTGCATGCTGGCAGTGTTAGAGGAAATAAAATCACTCCTGAATGCCTGGGAAAATTGAACATTCATTTTAAAACTTATTTTAAAATTAATGACTTTGACATGAAAGAGAGATGAAGGGCAATCAGGCTTTCTATGGGGAAAGGGAAACTTACTCTGCAATCTGGGCAGATCTTTGAAGTAAAGAAAGAAAAAGGGATAAGGGAAACTTGAGTTTTTAATTGCAACTTGAATTCAGAAGTTATGGCAAAGACAGATGAATGGAGTATGTAGTAGGTTTTTTTAACACTGTACTTCAACCACGTTTGTTGGTGACAACATTGAGTTTAATCCTTTTGTTCATTCTTCTGATTACAGCTTAAAAATACCTATATTTTAACCACATCTTATAGTGAATTTTTTTTGTAACTTTCTTTAGCTAAAATAATACCATGTAGCATAATTTTGACCAGAAATTCAGTTCTGACCACAAGGTAATTTGAAATTTTGCAAATTTTTGTGCAGTTTTTACCATTTAATTTTCCGGAATTTTGCTCTTCATCTGTACCTGACACAGTCTAGTTCTTAAGAGATGGTAATAAAATTTAATAAGCACTTCCAATTACCATATATTTATGCAGTCAAAGACCCAAGAAACAAATCCGAAAGCTAATATATCCTATGACACTGTAACACAATTGTGCAGAAGTATGGTTTCAATTTCTGGATCCAATGATTACATCAAACAAAGAAAATTTTCATATTGCCACTCAGATTGTTCAGCTGAAAGCCATTTATCAAACATAGCAGATAACCAAACATCAGGAACACTAGCTTATAAATCTACTAGCACTACACCTGTGGAAAATAAATGATTCCCTGGTTGGATGCCAGGTTACAGCACAATACAATCAGCTTGCAATACAGAGTGGGCACAGAGGGGAAATATGGCATAAACCAATGTCAAAGAAAGTTCATTTTAGGACAGGTGCTGACTAGAGTTTGTGCAGTGTGTAATCACAGAATCATAGAATGATTTTTGTTGGAAGTGACCTTAAAGATTATCTAGTTCCAACCCCCTTGCCATGGGCAGGGATGCCTAGAGCCCCATGTAACCCTGCCTTGGCCACTTCCATGGATGGATATTCACAACTTCTGTGGGCGACATCATGTTCTGTATAGGTTAAGGTATATATTAATTATCAATAATAATATTATTCATATTAAATATATTGTAAAAAAAAGCCATGAAAAGCAAAACCTTCTTATCAGAAATAGTAGCATTTTCCAACTGAAAAACTGAGCTTGTTTTGCTGGAAAGAAAAAAGTTTTATGGTCTAGTGCTGTTTCTTTTCTCAAGGGAGCCATTTTGAAAATACTGGGTTTATAAGTAAACGAATCCCAACATCTTTTCTCTTGTATAGCAAATCTTGTTAGTCTTGAATGAATTGATGAGAGGAGAAGAGGATAATATAAGAACAGGCTGTTTGATGAACAGCATCAGAGCAATCATTAACCTTACTTTCCTCTTCCCAATGAGTTTGTTTCAGAGGTGACAAAATACAGTTACTAAACTAATAGATGAAAAAACAAGGCCAGAATGTGCCTTGGGCCTGCCACTGAAGGCTGAGAAAAACTCAAGCTCTCAGTGAAAATGAAGATCAATGACAGAAAAATCAAGTGTACCTCCCATGTGGTCTGAGCCCATTTTGACACCTTGTCTCCCACGTAACAAGAAAATACTCTGTTTGGCAACATGCATAAACTAACTCCAGTGGAACTCCAGCCAGGTGAATAGTCATTAATGTGTACTCAATGAACTGTGCTCCAAGAGATAGAAAATAATTTTATGAAGTACCTCCAGCAAACCTTCCTAATGACAAATACACTCCCTTTGCCTAGTGTATTTTAGGCAATACTGCTGTTTTATACACTTTATTTAGTGAATGCCTCATGAATGACAGAGCATTCTCTCTGTCACATTTACTTTTACAAGGCTGAATCTTGGTTACCAACTAGAAATGGTTAAAAGCCTTGAAATGTATGTGTATTGTTAGCCAAACAGATATAAAATAATCATTCTAGACTAATTTTTTCCATGGTTTACAATGATTGATAACTCAAAGGAAGCAAAGCAATGGGACAACACCCAATTCCTGATTTGAAGTGCTACTTAATCCAGGAAATATTTGGCTACAGAGGCATATTTTGTAGGAGAGATCATAAAGAGGTTGAAAGGTTGTATATGAAGTTTCAGTTGTCTATTTTGGTGTGAGATTGCACAGCACACTGAAAATGAAGGAGAATGTTATGATATGCCTTGCTGAAACTTGGCTTAGATATTTTCTGACTACAGCCTTAATGTTGCATTGGGAGGTTTCTGCTATAAATGGCAAAGAACTTAACCTGCCCGGCCTTAGAAAATTATTGCATATTATTTTTACGTAGTGATTGTGATGGCTGATGAAAATTTTCTGAAATAATTTTCTCTGGTTAACACTGTAAAGGAAATTGTACTCGACTGAATTTTGTGTTGGATTTTTCTGATATGAAAGAAGTCATAAAGACATAGTGACAGGACTAGGGGGAATAACTTCCAACAGAGAGTAGGTTTAGATTATATATTAGGAAGAAATTCTTACTTTGGAGGTGGTGAACAGGTTGCCCAGAAGAGTTGTGGATATCCCCCATCCCTGGAAATGTTCGCGGCAGGCTGGATGGGGCTTTGAGTGACCTGGTTTAGTGGAAGGTGTCCATGCCCATAACATGGGGGTGCAACTAGGTCTTCGAGGTCTTCTTCCAACCCAAACCATTTTATGATTCTATGATTTTCTTGGATTGAGGAAATTTCAAGGTCATTGGCAGGCCAACTTTTTACAGACAAAAAGATTAGCCGTCAGACCACATGACTGGCTCTAATATTACACTGATATTTGTTTTGTGTCACAGTTGCAGCCATATGTCACGGTTGAGACAGATGAAACACTGTTTAGAGGACTAAACTTTCCTTTTAGTTAGAAGGGAAACCCAAACACTCCCTGGAGTTGTAAGCAAAGCCTTAGGCAGCAACAGGCAGTCTTCTTGTTCCTTCTTCCTGCACAGCCAGTTAACTCCTTTTTTGCCCTCACCTAACCACCCGACTCTGTCTGTCCCCTGTACAGCAGCTTACCTCTCTGTCCCTTGCTTGGCCACCTGATCCTTCCTCCTCACAGCATGGCAGGCAGACGCCAACTGATTCTGGGGCAGCTAACCCCCTCTTTTGTAACACTCTTCCTTATTGGACACGGTGCGGCTTGTTAAGGGTAAAACTGCTTCTACTCTTTTGTTGTTAGTATAGCTGCCCTCAGTTTTGTGCTCCCTACTTGGTGCCCTTATAAGGCTAATGTGAGGAGAAGAGGACACTAACGAATTGAATCACCCAGAACTTTGCAAAAATTAAGGGGTATTCAAACAATAGTAACCGCTCAGCTTTACCTCTCAGCCTATTCCCTGCACAGGAGTCTCTACCTGACGTGGCTTCATACAAATGTCACAGAACAGTGTAGGTACATCTTGTCTGGCTTCTGCTGAATACAGGAATGGTTCAAAGAACTGCACAATGTGAAAGGAGGTTGTTGGACCCTCCTTGTTTTGGCTTCTAGTGTCTCATATAAACTGCTGAGAACAAAATTATTTTCAGTAGCTCCTGCCTCTTCCCCTTCAATCTTTGTAAGGAGTGTCCTTGCAGAACAAAAAAATGCTTCTCCTTTCTTACCAACCAGCAGAGGAACATTTCCAAGGGTCTTCCCAGAGACTCTCTTTTTTTTTTTTTATTTGAGAAGAATTTCTTGGAGATGTCAAATTGGTAAATATGAGGTGAGACAGAAATAAGGACTGTGCAAGCAGAAGAGAAACAAGCATTATATTACAGTATTTCGTCCCAGAAGAAGTGAAGACTAGGTTAGAGTTAATTACAGGTTTTCTTCTGATTTGCAAATGTTTAATTTTATCCTATTGTATGCTGAATGGCATAAATACATTAATAAGAGAATACTGATAGAACTCTTAGCACTTGATAAATAAAATCCAATTAGATGTGGACAGATAGCAATATTCTTTCAACTAATTTGAATGTATTTTTCATTTATTTGAAATGAATTTTGCCCTGCCTGACTTCAGAGCATTGCTCTGTGTGCCCTGTTAAACAGGAGCTGCTTTTACCCCGGAGTCAGAGCTAGATGTGTATCACACAGCTTGGCTCTAGAGGCTACAGAGGCAGAGGCAACAGAGTCTAGCAGAGGTCATGAGCCCTGGGGAGATAACCCATTCTGCTAGCAGAGCTCAGGTCACCTATGAGCAGACTGTAACCTGGTTGTGTGAGTGTGTGCTGGACGAGCAGCCTAAGGACACTGGGAGGTGAGCTCAGCTGTAGTTTTTGTATCTTCTGAGCCTGCCAATAGCTGAAGCATTATAGAGAGCAGAGAGAGGCCAGGTCATGTCCTGTATTCCTTTGCTGTGGTATTAAAAGTATTTTTTTCTGCTTTGAAATGAAAGCACTTTGATATCCCTTGAACAGAAACTGTGCAGAAAATATGTGGAAAAGCCTGCAGTGGCAGAAGAAGAGTCATGATGTTATATTGTATTATGTGAGGAACAGAAAGGGTAACAACACAGATATATATGGTGTCAGAGGATGGAAAGACTTTCTTTTGTTTTTTCATATTTTAGTACACTGCCAAGTGATTTTATGATGAAAGGAACAGTATAGATATCACATGCAGTATTATTATTACTTATGTTATTTTCCTCTGACATGCCCAACACTGATGTACAATCTGAAAACTACAAACGAATTACAAACATATATAAATATGCTGTACGAATATCTGAGGTATAATTGAATTCTGTATCTATTTTACACTACAGCTGAACAATTTTGAGCATGTCAAACTTCAGGAGGTAAAACTGTGCTATTTTGGAATCAGCAGTATATGTTGTGTTTGTAGATGAGAAAGACAAGAGTAAGACAAGAACAGGAGTTAGAAGATCAAAGAATTCAGGTTGTTGCTGGGTTATAGCCCTTCTCTCTAACTGTGCCCACCTCCTCAGAGTTATCTAGCCCTATGAAATGCAAACAGGAGCAAAAGAGATGTCTCATATCCAGTGTTACAACAGGCAGAGGAGCCTGGGCTTTTGGAAACTGATGTATTTCTTAGGGCTGCTGTTTGTGTTTGTTTGGGTGAGGCGAATTACAGCACACAGCCCAACAAAAGCCACACAAGTATTTGTGCTATTTTAAAAGCTGAGAAAAACAGTGACCTGACTGCTTTTTTTGGAGGAAGCAAAGCTAGTATCTTTTTGGGAGTGTCCCAGGCTCTCTAGTTACCTTGTTTAGGTGCGCAGCTCTTGATGGCCTCACTTGTAAATTGGCAGTAGTGGACCTTCCCAGCTTGCTGATAGTCATGAGGATGGCTACTGGTGATACCGTTCCACTGCCCTAAGGGGTCAAAGATGACAAGTCCTACAGTTTATAGACTGTTTAACTGCCAAAACTACATAAGAAGTATAGTATTATTTTAAGAGAAGGCCAGTACCTGCTTTGAATTGACTGTTTGAGTGCTGTGTTGCAGAAATCAGACTTCATTCTATTGAGCTTTTCTAATACACATAGTTTCCTGAATTTAAAAAGGTTCTGAATATTACCAAATATTGATGTAGTTCTGGGTCCTTGAAGGCAATGCAAACAGGACTGCAGTCTTAATGTAATAAAGTACTTAAGAGAGGGTGTAGATTCCAATTTACGTGTGCGCTGTTCTTTGCTGAGTGAGAATCCATAAAGGATTGGACTGCAAACAATGAAGTGGAAGGGAATGGGATTTCATATGAAGAATGTGCACAAAGGTTGAGACTGCTTGCAATAGCTTCAGTGTGTGTAAACAGATCTTACTTGCCAAAGAAAAACATTTTCATTTGGTAGATGAAGACCGAGTGTTGGAAAAGGTCTTCTGACCAGCAAATCAATTCTTCCTGAAAAATGGTATTAAAACTTTAATTTGAACCAGGCAACCAACAAACAGAATCAACTGGTTCACAATACAATTAGCCCTGTTCTGTGTGGTTATGATGGCAAATATTGTGGTTTTTGCTTGAACCTAGACCTTCAATCTTCAACCATCTATTCAAATATTGTATGTTTTTCATATAAACAGTGACTTGATAAAAAGTTTGTTTTGCATAAAATACTATGCGTTTTTGAAAACATATGTGTTTGCATGAAGTATCATGTAGGAAAAAAATTGAAACATTTTGGTCACAGCTTTTGACTTTCAAATTATCTTTCAGAAAGTATTCACTACTTTTAGTATATATTTTAGAAGTTCTTTTAAAACACAAAAGCTAGTAAAAGCTTTTCAATTGCATGGAAATTAAATGCTTAAATTTTGGTGGGTTTTTTTTTCGGCAGAACTTCTTCAACAAGAAACTCATAGCTATTATCTTCCCTTAATTTTCTGAGTATAAAATAAAAACAGAAGGTCCAAACCAGATTGTGATTAGAAGATTATTGTTAAATCACAATTCTTCTTACCACTTAGTTATTGATACCAATTCAAGATATATATATGTATAACTTGTTTTCTCCTGCTCAGCATTTTTATCATGAGTGTTGCATTAACTCACTAAAGCATCTCTGGCACAGGGTTTGTAATGTGCTCTAGATTCCTGCCTCAGCCTACTTAGTGAGGCAGATACTTCTGCCAGTCTGATAGCATCTAATTACAGAGCCAAGGGGTGCATAATTCAGCAGAACACTCAGAGATGTTGAAAGATGATATTGTGCGACAGAGAAGGGTATATCAGCCCTTGATTTAGGTCACACAAGCAATTCAGTACTGCATGAACAACATACTGAGTGTTATACCTGAACATAGTAAAGATATTTAAAAATGCCATATGTGATAAATAATTTATCTTATCAAAGTACTATACCAGCTAATTTTTTTTCATTTATTATTCTGTTCTCTAAAAGAATCAAATGTAAATTTTTGGGTGATGCTTTCATTGAAATTAATTATCTATGTATATGCATATAAATAGCTGGTCTTTTCAACCTATGGGGTTAAAACACATGTTTATACTTTCTAGAGAGGAAAAAAAAATGCCATGACTACTTTGGTAGTGTTGATCTCATGGCTTTCATTTGCAACCAAATGAAAATGAGGTAAACATCATGAGGATAGTATTCCTCTCACTGATGGACTTGTCTCTTTAGTTGTTTGCAGACATGGTCATATACAAAGGTTTTCAAAAAGCAAGTTTCACCACTGTTTTAGGAGCAAACACTTAATGCCCCAAGGGACAACAGTGGTCCTTACACTGCAAGCAGAAAAGCAGTAACTTGGACCACTAATAGCTATTAGTCATGCTGCAAAAATATCAGTGCTAAGGGTGTTGGTCCAAAGATAAGAAGCCACTCAAAGTCAGCAAGATAGACAAAAATGTTGTAAAATACATTGAAGAAAATCTATAGTGTTTAGAGAGTGATTCATGGTG
This sequence comes from Phainopepla nitens, assembly GCA_013400175.1. Classification (NCBI taxonomy): domain Eukaryota; kingdom Metazoa; phylum Chordata; class Aves; order Passeriformes; family Bombycillidae; genus Phainopepla; species Phainopepla nitens. The sequence goes on along the minus strand of VXBQ01010011.1, from coordinate 469,494 downwards.
AATATGCTGAAGAATTAATTTAGTATTGTTATTCAATAGTTAATTTTATAAATTCCTCTCACAAACTGAAGCGAAATATCTGTTCAGACTGGTGGGACTGATCAGGGCCAAGGTGACTATGAGACCAATAGAAAAACATGGATACTTCTGCTGCTGCTTCAGCTGCAGCTGGACCCAAAAGTCACGGATAAGATATAGCGGGGAAAGTCTGAATGCAGAGATATTCATGTGAGATTCATGGTATTCATCTGGCTTTCAGAAGCATGATGGAAACACCTGATTGTTGTACTGTTTTTCCAGAGCTGCTGAGAAGTCTGTTATTATTGTTGAGGCAACTGTTATAGAGAAAAGGTAAAGACACAAAGACATGTTTTAGGAGTGTGATTCTCAAATATTTCATATTTCTGTAGCTCTAGTAATATACAACAGTTTTTTCTTAAAGACACTCCAACATTTTCAAGGAACTTGGAGATTCACATATTCTGTAATATATTTGTTGTACAGTTACACTGACTACTTGGATTTCTTTTAAAAAGGCTCTGGATGTCTTATTTCAATGACTTTCTCTCTGTTCTATCGTTTACTTCATTTTGTTTTACTTCTTTTCCCCCTTTTTTTTTTTGGTCATTTTTTATGTTTTTATTTCTACATTTATTGTCTTCTACTCTTGCTTTCTCAGTATACTGATATTTTAGGTTTTGGTTTATCATCTGGTTTTGGTTAGTGCTGTATTTTCAACCCTTTTTCAGTCCCCAGCATCCCTTCATTTTGTTGTTCATCTGCTTGCTCTATTAAGCCTTCTCTTTTTCATCAGGACTTTCTTTCTTTCTTTTGAGGTGTCACTTGATAATGAGCTCACAAATTTAGCCTCGTGGATGACATCCAGCAAGATTTGCCACTTCAGGGATTATATTTAGTTGCAACCATGTCAGATGGATGCCAGTGGGATGGTAGAGGGACAGATTTCCCCAGCTGTACATCAGGACCAGGATGGACAGGGCTTTAAACAAACTGCTCTAGGGGGAGATGTCCCTGCTCCTGGCAGGGGTGTTGGAAGTAGGTGGTCCTTAAGGTCCCTTACAACCCAAACCATTCAATAATTCTATCATTCTATGATTTGCAAAAGCCCTGACTAACCTGATAAAGAAGTCTGGGAAAAGACCGAGTCAGGCACAAAGTAAGTAACGTGTTTTTTTCATATTTAATCATGAACAGGATTGAACTGGTGAAGCAATTACTTTTTCTCTCTAGACAGAAAAAGGGCAGATTTTTCTTAGGCTGGAAATAGCAGCTCTGCTGTGAAGTGATGCAGGTCATGCTACTGCTGTAGCTGGCTACTTGATGCTCCCAAGAAAAATGCAAGCACTTCAGGCTGAGGCAGTAAAGCAGAATGTGCCCTTAGACTCTTGGGGAGATGGTAACATTGGGCTGTTAAACTAAGAGCTGTAAATGGTGTAGAGGATTGTTACTAAAGCAACTTTATTTCCCCCTGAAAACTCAAATCCCTTCCTTGGCAGTCTTTCCATACAGGCACTTTCTCTGAAGCACAGCCTTGGCCCATGTGCACAGGGTTTCCTCAATATGACACAATAGTTGCCACCTTAGGCCAAACGGTATCCATAGGTGTTGCTTATAATCAAAAGAGAAAAAAACTCTTGCAATAGAATTAGAATAGAAAAGTAAAAAGCAGACCTTTATTTGGAAGCTTACAAGTACCCCAGTGGTGATGGGCACACCAGGCTGGATTTCTACAATTTTTATAAGGTTAATTAATTAGGATATTTAATGGGTTCATCCAATAGGAGATTCAGTTGCCCCAGTAACCCAGTCCTGGGTCAACCCCTTGGAGCTGGGCTTCTTTGCCCCACTTCTTGGTATGACTTCTCAGATTGTGGTTGGAGAACAAAATGTTCTTCTTATAGGCCTTCTTCCTGACAATAAGACTAAACAGTATTTCAGGAATGTATTACAAGGTTAGCTTATTGTTCTAACATCTAGGAGGAAAGAGCAGGAAAAGTACTGGAGCTACAGCCATGCATTAGCTATCTAAAAAGCTCCAAATGTATGAAAAATATATAAAAGTTTACAGATCATAAGCTTCTTGCTTCAACAAGAATTCTACCTACAAGAAGTGCAAATAAGTGGTTAGTGTAAGTTGCTCCAAATCTTTTGGTACATTCGTCCGTCCAACTTCCACAGCTTTGATAAAGTTTTGTCATGCCCATTAACCAGAGTATAGCCTTCTGTTTAATTTCACCTAGAATTTTATGTGCATTTGTGAATGACATGAGGTGATTCTAATTTCAAGTTTACAAAGCAAAATTGTAAAATTTTGTTTTCTAAAGTGTCTTTCTTTTCATTAGTTTACATTGTTATTTATTATGCTTTTGCCACAGTTCCAACCTAGGAAGGAATAGCACAGTGTTTACTGGTTCACTTCAAGAATGTATTCTGGTAATTAAATATTACAGTTTGCAGCCTCTATATTGCTTAGAAAAATAAGTATCAACATAGATTCTTATTATAAACCCCCTGTTATTCATTATTAATGTCGTTTTCAGACAGGTGACAAAAAGGATTTCTTTCTATGGTAAAAGTCCTTGCAAGGACAAGTTGTCTACATTTGTAGCACAGAAAACAAGGTTTTTTTATCAGAATTTCCCTGAAGAATTGTTTAATCAATGTCCTTGATACTTCTTTACAGGGCAAACAATGGTATTTCTTTGCTGCCACATTAGGAAAAAGAAAGGAATAAACATAAAAGTGACTCTTTGTACACCCGTTCCACTTGATATCTTTCCGGATCACTTTACAACTTTCCATTTTTCCATCTCTTCAGCTGCTTATTTGTATGCTGTCGGGACACTACAGTCCTGATGCTTCACTAGATAATGACTGTCTGTACCTATGCAGCCAGCCTCTGGTGTCTGGGAACAAGCAGCATCAGAGATTAGAGTGATGGAAGAACAAGAGCTTCCATCCTGTGGAATAGTTTCTCACTTCAAAATGTGTTGTCACTCCAAAGAGGAAGAGAAGAGGAATGTGTGAAATTTTCTATCTGAGTAATCTTTTAAGAACTTCTTTTTGTTACTTAGGAAAACAACAAACTCCTCGTTCTTCAGCAATCCATGTGTGGTTACTAAAATATTTTGCAGTATTTATGTAGAGTACTTGTTTTTATGCAGAGAATGAGCTAAATCTCTCACTTGGAATGTGTGAACAATATGCTGGAGGAGAGTCAATGCTGCAGTAGCAGTATAACAGATTTTCAACCTAGAAAACGGGTTGCAGAAATGTAGCCCATTTTCATAAAACTTGTTCCTAAAATGGAATTTCTGACATCCATTCTAAGAGAAAAAATATTGACCTATCACAACATGGTTCCTTTCCTGAATGGGAGATGAAAGCCATGGCTACATATGTTGGCAGTTACACTTCCAGTGTTCTGTAAGTGATCTGTGAAATGCAAATATTTTTCCCAAGGACTCTTTACTATATGAAGGACCTCGTAAACACCTCTCTAAGCAGAATATACTTCTTCAAGGATTTTTTTTTTTTTGGTATTCAGCTAGAAATATAAATCATGACTGGTTATATCACAAAATCTAAAATGGCATCTGCACAATTTAACAATGTTTTTATAGTTAATTCATGAGGTAGGTAAAAAATTATCTATTCACCTGTCAAGGTTCATTTTCCATGCAGTCCCACAGTGTAGTAGAGATATCCTTGCTTTTTATTTTCTAACTTGTGTTTTGACTCCTGGAATACTGATGAAATAATGAAATATAATTTGCTGAATACAATGAATAATTTGGAAAGCTTGGAAATGCATTTCCACCCTTTAAAAAAGCTGGTATTTTAGTCATACATTTGAGCATTATATCTTGTTTAGAAGAATGATTCTCAGGATGCTTTAAAATCTATCACAGTCTCTTGGGCAAATTAATCCCTGTAGTATTTACACTATCTAATTTTTGTCATCCTACCAAGGAAAGAAACAGCATAAACTTTTACAAATTGAAAAGTGTGGTAAAAAGTAAAATCTGAATTGCAGTGTGAAACTTTTTCCAGCTAGTTCCAGTAAGTTTTTGATTGGACATTGAATACACAAAAAATATACTTTTCATTGTTGTTTGGATGTTAGAGTAATTTCTTGTGGAACTACATTAAAATTAGTGATAATCTGTACCTTCTAATAATCTAATAGTCATAATCTAGTTCAGCATGGTGATCTAAAGTATTCTAAGTTAATGTTTGGTCATGGGCACGCTAAGGCTTAGCTTAGGCTCTTGTCTTGAAGCAGATTGTCAACAACTTCTAAACTATCAAATTTAGTCTTAGTCTGGGTACTATCAGACTCTTTGTTCAAACACAAGTGACTGTCTTAACAGAATCGGACATCAGCAGAACAGTGACAATTTATTCGCATTTGGAAGTCCACCAGGATCTAAAATATATCCAAAATATGTGTTAACTCACCATCTCTAAGACTTTAAAAAAAAAAAATCAAGTTGCACCTTACTTAACAACTTAAATTGCCTTAAATTGCTGTTTTCAGGAACTTTCTTCTTCCTGTTTCATCTTCACATTTGAAAAAAAGTTGAATGTTGGATTGTATTTTTAAGATGCTGGGTTTTTGGGGTTTTTTAATTTATTTATTTATTTAATAATATTTTAAATAAAATTACTCAATACTTGGAAGATATTAACCCTTTGCTTAATGTAATGGAACTATTTTTTTTCCAGGTCTCAACAGTCCCAGAGTTTGGCCGCATAGTAATTTATACTACCAGCCTTCGTGTGGTGAGAACCACTTTTGAAAGATGTGAACTGGTCAGAAAGATATTTCAAAATCACAGAGTTAAGTTTGAAGAAAAAAACATTGCTCTGAACAGTGATTATGGAAAAGAACTAGATGAAAGATGCAGAAGTGTCTGCGAAGTTCCCTCACTCCCTGTTGTGTTTATTGATGGCCATTATCTTGGGGTAAGTAAAGCATGAACCTATGTTTTATTCTACAGTTAGAAAGAGCAGATGAAAATCTTGATGAATGAGAAGAATGATTTTTAGAAAATTGCCTACAATGCTGCAGTGATGGCAACAAGCAAAGGCAGAAGTCCTTTTGTAGTATGCACTACACAGATCCTCACTGATAAGTTTGATCTGAAGATGCAAAGGATAACCAGGGAGAGACTACCAGCAAGGGAATAAGAGTCAATAATACATCTAAGATATCATCTGTTTCTTAAAAAATATCTTATTTTGTAGTTGAAACCATTTGAAATTGATTTTTTTTCCATATGAGAATCTGTATGTATGATTAACCCAGAAAGATAAACACACATAGCATAAACCTGTCATTTAGTAACATCTGTGTTGAATAAGAGACTATCACTTTGGGGTGTCAGACTTGAAATATACATTGAATTTTAGATGATGTAGTCTGTATCAGGATCTGGAACCAACTGAACATATTTTAGAAACAAAATTGGTTAATATTTACTTTTTAAAAAACTTAGGTATAGAAGAGAGAGAAGAGCCAAACACTGCCCTATTGTAAGACATAAACTCCAAATGGAAATGTAAAACCCCTATCTGTACACTGGTATTCTAGGTCTAGAAGTCTACTGACATTCGAAATCACCTTTTCATTGAACCTGTACTTTTGAAATATATTTCTCATAGATAGAAAAAAATCAAAAGAAAAATATTCTGGAAAGTGGCACAAAGAAAACGGTTTGAAAACTCAGAGAAGGTCTTGAGCGGTGAATAGGCAGCAATTGGCACCGACTGCAAGACTGTGATTTGTGAAGGCAAACTATATTTAAACGCAGTGAGGTTGCTGTGTTTGAATCACTTAAAGCTTTCATTTTCACAAAACATTTAAGTAACAAAATGCTGTGCAACTAACAATCAGGGATAATAAATATTGGGCCTGTATGAACACTTTCTCCTCTTTTTCCCCATCCCTTCCAAGCTTTCCATGTATTCTGCATGGGTTAGGCTTCCCTGAGCATTACAAATGCATTTGCTGTCATAGGCCTTGCCAGACCACTAGAGCAGCTGTAAAACCACCTGTGGGCAGAATGTTAGCAGACTGTGATTTTTACTTTTTTGTTGAATATGCTTTTATCAAAACTCTGATTTTGAGAGTTCTCCAGCCAGCCAGGAGTAAAAGTGCTACATTCAAGAGCAGTTTAAAATTTATCAGGATTGAGATGAAGATTTGCTTACCTAATTATTATGTTAAAAGTGCAAGTAGTGAGTTATGATTGACTCCAAGAAAATCTCAGTCCATGTATGACCAATTTGTCAAAAGAATTCAGATAAGATACAAAATTGATTAAATAAATTATTTGCCCAACTTTAGGAAATGCCTGGGTACAGTCATTTTGGTGTGATGGATGGCCCACTAAGTCACTTCCAGCTGGGGCCTTTTTTGTTTGTTTGTTTGTTTGTTTGTTTGTAAAGATTGAGAGATACTTGTTTTCTAAATGAGAAGTGACAGTGTAAAAACGAATAATATCTCATTAAAATTCTCTAAGTACTGTATGAGATGCTTTGGAGAAGTATAGAAAAGAAGGCAAGTGAATTAGGAATACAGCTTTCTATGGAAGAGACAAATCTACCTCCTATAGGTAAAGACAATTGAAATAATTGAATGCTCTGATCTAGAGACATTTATTGCAGCAAGGCAACTACATATACATTGTTTAGCACAAGAAAACTAAAAGCATTGGGCTGCTAAAAACCAGGAAGACCCCCAAGTTTTCCTGCTTCTTTTCCTTTCTCTCTCTTTTTTTTTTTTTTTTCCTTAAATTGATGAGGCACACTGAACTTAGCTGGAAGAAACTTTAGTTTAATGAGACAATTAATGTTATTCTATATTAGAGTGACATTTGTGGAAAAGCAGGTTTGCAGGCAGGGAACAGTGCATGAGACAGCTCCTCTGCTCACAGACAACTCATGGCAGCATGCGCCTCAGCCCTCCTCCTGCGCAAGGTTTATGCCCTCCACACTCTCCGCTAATTATCATCATGGGATGCGCTGCTGCTTGCTGCAGCACCACTGTAGTGTGCTTTAGTGAGGTGAGATGTGCTTTAGCATGATGAGAAAGCCAAGTTCAGTGTGAGCAGGGCTACCTTGGGCAGCCCTCTGTGGCTGCGAACAGAGCACCTGTGGCTGGCAGGGAGAGCCCCAGGATGAGCCTGTCACTTGTCCTGGCAAGGGATCTGTGTGCACTCATTCTGTTTGGTAGAGCAAGCACCACTATTTTATGGCTGTTATTTCTGTCTCAATGTTGTCAATATTGTCAAACTCTCTTGTCCTCGCAAGAGATTTTGAAATTCATTCATTTAGAGAAATAAGGAGGGGTGCGTGTTGAGAAGGTCTGGCAATGAAGTATTTCCCCCCTACCAGCTCTGTCAATTCACCTTCAGAAGACAGTACATCGTGGCCCCAAAGGCAGTATGTTGGCTGCAACCTGTGCTAGACTTGTATTTCACTAAAATGCAGTTGAGAACTAACTACAGAATTTGGTCTCGTTGGTAACAGTGAATATTTCTATAACGCTTTTTATAATAATTAACTTCTGATATGCAAATGAAACACAGAAATCTCAAAGCTTGGTGTGTCAGTAAGTAAATCATGCAATATTTCCCTCTTTTTTTCCTCTTTCTTTTCTTTTTTTTTCCATTTTGAATATTTATTTTCTGAAAAACATCCCCCTTAAGGAGACTGCATGGAGCAGTACAATGGAGAATCTATATTGAGCTATGCACCTTCCAATGAGTTATAAGGAGAAAAACCCCAACCTTGAAATAAAATATGAACAGTTTTGAAAGGCAAAAGATTATTCTTAAAGAGATAAAAGTAGCAAAAGCACCAAAACCCAGTATTTGTGCACTTGATAGAGTATATTGTACCCAAGCTATTCAGAAGCACGGACAAAATTGTTTGAGCACTGCAGGCTGTGGGGATAAATATTCACAGTGCTGTGGAGTTTATCACTGCCTACACAAGAAAAATGAAACAAATCCATGACTTGGGCAGAAGCAATCAAAAAAAAATCATATTTAGCCCCTGTCAAGGAGAGTACTGCATGCTGCAGTACAGCAGGGCTTTTAATCTTCTCATTTTCTTCAGGGTTGAAGCACTGTATTTCTTGACATATTATCTAAATACCAGTCTGTCAGGAAATTGCTGTTTCTTTCTGCTGCATGCTCTATACCAGCTGATCTAATCCCTTCTTTTCACCTGAGTTTGCCTCCATCTGAAATGGAATTATGCCATCTGCTGGGATACCAATGCAGAATATAAAATTACTTCCACAAAACAGAAAGCCATACAGAAAAAAAAAAATGGAGCATTCATTTACTCTTATAAATGCACTCAGAATTGTTAAATGTTTATGTTATGCCAAGACCCACTCTTCTGGAAAAAGGATGAAAATAAAATAGGAAATAAGTAATTGTTTGTAAATATGTTAACTCACAGCAAAATATTTTAAAAATACACGTATTTTATTTTTCTACTTGAAATATATGATTGAATTCCAGCATTCATTTGCCATACAAACCTCCTTGATTTTTTTCAGATATGTGAATTTAAGACTTTTTTCTGAAGAAAATATCTGGTGTTTAGTTTTCCCAGCTAGAATGACTTCAGAACAGCATGAGATTTATAGTAAAATTATTTTATTTGACACGTTGGTTATGATCCTTTCCAAAGAATGATGAGGCTGGTTTTGTAACTGACTTTTAGAAAATACATATGTATAATATTTTTTGTGAAAACGGAATTAACAGTTCGCTCTTTAGCTGACTTCCAGTGGCCGTATATATTTAGTTGCTCTCTGTGTTTTGTTAAATACATCCTTCTGGTATTCATTTGATGGGAGGATACGAATGGCTCTCTGACAGTAAAACTATTATTTAATTATAGCATTCAGTTACCTAGTCTTTTTCCCACTTGTTTCCTCCATTTTGCAGTTTAACCTGTCAGGAAAGGCAGGGTTCAACTGCTTTTTACACACCAACCTCTCCCATTCTTTGCATACCAACTCCAGAATTTCTGGTGCTGATACTATACTGCAGTGTCAATTTTCTCAGTTTATGGGCAGATTTCCAGGCATTTATTTGTATCCTCTGTGTATCTGCTGCCAAGGGGCCCCTGGCTGTGAGAGGGTGTGGTGTTGCAGGCTGAAGGGAGTGTGAGCTGTGGGCAAAAGACAGGGCTGGCACAGCTCAGCTCCTCAGTATGTCACAGTGAAGAACATCAGCCAGGATGATGGAGTGCGTGAGGGTGTTTTTACTGCCTTAACAAGAGGCCTTGCTTATGTGCTTAGCAAATAGCAAATAGGACATGCAATTTATCTGCACTGCACATGTGTCCACAAGAGGGATGTTGCAGGGCCTTGCTAATTTTTCTCAGTATAAAAGGAACGATGTGGAAGAGACGCTGCTTCCTAAAACCTGCAAGTATTCTAGTAAAGGCAAATGCAGAGTCATATTTCTGTGTTTATTACTTGATGAAGAATTAAGTTGTGGAGATAGTAATGGTTTATAGCCAAGATGGTTAGCCACAGACAGTTTTACTGACAGGAAAGAGTTGGGACAGTAGAAAACTTAGTGGATCTTCTCCTAGTTCTACAGCTAATGGGAATTACATATGAGAATTTAATATTTGAAATATGATGTTATTTCTGGATGTTCTTAAGGAATAATTGTGAAGTAAATTTTATTTACTAAAATGATCTGGAAAAAAACCTGTTGAATGATTTAGACAAGTCTGAGGCATTTCCTTGCCAAAAGAAGGGTTACAACCCCTGTACTCCTCCAGCATGGTAGAGATTCAGCAAAGTTAGTAGATAAAGGATTCACAGGCTTCTGCCTTGAAATTTAACTGGATAACAAAACTCACTTCTCCCTGCTGATTCTCTAAAGATTATGCCCACTGTCCCTCATGCTCCTTATGTTAGTCTCTGGAGGGACAGACTATTTCAAGTTTCACTTGATTTTCTGAGTAATTGTGGACTGAGCACAGCCTAGGAAGAAGAAGAAAGGCATCACTTTCTGGTCAGAAAGCAGCCATTGGACTTAACAGCTGCTTTAATTGCTCTATTAATTATGGACTCTGTGTGTTAAGACTGAAAGATCCAGAAGAAAGGTTAACTTCTACAGACTTTTATTTATATTTCACTTGGGGAAGCCATTAATCAGAGAAGACAAAGTGAAACACTTAAAAACATTGATAGCCATTCTGATGTTTGGGGTTTAATTTAAAACCATTGAAAGACTACATTGAAAGGAACATAGCTGGCTGACTGAATGTCATCAGAAATATAAATAATTTAAAATATAAATCTATACTGGGAAACCTGTCAAACTTTTAATTACTGTGCTGTAAAAGACAATTAGGATTATCATACAACATCATGGTAGCATGGGGCAGAAGTCACAGGAATGCTTTTCCTTGTGGCAACAGAGAAGAGAGCTTTTCCTAAAAGGGGCAAATTGAGGCTTGTCTAGCTTAAGGAATTTGGAGTGCTGCAATCCTATCATCAATAAAGTTGCAAATCCTTAGTGTCTCTACTTCAGACGAGCAGCACAAACTTTGTGTCAAGTTGCTGCAGTATATTCAGACCCAAGCTAATATTTCATGGGCTGCCTTGGCCAGTCCTTGCTGTTGTGCCAATCCCTCCCTTTGCCTGCTCCTCTGTCTGAAAGCAAAGATGAGAGGACAAGTGTGAAAGGGGCCAATAGACTGCCTAAACCTGCCAGGCTGGACACACAGACAGCCTAATGTGTGTGTTGGAGCTGCTGCACTCTGTGCCCATGATATATTATGGATTTCATAGAAGAGTCAGCCCAATAAGGCTAGCTCATCAGTCCCCTGTTATCTTCTGTGATTAATTAACTACAACTAATTACCTTTTGTGATACTTCTTTTTTTAAATATCTCTTTGAAAGTATAACACTGTAGTGTTATAGTATATAGAGTAGTGTTCTCTGGAAAAGTGGCTTTCCTCATCCACTAAAATATTAATATTTTCCTTTTTAACTAAAATGAAAATCATCAAACACAGAGTCAAAAGTGCTGCTGTTTTGTACAAATCCAGAGAAAAAAGACTCTCTACAGGGAAAATACCCTTATCAGGATGTCAGAGAAAGACCTTTGAAAGGTTTGGTTGCCTTTACTTGGCTTTTGAGCTAGACACTTGTAGCCTCAGTAGTCTCCAGCAAGATGCTGTGAATGCCTGGACACTTAGAGGTATATTAGAGGCACAGATGTACTTCCTGTGCTCACCAGCAGCTTTCCTGTACTCCCAGAAACCGAGAGAGGTGCTGGTGAGGAGCTGGGGCTGACCAGCTCAAACTAATGGCACATCTGAGATATGTGCCGGCATCCCACTGCACCTCAGCCCTGTGCCAGTATCCCACTACACCTTCTAGTTAGTGTTGGAAGCAAACTCAAAGACCGAATCTAACAATCTGGATATGCAGGGACCAGCAAACTGGGGCAGCACAACAGCATGAATTCACTATGTGGTGAAGATGTGGCCAATTGCCCCTGGCAGCAAGTAAGGCCTGCCTGTGTATTTGTGCCTCAGTTTCCTCATCTTTTATTGGTTTCTGGTCTGGTAAAAGTGTCTGCATGTATTTAACAATATTTAGTATTCAATGAAATTGGTTCCCTAAGTGAAGTATAGACATTCAAATGTGGTGCTCTAATTAGAAGAGAAGGGAACAAAAAGTTCCATATCCTCCCTGAGACTTTAATTTTGTCTGCAGATCTCTTAGCATTTACTTTCAGGAAGAAAAAAATCCCCAGCACTTCAGTAGAGCTTTGGTTTGGGACACAGGAACCCTAAGAGGCCTAATGTAGTCAGACGAAGTCATTATTACTTACTTTTGTGTCTGACTTTAATGTTGTTAGAGTATTTTCATTACTCTTTTTCTCCTTGTGTTATACATAGGCACATTATGTCTTAATTCAATGCTTAGTTGCCATAATATTTGAAATACAATCTCCTCATTTTGCTGCATTCTCTGATATATCATATATTTATAAAATTGTAATTTTTTTACACGATAAATATAAATATTTCTTATTCTGTCAGGAAACGCACCCTGTAAAATAAAGGAAACACAACAAGGATTTCCAAGCTGTGTCACCTTTTACATAAAAGGCAATATCATATGTACCCTGCTAATGAACTTCAGGCATTACTATCAGACCTGTGATTAGATTCTCCTTTGCTTCTAGTTTTACTAAGGTTGAACTAATTGCAATATAATTAATGCAAGTCAAATTTGTCCTCAGTCTGTGTAAAATTTCAAGACCAAATATTCTAATCATCGCTGGTTTTTTTCACGGTAAAATGGCTGATATTTTTCATCTTCTTTTTCCTAATAGGGTGCTGAGAAAATTTTACTAATGAATGAATCTGGGGAACTGCAGGATCTCTTAACCAAAATTGAGGTAATTGTATTTCTGCAAATAAATAAAGAGAATATAGATTTACTAGTTGTAATTGAGTAGATTTTATTTTTACCATTTCCTTTTCTGCTACTGTAAACTGATGAACCCAAATGCTTTTTTTTTGTTTCACTCTTTTTTACACTCTGTTTTGGGGTAGAGGCCCTAAAAAAAAAAACCTAGCCTAATGTGCGTTCTAATCTTGGGACAAAAATGTACATATATAAGACAAACAATGTCAGACTACAGGAAACTGATAACTGTTCGCTGAATACAACCACTGCTTCTTTGCCTTTTGTTGGTTTTTGGTGTGTTTGGTTTTTTCTTTCTCTTTTTTTTTTTTTGGTCAAAAATGTGTTTACTACAATTGCAAGGGGCAGTCTGTTTTCTTCATTGCTGGAGATGCAGAAGGTGGTTCTACAAACTGCCATCTGTTCAAAGAGGAAATGGCCTTTGTTCAAGAAACTAAGCTAAAGCAATTTTGTTTTGTTTTCATAACTTTTGTTAGTTCTCTTAACTACATCTAAAAGTATCTCTATATTTACAAGCCTAACGAGCAATAATGAATGTAAAAATTAAAAATATTATTCTTTTAAAATTTTGAGATTACTTGCAATAATGTTCAATGAAGTAAACAATAATCAAAAATTATGAAAGATGGGAGCACACCTGAGATAAAAAGAATGTTAATTTTACATTAAATATTCCCAATCGTTGTCCCTGGATGAGCTGATAGTAATAGGAGCTGTTTGCCTTGTGAACCAGAGCAGTAAGTTCATGAGTAACAGAACAAAAAGAAAAAAAATGCCTTGTTTGCAGGTTCATCTGAGTTTTCAATAGATGAATACTATTATTAATGGGTTTGCAGAAAAATATTTTTATTTTTCTTGATGGTGCTGCAGGTACTACATTTTATGTGGGTATTTCACTATATTCTGGTAATAATTTGTCACTAAATTTTAGTAGAGCATAATTCCTCAGCAGACTAACAGTAGCAGGAATTGTATGGATTTTTGTTCTTTCTTTGTGAATAAACCTGCAAAGTCCTTACTCACCAGAGCGATGCTAAAATATGCAGGGGTAAGTACCAAAAGTGGTGTATCTTCCCTTTCTCTGATTTGAACTTTAAGACAATCATTAAATAAACTAGCCATATTTTCAGCAAGTGAAACTTAAAGATGTCTTTGAAATCTCTTCTTCTATGCTCCACTGTCTTTAATCCAAAAAATAAATCTTAAAAAAAAATAGAATAAGTTTATTGTTTTACTTGAGAATTCGGACAATTGAGAGATCTGAAGCCTTCCTTGAAGCAATTTTCTCTGGGTATAACTGTTGGACATTGATGATCTTTCTTCTTTATGCTTAAAGCTTCAGCATTCTATACCCATAAATTTGAATACTCCACTTATTTCCTTGAGTACTACTTGTCAGAAGCCATGAATTGCCTTTTGGTATCATCAGCTTTAACTGTAATTGGTATAATATGTTCAGCATGAGCATGCAAGTGCTGTAAGTCATAATATCTTAACTTATAGCATAGAAAACATAACATCAGCATAAACTGCCTGGAGTTTGGGTTCAACCATTGCAATACCTCCTAGATTTAATCTAGACCTAAACAACATCCAAGTAATGCATGCAAGCTATCCTTTAGCCTGCTATTTTGACAAGTATAAATACAGGTTATGGAGGCTAGGGAGGCATAAAGTTGCCAGTGAACCTGCAGTGAGCTTCCCTGACATTGCATGTGGACCTGACCAAAAGAAAAGGCAGACTTACTGCTCTTCCATGGTGGTTTGCCATGGGATGGAGTGGTGGGTCTTGCCCAAAATGGGAAGCAGGGTGTGTATTTTTAGCTTTCCTGGAGTCCTCATTGTCCTAGACCTTACAGTGGTGGATGAGGTAACATTTTTATCTTTCTTTCGTTCTTTGAGCAGAGAGTCCAGCATCCTCAAGAGTGCCTCTCTTGCGGGGGCTTTGGTTTCCTGCCGTGCTCAGCGTGCCATGGGAGCAAGATGTCGGTGTTCCGGAACTGCTTTACGGACTCGTTCAAAGCCCTCAAGTGTACTGCCTGCAATGAGAATGGGCTCCAGCGCTGCAGGAGCTGTGCAGGCTAAAAACGGCCTCTCCACATGTTCAAACAAATTTTATGGTACTGCACCAGTTTGTAATTTTTTTTTAATTAATCCATTTAGCCAGAACAGTCAATAAAAATCCATTTGTTGTATACTTCTGGTTTGAGCATTTGAGCTTTTAAATCTTTGATTGTTGACCATATAATGAAATTTAAAATACGTCTTTCTAGTTTCCTTATAGAGAGATTTGTGGCCTAGAAAACTTATCACGTATATGAATTCTTTCTTTTTCCATGTGAGATCATCAGCAATCGTGTATATTTGAGTAATGCACTCAAAATTACAGCAATATGAAACTTAAACTTCAGATTATTGAGCAGTGCTGTTTTCAAAATCAGTGAGAATAAACATTTTGTGATGTGGACTAGCCAAAGCTGTTCCACACAGCACTTTCCTGAAAAGTCACTGGGGCTGAATTCTGTCCTGAATTCTATGTGGCAACAGAAGAACAGAAACATTTCTAGAAAGTACCATGAATCAGTTTTCTCTTTTAGTACTGCTTTCTCTTTGTTACAAAATTGATGTTATTAGACAAAGCTACATTTAATACAATACAAAGAACATTTAATATAGTAGATGTTCATAACCGTGGTAGTATCTCAGAGCTTTAAGATTCTGTATGCCACAGAAGATCTTATAATGATTGAGCGAGAACACCTGACAGCTTTATAAATTGCATATAAAGTAACTGAGGATGAGATTTCAGATTTTTCAGCTTAGTAATCTTGGACTCTGATGACTAGCCTGGCATGATTGTTTCAGGGTATCTGTTCCCCAGGTAGGCTCAGGTCTATGCCTAGACAGCTCCAGTACTGTATATGCTTTTGCCAGTTTTGGTGGGTTTCCCCAACACAAACATTCAAGAGAATTAGCAGTTAGTCTCACAGTGGACTGTGGGCTCTCCACACTGGAGTGCACCAGTTTGGAAGTGCACTGCCATTCAAGCACTTCCACAGAATACTTTTTAACAGGGTAACTTCAGCAAGCCATCACCAACTGCACATTTTGACATTGCACATCTGCCTCATGTCCTGCTGTCAGTCTTTACTGCCACAAGCAGTAGCAAGGTAGTAGAAAGCACCTTGCTGAAATTGCTATTGGCTAGAAAATTCTTCCCTGGTAGTCATTTCACCCTGCCCAAACTGCATTAGCAAGCCATGCCATTTATGCTTCTTGCCTCATTCTTTGTAAAGTTGTGCTGACTGGGGTTTAGGTGAGTGCAGTTTGCTTTACTAGATATTGTTTACTCTGGCTGTGTACCCCATTTCTCTTCCCTGTTTCCCATATAACCTTCCTTAATTTCTCGGTGATGAAAAACTCAGGTATTTTTTCAGTGTTTTGTGCACAGCACGCTATGGTATAAACCAGAAAAGCCACAGCTGCACAAAACATGGCTTGCAAAAAAACCTCCTCTGAAAACCTTTGTTTTTCTGATCCTTATTTTCCCCACCTGAATCATCAACAATCTTTGCTCCACCTCCCTTCCATTTGCTGTGTCTAGAGGTGGTAGCTGGTGCTGAAGAGTTGGACAAGTTGAGCTTACTTATCTCTTTCAACTTTTGAATGTAAGGGACTTATGCATATTCTATTGCATATTGAATGTGCAGGCTTGAAAGTGCTTGTACGATCCTACTGCTCCTACAGATTCTACCTTAAGGCTCAGAGGAAGCATCTGGATCTTCAGCATAACACAAGAGAGATTAAATTTTATGCAAAGGCCGTCCATAATGCTTGGCAGTACCCCAGCTATAAAACTCTGAATTCCAGATGTGCTTGCTTTTTTACTGCATGAGTAAGAAGAAAAGAAAGAAAATACATTACCCTTCTTTTATTTAATAGTCATGCGCTTTCTATTTCTGGCTAGTATTGCAGTCCAGACTGGTATGATACAGAATGAAAGGCAGTATAAAGCAGAATACTTATGATTAGAAAGTCATAATTTCTGATACATTAAAACAAACTTTTCTTACTTTTTAATTTGCTGTGGATCTAGAGAGTCAGAACATTCACATATTTAGTGAATATTTAGTGAATACTAAACTCAAGATGGCATATTCAAATTTGTCCTTGAGGGAAATTACTAGTGAAGAAAATGCCAGTGCATTTGTGATACTGTAATTCCACAGTCTTCACTGCTGAGAAGACATATTGCTTGATGGGATGGTTCGTAACACCATTCACCCACTGAGGTACCATTTGACCAAATTACTATGACTCATATTAAACATTTTCAATTTCACTGAAAACAAAATTTCTTCATTGATCTGGAAGAAGGGTTTGAAGCTGGTTTTCTTGCCATTCAGGCAATCAGAAAATGACTTCTCTTCAGAGTGAAACAAAGGCACTAAATCCCCTTTCGTTCCTGATTTATTTCCAAGGGCTGTGAAAGAAATCTAGAGAGACTGTCCTGGCCAAGGCTCTAACCCTTCAGAGGCACTAATGCCAATGAGCAAAGATAAGACAAAACCTCCTTAGTTTTCTTTCTAGAAGAAAAAATGATGAAAGGAAAATGTCAAGTTTTGCAGAAATTTTTTTTTTTTCCCCAAAGATCTTTATGGGAGACACAGAACACCTAATGCTGACAAATATAGCATTCTGCAGGCACCGCATATTCTTTGGTGTACTGGCAAAAGATCTTTCCTCTCTCATCAACTGAATTACTAGCTTTTTTTCCTCCAGCTATATTTTTCTTGTAACATAACTGCCTGCATGAAGAACAAAAAACCAAACTTTTTTTCTTTTTTTTTTTTTTTTTTTTTTTTAGGAGATATTGTTACTGTATTGTTTATAATCTCTGCTAGGGTTTTGGGTCTGGCTTCTCAGCTCTCCCCAGCCATCCTAGAAACACTAAGTGTGGCAGAATGACAGCATTACAGAGGCAAGCCCAGGACCCAGTTGAGAGATATGATGTTTTCCAGCATGAGATGCATCAGGCAGCTAGCAATACGGCTTTCAAGTCAGGAGGTATGCAGCCTTGTCCTGATTTACACCAGTAGTGCATCTTTACTTCCAAGGAGTTAGCAGCCATGTCCTCTGGTATAACAAATAAGACTCATCCAACTGCATCTTTGTACAGGAATTTTTCTATTTCTAAAAGCATCAAGCTCTGGTTTTTTGTTTCTGGCCCTCATGACAAGGCTGAAGTAAGGATCCAAGTAAATGTTCTCTGCCTGACACCTCAGCATATTGACATTTATGAGAGCAAGTATCAGAGAGTAAGGTAATCCTTAGGCTGTTTCTTTGCAAGTCTTTATGAGCTTAAGAGAGAGAATGGTTTGGAGTCTTCGGTCCAGTAGCTTGCAGCACTCTTTCCAGTGGACTACATATTTGAGCATAAGACTGTTCTTTAACTCTGTAGAGAATTTTGCTGTCACAGGAGCAAAGAGTAAGAAAATTTCTTACTCTAAATAGTGAGGACCCCATAAAGCAGGGTGTTCATTCTCCTCCTGCTTTCTTTCTTTGTAATGGGTTATTTCAGAGCAATTTTCTTCTCACTTGCACTAAAAGACTAGAGATTATAAATTTTATTTAATATTGCACTATTTAATAAATATATTTAATTTTTTTTTCTGTTGGGGAGTAGTTTGCTTTTTTAACAGACCAATGGACATTAATTTTCTGGGATAAAAATGTGGGCATTTTCAATAAGAGATAGTGCATCTGGGAGTTGATATCCATTCAAACTCTTTGTTTCCATATTCTTTCTAAAGATACCTAAAACAGACAGACTGTCTTACATGTCAATTGCCTACTGTAATGAAATGTTTTATATAAATTTGGAATGGTGAGGGTTTCTGCAGGCAGTGCTGCAAAAACAAGCTTGGCCTTTTATTTAAAGCTAAAAACTACATCAGACGTAGATCGTGCTGACCTCTATACTTAATTCTGAATTTTTCTGACCTCAGACACAGTCCTGTCAAATCAATGAGAACCATCCTACTGATTAAAATTCCTGGTCAGCTTGGTCTAGCCTATCTTCCCTTTACAAGTGAAGTGCTGTGAACGCTCTGTATGGTATGAATTCCTCTTTAAAAGTAAGAATGGGCTGTGTCTTGAAGCCCCCCAAGATGTTCATTCACTCTGTGATTTATTTCTCCTGTACCTGTGAACTCATAATAATGAATGAAAAGGATCTGATAAGTCTTGAAAATAAGAGAAGTTAATTCAGCTGTAAGTAAACATGCTTTGTAAGAAAACTTGCTGCTTTTGACCTTAATGTCCTGTGAAAAAAAAGTAACAAGAAATTCTTGAGAATTTTGGAGTTTAATTAATGAAGATAAGGAATGAATCTTACTGACATGAATTTCACAATTTTTGTGAGTGAATACCTAATGGAAGACACTTCAGGTACTGTTCATAGCTATTGCCATTGTATAATTGCATTAAAATGAATTTTGTTCTCTTAGTTTGAGTTACATTATTTGATCACAAAAGCATTCAACAGGAAATGTTTATGCCCTAAATAATTTAGTAAGGAGAAGAATTAAGATTGCTTAGCTTACTTTAAATAATTTAGAGATGATAGTAAAGGACGTTGTAATCCAACAATAACTTGAAAAGTAAAAATTACTAGAACTAGATCTTTATGTTTAATCCAATTTTTCTTTCTTCTAGCGTTAATTTGCTAGACATGAATCAGGAAATAATTGCTTTAGAAGG
This sequence comes from Phainopepla nitens, assembly GCA_013400175.1. Classification (NCBI taxonomy): domain Eukaryota; kingdom Metazoa; phylum Chordata; class Aves; order Passeriformes; family Bombycillidae; genus Phainopepla; species Phainopepla nitens. Next base: position 450,217 of record VXBQ01010011.1, on the reverse strand, counting down.
AAATGACTGTGAAAAAGCACTTGCACTTTAAGCTTCTTCTAGCTTATCAGCTCTACTTTGAAAAATTTGTTTCAAATGAGTTAAAAGATTTATGAAAACAAATAAGTTTTCCACTCAAGAAAAACCACACTGCAATAAGACATACTGCCTGTGTTTCTTTGAGGTCTCATACTTTTGCTACTGATGGAAAAATCATCTTATTGAAAACAAAAGTTTATTTTAAAGTCTCCTCTCTGTCCCAATAATCAGAAATTTATTACAACAAAAATAATTTCTTTAAGTGGCCTGAAATTTGAAAGTTTATATAAAAGAAATATGCTGCAGGGCAATGCCCTTGGGCAGCTGACAGAGTTATATTTTGATCTGGAGAAAAAACCTGTTGTGACAATCCAAAACAAGCAATAGTTATATCACCAGTCAGAAGAGTTGACTACAAGTTCCTATTTTCATTACTGATTGTGATCTGTTCAAAGTAGGCAAATAATGATCAATAAAAATTCATCAAACATCACCATTAAATGTGAGTACTCATCAACTTACCACTTAAAAGTGGTTATTTTACTTTAAAGATATTTAATCTAGAGGATAAAATCTTGTGTGTCAGATATGGGCAAAATTCTCTCTGATTTCAAGTCAGGTAAATTATAAATGAGTGAGGATGACAAATACACAAAACGTCATCTAAGTGTGTATCCTCTCTGAGCTAACTCCCAGTACCAACATTATACTATTTATTTAGGACTGTGTCCCTGATTTGAGTCAACATCTGAGACTTTGAAGAACATCGAGACACTGTCCTTCCCTTAAATTTCATTTGCACATTGATTTTCCCCATCATATCACACGTGGAAATAGGACCCAGTAGAACAGGGATGTTGTACTCCAGCAGAAATCCTCGAAACCCGTGGGATGATATATTTAATCCTTGTGCATCAATAGAGCTGCACAGGCAATGAATGCTTTATGCTGCCTCAGGAATCTAACTAGACAGAGAGAACATCAGGTCAATACTTCAGCCTGCAAAATTAAAGGACTCAGTAAAAACTTCTTATTTTTTTTAAGTATAAGCACAAAGATAATAAACAGTCATCATCATTACTTTTAAATTTGAGGTATTGAAATCATTGCTTTTAACATCATAAGAAAATCATGCTGCGTCTCATTACAGCTTGATGGTAATAGCTAATGCTGATAAGTTTTCCTTTCCAACATAATCACAGAGTAAAATTTACTAGAACATTACCAAGCATCAAAACCATACTTTTAAACATAAGTAGAATATTATCATTATTATTCCCTCTCTCATTTAGGCTCTCTCTCAGAAAAAGCCACAATAACCTAAGCAAGATTAGCAGACAAACTATCAGAAAGTTTAGTCTGTATTATTCTTCCTCAGTGTTTTATAGAGATGCATTTATGTGTTTTTTGTGGGATGCAGAGTTTCCCAGTTGGGTTCCTTGCTGTTTGATGTACTCTTGTGCTATTCCCAGCAGTGCATGCAGTGCTCCCAGACAAGCGGTGCTGTGCTGCCTTTTTCTGCATCCCATGTTCTTTTACCAGTTTGGAACATAATGATCCTAAATTTTCCCATCTTTTCTCATGTTCTTAACTAAATATACACATCCTGTACCAAAGAGTAGTTAACAATTAAGCCATCTCCTTTCTTTATAGCCACCAAATCTCCTAAGACCTACTTCATGAGCAATAGGGTTTGAAAACCCTGGAATATTTTTCCACATTTGCTCTCCACTCCGTTATCAGGTCTATGATGGCAATAAGTCTTTCCTATTGCAGCTTATAGTTCTTGCAGTGCATCTAATGTTCAATAATGCCAAATTTGTCATGCCACAGTTTATGCTTACCTTCAGACAATTTGTTATATCTGCTTACAGTATGATTTATAGCCTCAGGACCTACTCACAAATCCTATTGTCCTCTCTTGGACATTTTCTATCTTCTGTCTTTGCTGTACTATGAATTATGGCCCACAACACCTTGCTATACCATAACTTGGTTTTAGAATTTGATCTCAGATCACTCGCTGCATCCTCTCTCCTTCAAACTGCTTATCTGTCCTGCTTAATAGAGGTAGTTTTTCCCACCCTTCTCTCCTAAATCCTCAACTGGTGTCACTTTTGTCCTTCAGATCTCTTGACAGCCACCTCAGGGGGACTATTAACCTACTGTAACTGTCTTCATCCAATACACCTGCAGAGAAACAGTACAAAGCCAAAACAGACAGTATCTTCTCAGCTTAACTTCAGAGTGAGCTTTGTTTTTTTCAAATTACACTAAATTTCCAAAGCACTTTTTTCCTAACATGGCATTTCATATCGATAATGACAGTAATAATTATGAACTGATGGAGGACTAGTTGGCTGTGAATCTGAAAGTATTTCATAAACAGAGAAGATCAGTACAACAATTCTGAATGGTAAATCAGATTTAACATCCCTGTTTTAACATTCCATGTTGCCTCAGAGGCACAGAATCCAAATCTCCAGACAAAAAAAAAAAAATTATTGATACCCAGATTCATGTAGATGTTATCAGGCAGAAATTGGAATACACCAAAACTTCTACACCTAAAAAATTTTCTTTGAAGTATTCATCTTCTTGAAGTATAGTTTTTCCAAAAGCTTTATACCTGAAAACCTAAGCCTCTTAACTTTCCTTCTTTCCTTCCTCTAGAAATAATTAAATGTTAAACATAGATATAAAATCTGCTTTAACTTTTCAAATCTAATTATGTTTAAAAATCATATGGGTTGCAAAGTACATAAAAAATTTGTCTTTCTGTTGCAAATTTGTTCCTAACATGAAGTAGCAGGTTCTCCATGTCATCATTGCTTATTAGGGATAGATGTTGACAGTGGCATGCTACTAGGAAGTCTGGTAACTTTTTTTATCTTTATCAGTACTTGATTCTATGACATGAAATAACTATTATTATTTTCAGCAGCCATTATATTCTGGGTGCTTTTATGTGATAGTGCAAAAGGATCAGACTGTGTCTACAGAAACGAAGAATTACATTTCATAATAATAGAGGCTGTCACAATTTTTTGGAAAATTTTTCAATTTTGAACCTTGCCCTTGTGATAGATTTTTTTCTCCTGTAAGTTGCAATTGAAACTGAATGCCAATATTTTGTCATTTCACATAGAACTATGAGAATTTTTCAGTGCTTTTTCTATTGACCAAATACTAGAAAATGCATCTTATCTGTGAAGGACAACTATTACCTTGATTGCAAGAGAAAGAACTAAATGATGACACATGCATTAGCTAAATATTTTATCTAGTTGCAAAAAATATCTACAACCCTTCAGAGATGAAATAGCTTATGCATTTTGCTATTAAATGAAACCACCCAAATAAAGATTTATTAACTACATTTTAGCCTCCTACTCTCATGCACTTTTCTTCTAGAACTTGTTATATGTGCAATCTGCTTATAATGTTTGCTGTCATTTGAAGGAAGATTATGAAAAACTGGAAGCATTATATTTACAAGTGACATCAGCTATGGCCTAAGCCCTCACATAGTTAAACCCAAAACTTAGAAAAGCAAAACCTCATTTTTATTCCTTTGTTTCTGAAGAAAATAACTTGAACATTCGTGTCATTGTCCTCAGCAATTTGTTTTGCTACTCTCACAATGCCACATGCCATTCTCATATTTATTGCCAAATTCTCAGAAGTGGGCCCAAAGTGGAAGAACCTTTTCCTGGCACAATGCTTACGAGTTGCTCTAGACTCTACTGGAGTGGACTCGTTCACATTCTCCATTAGCGACACCGGGGGAAAGACTGCACCACTTGGGCAGAGCTTTTGAGTATTGTGTCATGCTCGTCATGTCCTACATGCAACCATGCCTTATGCAGCCCACTGAGAGTGAGTTTTGGACGCTATAGCCGTATTGGCACCTCTCCTAATGTTCCTCTGTGAATTGGCCAAAATCAGTGCCATAACAAGGAACGTATTATAGATCTCAGATAAGGTTTCTGTTTCACAAAATAAACTTAACTGCCTGTCATATTACCCAGCACAAACATGATTACCCTGATTTTTTGTTAGAGTTTTGAAGTACCTTCTTTTAGCATTTTACTTTATACCATGTGTTTTAAGCTTAGAAATTCCCACTTGTAAGAGTGTATAGACCTGCAGCTCATAAAAGAACTTCAAATACAAAAAAACCCGCTTCCATTCACACCTGAAAATAAAAAGAAAATAAAATGCAATCCAAAGTATTTTGTTTAGAATGAGAGCTTTTGTATCTTCAGTTCTCTTTTCTCAGTAACCATTTCAGAAAGAAATGTGCAGAGGAACATTTTGATCTATGCAAAATATATATTTAATCAGTAGCAGTGTTTATACTGATTAAGTAAAAGATGTCTAATAGTTAGTTTATATGCTGCAAGGACAGTCAGAGTGATTTATCCTGGACCATATGCATTCATGGACACTATAGGACAATCCTCCTCACAAGGTCCCATGTTCAGCCATGTACCTCTAGTGCTTTCCAATATCATTCCACCTAGAAATGTATAAATGCCCGTTCTTACAGATGAAACAACTCAGCTCAGCTCCTAAATTAGTGAAATTTAGCCTGTTAAGTAAAATTTAAAAAAAAAATGCTTGCCCAGAAAAACCATATGCTGCGCATTCAGTTATTTTTTTCACATATCTTTAAAATAACCACAAATAAAAGTCCCCCCACAAATGCATAAGTTCACATCAGTCATTTAATATTAATAGAAATCATGCCATTTCAAACATTTTCCATATATTTATCTGGTGGTTTCCCAGCCTTTCAGTCACTGCACAAAGAACAGACTTTTCACAACCTTTATTTTTTCTAGCCCATATATATCTCATCTCAATGACAAATCGAATGCTCTCTCTTCCACTATGTTCACAGTGACACAACCAGTGTGTTACTCAGACCTCACACCTTCCTCTCTAACGTTCTGGAAGGCTCCTTGCTACATTTTTCTGCGTCTGCTAACTTCTTAGGTTTTCTTTCTATTATGGATATTCTTCTGTAATTTTCTTTCTTTTATACCAGAGAACCTTGAGTTTTTCAGAGACCTGTGTTTACTGCTTTTGAGAGAAAATGCACAAAAGGGGTAACATTTCTGGTCTATACTGGGGCAGGATAACTTCAGATTCATTATTTCTCGGATAAGGAATTCTATGAAATGATGATATCTTGTCTAATTTGTTGTTTGCTGGACTATTTTTTGTTCTAGAAGAAAACTACAAGACAATCCCAGTCAATCTTGCTATTCTGAATAGTGTTCTTCTGAAGTACAAGTACACAGTGAAAGTTGGCTCTGGCATTGGCTTCTTGACCAGTTTCCTTTAGGTAACCTTGATTTGTTGCTAATTTCTACGGTGTCAGTAGTCCACCTAAGAAAATTAAATAAACAAAACTTTTGTGTCCTGTATCACAGTTACATTATGTAACAGTTAAATTCCTAATGATTTGAATAGTGAAAAGGTTCCTTTGGTGCAAAGTATTACTGGCATCAACAGTCTCCTTTTGTAAATGAGGATGATTTTTTTTTTTCATTAGAATGAATTCACTTTTTAATAACCAGGAAAATTGACCTGATTAAATTTATCACAACCTAATAAAAAGTGGAAATTGCTGTCTCAGTCCAGAGTCAGTGATGTTAAATGCTCATTGAAACTAAGAGCATTCTCAAAAATGGCATTACGTAGCTTTGATGTGCAACTGCACTAAAAAAGTCACATCTCTGATGACATGGTGGTCTCATGCTTCCTGTAATAAAAAACAATGAAGTTGAGTTGCATTCTAATATTAACCATAACTGTTCCTGCTGTGAAATTATGGTGTTACTGTTTGGTTAGTTTTTTCTTTCTGTCCTATGATATTGGAACAAATCACCATCCAGTACAAAGAAATTCATAACCAGCTACACCTTAATAAGAGCTTTCTCCTTAATATAATTTAATTTTTTTTTTTGTTTTGTTTCTGAGGAGGAAAAGGACTGAGTTGAGTAGCCCTAAACTAGAAGTAGACTGTTAGGCAAACCAGAATAGACAGTGAAACTGTGAGACTTGTAACAGGAAAAAAAATATGATACATGATACTGTAGTTTCTTTAAGTTATGCCATGCAGCCTTTTATTGAGTTTCTAGCAGTTTAGAATTTTTAGCACTGTACCTTCTGCCACTAACTTTGTATTATTGTAGGAGATCTACAGCAATTGAATTTGGAAATGCAGTTTTAGAACAGGTTTTCAGCAGCACTGAGCTCTTTAACAAGAGAAAGAATTTGAGACTACACAGTAATAGTGGTAGAAAAGACAGACTGGGCAGAAATGTTGCCTATATGCCTTCAGTTATTTGATCTGGAAGTAGTAATTTGTTGGTCTATTTTTACTTCACGGGGAAAGGTCATGGAATCCTGAAAAATATTGCTGGAAAATGACAGCCTGCACACAGTAATCATGCAAAGATCACATGTCTTCTGGACTGAATGTAACAGAAATTCTGGCACAGAGCAAAAGCAATCCTAAAGTAATTGGCATTACAACCAGAGGGGCAGAAGAGTTATTTAATTCTAGGGAAACTAGAGATACTCTGAGGAAGAATGATTAGCCAAAAATTGTCACTGCACGTTACAAATCATGCTAAATGATGCAAATATATACATAATGTAAGTAAGATTGCTGCAAATGAAAAGTATGATAAGCAGGACTTAACAGGTAGTGAAACCATTCCTGTTTTGTAATAATGATGATTTCCTTTGGATTTTAAGTTTGTGATGAAAAGTAGATGCTGGTTCCGCCTCTCTTAATGTAGGAGGTTGCTCTCTCTAATTTCAGCTGCTCTAAACTCATGATTTAAGTGCATATCATATATCACAAGAGATCACAAGCTGGATGAGCTGGCTGAATTATAACGATGCAGTGGAAGAAATGCCCTTGGAGAGGGTTCCTGTGATCCAGTGCCATAGCTCAGATGCCAAAGCTATGCAAATAATCGTAGCATCACTTGTCCCTAAATATTTATATGTATTTTTTTGGAAGAAAATACTTTCTGCTTAGATCTTTCACACCTCTTGTCTCATATGGCCATGGCACCTGAATTTACAGCAGGCCCTGGCCTATTACATTACCCAGTATATCAATCTGAAATGTGACACAGGGGAACTATGTAGCCTCTGCAACACGATACACATTGGAGCTATTATGTCAGCAAGTCATGATGCCTATGAAAGGCAAATAAAATATTGACTATCAAAAAAAAAAAAAAAAGAAGAAGAAGAAAAAGTAATGCTGGCTGGTCTCAATATTTAAAGTACCTCGTCAGCTTTGGCACATGTTTATTACAGACCCAGAAATCAAAAATAATGTTTCATTATATATTGGGGATTTGGCTGTTTTTCCATCCTCAGAGATAACATAGTAGGAATCAGGGAATGAAGAGAAATAATTTGTCAATTGCTAAATCCTTGAAACATAGTGAAATAAGTAGATATTACAAACAAAGTCTACTTTTTCTCATCTTGAACCAAAAAATAATAACAAACAAATAGACAGGATTTTACTAGTAGGGCAATACAAGAGATTGATTGTTCACAGTAAAGCGGAGAGCATAACCTAATTCCAAAAGATGAGATTTCATTTTAGAACTAAGATGATTATTTGGAATATATCACATAAGTTTAGAGGCTTGAAGAAAGTGAAAAATAATAACTCCCCATGTAATAAATTCTAAAAGCTCAAAGCTGAAGCTGCCTTCCCTTCTCACTTCTTTAGTATTTTGGCAAATCCAGGTTTATTGGTAGAGCTGTTGAGTGCCTTTAGCTTAAGCACCTCTTGAAGAATTTCTTGAAGCACCTTTCAGAAAGGTCTAAAGTGAAGATGTAAGAGAACTGAAGTGTTCTCCTTTGCTTTCTCACTGCTGTTTTGAATTATTAAGGTAGACAAAAGGTAGGAAAGAGCCTGTCTTTGGCAGGATGGAGATTAATGCCTCTTTTAAATCTGCACCACTTCTTATGAATGCCTCATGTTTGATTTTCCTCACTTGGAAAGCACAAAGTTGCGTGTAGGTGGACGTACAGTCAAAAAAACCCTTTTTATGGTTTATGCTAGGAACTTTCATATCACGACAGCCATTTCTGGAGTATGAAATACATGGCTTGTAGTGCTGGCAGTGAACCACAGGGACTAGAAGAAATATTGCCAACCATATACAAGAAGACAGTGATACCACAACTTTGATGAAAACAGCACCTCGAGGACAGCAGAGGAAAATGCTCTTCATAATATTGCTGTAAATGAGAACCCAACAGAGTAGGTAGATGTCCATGTGGGAAATGTTATATATTATCAGTGAACTTCTTTCCTGGAAGCATTTTACTGTCAGGAGTTTAACAGACACCAGAAGCAATTCAAAATGGTTAGAATGCTCCTTAATGACTATATTGTTCACATGTTGGGCAAAATTTGTGGTCACACTGAGACATCTAGAGATAGCATGGATATGTTCTTACACAGTGTTACAGTACACTTTTGTCATATTTCTGTATTTTCTGACACTAAAAAAAATGCACAAGAGCAAAAATCTGCAAGAAACTGGCTGAACTTGCTGGTTGTTCCAGAATGTTTTCGGAAGTCCCAGTTGTTTCTGTCCCAAGCAATTCAACACTGTAAGCTGAATGCTATCTTAAGCTTATCTTCAAGCTCTCTTTTTTATCGTGATGGCAGAATTGTCATTTCTTTTCCCAAAGCTGCTCTTGCTTCTTGAGGGCTAAATCTGTGTACCATGACGTATGAAGGAAAGATCTGTTTACTTGTCTGCTACTTTCTCCTCTGGCAGCACAATTCCCTGCTTCCCTGTTCTGTTACTCGGAAATCTTATGTCACTTTGATCAAAACTGAATCATAAGAAAAAAGGGGCAATAATATAAGAGAAACAATATCTGTTTGAATAAGAAAGAGAATCTGTAGTTTCCAAAAATCTTCAGGACATCATAAGGTTAAAAGTGGAGGACAAACCTCCGGCTTTGGAACAGTGGTTTTATGTTAGCTCAAGAATAATTAGCTGCCTGTGGAAAAGGGCTGCTTTTTTTCACAGGAAATATATAACCCTGAGACAATCCAAACAACATTACCACTGGACAAGGAGAAGTCTGGTGAGCATCAACAGTAGCTGAGGACCTTCATTCACAAGCAGCTACACAGAAAGAGAGGCACCCTTGGCTGAGATTAAAGGGATAAATAATGAACAAACTCAAAAGGGAACACTTTTTTTTCTCTAATGTCTTTAAGCCATAGCTTAAAAGAGTCTGCTTCAAAGAAATAGTCTTCTTCAGTGAGTCAGCCTTTTCCAACCCAGAGAAACAAACAACTAAATTGTTATTGTGGTGTTTTCTCTTCTGACTCATGAAAATATTACTGCATTTAGGTAAACAAAAATGCACTAAAATAAATTTTTAAATGCTCATGATTATTTGGATGATGTAAACAGGTTTGAAAATGTAAGAGTGAATATACAGTGTTTGGACAACTGTAAATATATGCATATAATTTTTTTTCCAAAATGATACCATGTCTCAAGATATCTTAAATAGGGTATGGGTATGTTAATTATAGAAAAATACATAAATATATATATATATATAATATATATACTATTGGTATAGCATCTATAAGTATAAATACAGATAAAACAACAAAAAAATTACACCATGAGCAACCATATGCGCCTCTTTAAGCTTTCCCTTTAATGTTTTTGTATGCATCATCATTCTCATATTTAGAGTGCATGCTCTTTAAGGCACTGAATCATCCCTTACAAATTATGTTTAATATATTTATTGCAGAAAGTGCAATAAATAACTAGAATATTTACAAATAACATTATATTTATATGAGCTTATAATTTTTCTGAGGTCTTACAGCACCTCTAAGTGTTCAGTTAACAAGACTGATCATGACAGGGTAAGGCAGAGATTATTTTGCCTCCAGACTTGGCTCTGAAACAGAACCAAACTAAAACATTATCTTTACAGGGCATTTATGTATTCTGGGAAGATGTGGTAGATTATAAGGAAGTTGATGAGTACATGTAGGAAGTTATCAAGGTAGAACTGTCTCTCTATAAAAAATAATTATTGTAAACAGAGAAAGTGTGAAAATATATTGATCACTGATGATATTATGGACCACAGCTGAAATGGTAAAATAAAATGTGCTTGTACAGAATAACATATTTATGATAATTTTTATTTTCACCTTGTAAAAACAAATCCTGCTACTGCAGTTTTCATTTGGCAATGAAGATAAATTCATACCAGATAAATGTTTTATTAGTAATCACTTGGCGCTTACAAAGAGTTTAAGCCCTCCTACATGGAGGAAAAAAGCTGTTTCTGCTCCTAATTTCAAACCGGTGTTGTTACTCATGTTCCTTTTTTTTCCTTCCTCCGTCAGCAGACTCTGCTCTGACCAGGCACAGCCCTTCAAAGACAAAAAGTACTGTAAGACATACTGGGCTCCTGTAATTCCCACTGAAACACCACTGCTTAAGGAAAACTTTAGTTGGGTTTAAAACCTGCTGATCCTTAGGGATGACTTGGAGGACATTCTGCCTTTAAAAGCTTCATTCCTTGCCAGACTATAATTCACTTGCATTTTTGTTAACAACTTCATCTCTAAGACTATGACCTTATTGAATATTACCATGCTATTAGACTTTCTGTACTGTGTGCTCTTAATTGATTGATACATGGGAGCAGAAAAACAACAGAGCCATTATACTGATTATTTTGCTGTCTACTAGGAAATAAAATGACTGGAAGCACCTTTGGAAATGATTTTTTACCTGCTTTTGAAAAGACAGCAAGTCAAAGGGCTAGTGACCTTAACCAGAAGAAATCCACGAAAAAACCACAGAAGGGCACCTGAAGTGAAAAATGGTGTTTAGGCAGGGATTGCTCAGCCAGCCCAGCCCTTGTTTTTGTGGGTAGGAGGACACAAGTGCCAGGGACTGATTTTAAAGAAGGACTGGAAAAGTGCTTCCTGCTGAGCATTTTCTTGGGACACTGACAGCAATATGACGACCATAACTCAACACAGGAAGAACCAGGTATTTTTGGCTATGTACAGTAAGTTATCTGGACCACATGGTAAAGCACAAAGGAAGACTGAACACAATTTGAGCACAGCTTTGGTGTTACACTGGAGGCAATGGTGTTTCAGTGAAGGAAGTCCACGTGAGCAGGACTGACATTGCTGTACAAGTTGTGTGAGGGGGGTGGAAATGAAAAATGCCTTGCCCCAGCACAAAAAGGTCAGCATGCATTGATTGAGTCGGTGTGTGGTCACATTGGGACCAGCTGGTTATGAGGGAATTTAATTGGCTTTGGCAAAATTTGGGAAAAGACAGATGTTTCAGTGCTGGCTATGTTCCTGCAGCATGATTGTCACAGTGTAATTTCCCACTGGTGTGTTTCACATCCTCGGAAGCCCAATTAGCCAATGAAGCTTTGCTTGCAGCAGGAAGAACTAAGAACGCACTGGTTTTCCCCGGAGCAGCTACTGTCTTGTTTTATGCATGCAAGGAAAAATAAAAAGTCGTCTTTTTCAGTTAACTGAGCCATAGCACCAGCACTTCATACTAGCAAATCTTTAAAAAGAGGCTGTTCTGTATATTCACAATGTCTCACATCTCCAGAGCACTCCAATGTTTTCCTTTCAAAATTACACGCTCAGGATTTTTTGTCCCTTTTTATGGGAAGCACATACCTGACTCAATCTCCCCTTCTCCAAGCCGTTTCCAAAACACACTTTTTCTTTAGCTGTACAGCTTTATGACCACTATTTTTAGGGTCTTAATACTCTCATCCAGATGAGTCTGCTTACTTTTCTTCCCTGGACTCTCCTGTTCCCCTTATCTCAACTAAAATCAGGTATACTGCAGTCTAGTCCACATATAGAACATTTTTTAATTCTTCACAGAGTTCAGGGAAGACATCAGAGACACTCTGCCCTTTGCAAGCTAGTCTGGATATTCTGCTTCTTTTACATGGATGGAAATGGGTTGAACACTCCATCAATTAAAGAACAAATGTGACAGTAGAAGGTTTATATTCTTTCTGTATTTGTCAGAGAAACAGTCTTCTAGTTTTCTCCTTGCTTTCTCCAAGTCATGTACTTGAATTTTCACTAGTGATGCTCTAAAGAAAGCTGATTGTTTTTATTGGTGTCAGTTACGTTATATTGAGTTCAACCATCAGCATTTCTTGTCTGTGCATTGCCAAAGATACTATGAAGATACTTCTCATGAAACTCATTGGAGTGTTTTAGAGAATATTGTCCATTAACACAGAATTCATGCAGGGAATGACTTTTATTACCCTTATTCCATGGTAACAAGATGTGAAGATCAGCATTTGAAAACTGATTATAAACACACAGTCAATCAAGTGTATCTACTGCCACTCTGGATGACTTGAAAATGCAAATGAATAGTGCTAACTTCTTCATCTTTAGAATCCAGATGTCTTGAGGGAGAAAAATTCTTGATCTTTGCAGCAATACTAGAGCAGGTCTCCACTGTGAAACAAAACAAACACACACACACAAAAAGTACACATGTAAAAATGACTGTTATAAGGGCGAGTTCATAACTCTTCACAAAATTTGTGTAATTAGCTATGAAGATATTGAATTTTTTATGATCTATCTCCATGTGTTGCAGTTCAAGGCTTACTAAAACTCCAAACTGAAAATTTGGGATATAATAACTTACAAAACTTGTTCTGTTATGATAACCAGAGAGAGTTAGAGAATAACAAATGAAAAAGGAGGCTTCACTCTAACACAAAATCTTGCATTGGTACTACATGTGAACTTTTATCATCACTGGGTGTTCTTGGACTTCCTCAAAGAAGGATGAGTATAGCCAAATATATCCTTCTATGTAGGTTAATAGTTTCAGGAAAGAAAACAGTTACATTTGCAATACAGAAAGAACTCTGTGCCTTAGAGACATTTCACAGGTCTTGTCCTAATGTATAGATCTCCAGGATTTATAGACATTACAGAATCTTCAATAATTTTCTCTCACCTACTTGACACCAAACAGGTTGCATTTAACAAATTTATATCTCCAGGAGAGACATTTAATCTTCATACAAAGACATGAAACAATTAAAAATTCACCATTTCCCTTAAGGTTCCCTATAATGATTAATCATCTTCATTGCTGGAAAGGTATCATGCCAGAAGTGTCTGGCATTACTTTCTGTCCATATGTTCTTATTATGACCCCACCATATTAAATATCTTCTTAACACATAATTTATTACTATGAAGGCACTTGCAAGCTGCAATCAAACCACTTCTCAAGCCCCTCTTCTTCGGCTGAACAGATTGGGCTCTCAAACTCTCACTGCAAGGCAATTTCTCCAGCCTTTAAATCATTTATGTTTCTTTCATCTAGAGATTTCCTGGCTACCTTTTTACTATGCAGACATTTAAACTATACATAGTTTCATAATATTAGTGTCAGTCTTGGCATAGCTAAAAATAAATTTATTTCTCATATACCTATTGCTAATTTAAGTATCAAGTGACTGCCAGCTCTTTTTAGTGCTGCATCACATGAGTGCTTATGTGGAGTTGTTTATTTATTAGGGGTATGTACCAGGTCCTTAATTCCTTTGAAGCCTGCTCTTGGTTTCTAAAACCTTGCTCAGATGTTTATTTTCATGTTTACTAATATACCAATTTAGTTCAATCCTCCTGCTAATCTATTCAGATTTTTTTTTTTTTTTTTGGTCATGGTTATCTATTTACTATGGGTAAACATTTTGGTTGTTAATGGACAAAAGCATTCTATGATGCTTCAAGTAGAAGCAGAAAATACTACTGCAAGAAAAAATAGAAACATTAGAGAATAAAACCTAATAGATTACTTGCAAATACATTTGCACTTCCATATCCTGACTGGTATGCTGTCTTTTTCTTAAGTTTCTAGCTTTTTTTTTTCCCTTATCATAATTTAAAACTAATTTTTAGAAACCTTAGTTCTCCTTAGTATAGATATGAATTTTCTTTTTTTCATCATGACCTTTAGCTTTCATTATTCATTGGCAGCAAATTGATTGCTCATAAACTTTATTGATTCCATGGCTTTTTTCCCCTTCTATATGCATTTGCCAGATACTGATCTCCTGCACTATCCAAGCTGCTGCCTTGACTTCAGTGTTGATCCAAGTAGTCTTCTAAATATGATTTTCTACCACTTTGAAAATATAAGTCTTAAAACAGACCCATTTTTATGCGTTTTTTAAAAACAGTATTCTAGGAAAAGGGTCATAATATTTATTTCCAGCAGAATTCTTACTTTTTGTGTTAGTCCTAATTTTAATGAGGCTGGGGAGACAGAGGTATACTGGCTAGGGCTTGCCTGCCCTTCCCTAGAAAGCTATACCTTCAAATATCATTACTGAAGAAATTCTACCAATAATGCAGAAAACTTCAAGTATATAAAGGCCACACAAATACCTGGTAAGGCCTGGGATATAAATGTGCACAATAGGGAAACATAAAAGAATGTTCAAGGTAAAATGTAAAATGAACAACTAGATCACACTGCCTGGATAGTTTTATTTTTATCTGACAAAAAGCTTTTTCTACTCAAATAAACTGACCGAACAAACCCATTATACCCTGGTAACCTACATATAGCTTGAACACTTTCAAAAACAAGCAGAGGCAGAAACAAAATAAATCACTCCTCTTAAAAGAACCTACATAATGCTCTAATTTCTCTCCTTTCCCTTTCTCTCTTTCTTTTTTTTTTTTTTTGTTTAATTGTGTCTTTTCATTGTGTATCACAAGATTTTATTTAACAAAGGTTTTGATCTTAAATATATTTAACTTCAACCACTTATTTCCCAGCTAAGGTGCTGCCAAGCTAAATGCTGATTTAGCTCAATAGGTATCAGTTCATGATCTGACAAAGAAAGGCCATTCCCCCATTAAAAGGGCTGTGCTTCTGAGAGCTGCTAAACCCATGTATATCTTCCTATAGGTGGCAAAGGAACAGAACTGCTTTCTCACCCTCAGCTTGCTGTCCTGCTGTGTGTGGGATGGATGTAACCTCTGCAAGCTGTGAAATATGGCAGAGTAATTACATTATACCTTTGGGACACCTTACAGCTGAGAATCCATTTCTGGTGAAATCAGTCCCTTTAGTATTGATGTGAGACTGCTGTCACCTTTGAAATCATGGAAGATGGGAGATACTTTGGATGTCACATGAGAACCTTAGAAAGGTCTAGTTGTAGAAGGAATTTGATGCACTTAATGTGTTTTTTTTTTGTTGTTTTTTTTTTTGTTTGTTTGTTTGTTTGGTTTCTTTTCATGTCTGGTTGTTAGTGCTTTTCATTTCGTTTTGTTTTATGGCCCTTTTCCTCCACTGCAGCCTAAGGGACCCATATTGGGTTTTCAGGAGTTCAGGAGTGGCTGTCTCTCCCACTGTGTGGAATCTTGTTCTATCTTAAATAGGAGATATTAATGAAAGGAAAATCCCAGAGGTTAATGAGAAGCTTCACCACCACCCTAGATGCAGTTTACTTGGTATTAGAATTAGCACAATGGCTAAGTAAAATATGCTAAGTAACTGTGTAACTGAATGTCCTAGATTTTCCACCAGATTAACAGCTGGGGTGTGACAAGTGTGCATGTAGTCCCAGAGATAGTGAAGTCAATATGTGTAAAAAGTTTCTTTTGGACTTTTCTTCACAGAATAGCAAACACCCCACTAGGACACACTTTAAAAAAATAAAGAGAAAAAGGTTACAAAAAAGTTACACACAGCTACTTAAAACTTGGTCGAGAAGATCAAGCACAGGAAGCTTCTCATCATCTCTTGTGGGACACAACCCTCCCAGCTAACAGAAAAGACACTAAGCACAGATCTTGATAATTAGAAGCCTGAATAAGTACAGCAGAAGTTAATAAGCCAGCCCTACCTGTGGAGTGTATTTAATATTAATAACCTCTGTGAGTCCACTGATACACTAGTGAAATGATGCAAGAACAAAGACCTTCATGTACTTCAGCAAGGCTAAAGCTTTGGAAACCTGCATCAAAAGAGTCTGTGGTTAAGGATGTGTTGCTCAGAAGTAATGCCAAACTTTGCTATTCAGTTTTTGTGTACCTGCTGTTTCCTCTGCCTTTGTGGTTGTCACTCCCCCCTACCCCGTAGGTCTATAGCCCTTTTCATTCTTTTTGCTGCCTTTGTGGGCAGAAGCCAGCCAGGACTTGCTTACAGAACACCCACACCACAGGACTGATTTTGCACTGTCTAGTAATCTCCTGGTCCTGACAACTCTAAGTTTTTCCACACTTGAACTGGATTCCTGGGGCCTTCTTCACAGAAAGGATATCGCAGAGCTTGTTTCATTAACAATTGCATGTGAAAACAATATGTCAGTAGGGTTGTTTTACCTGACTGAGGTATCTTCCACTTGATTCATGATGTGATTTAGAGAAATTGGAAGCCTTTCTTTAGGATTTAAACTATCCTGGGTTTTTGTCTGGTCTTTTAAAGTTTACTTTAAAGTGGGTAACAATTATTGTTGAGCATTTCTTCAAACTGTAAGGACTTATCAGTAAGAAAAATGCTTCATCTCTAGTGTTCTAGATCTTGGACTGGATTCGATGTCACATGAATTAATGGTTATATACCAACCAGAGCTCTCCTAAGAAGCAATTATTTGTTTTGTTGTGTTTACTTTTTATATTTTTCTTTACTTTCTTGTGGTTTTCCCTCCCCAACTTTTTCTTGATATAAGCTGCAAAAATAGAAGTTACAGAGATTTCTATGCAGAATTCCCATCCTAATAGTATTCAGATAATTTTCTCTGGTGGGGGTAGGAGGTGAAAAATTGTCACTTACTTTTCCTTTACAGTCAATTTACAAATTTTTCATCAATAACAAGTAAAGTATTTATTCTGACATGAAATCTATTTTACATAGAAACGACAC
This sequence comes from Phainopepla nitens, assembly GCA_013400175.1. Taxonomy (NCBI): domain Eukaryota; kingdom Metazoa; phylum Chordata; class Aves; order Passeriformes; family Bombycillidae; genus Phainopepla; species Phainopepla nitens. The sequence goes on along the minus strand of VXBQ01010011.1, from coordinate 433,172 downwards.
AATCTTCTGAATCTAAGTTTAATTCAGCCTGCCCCTACATGATCACAATGTAAAGGTTACTTTTGTGATTAAAATCTTTTAAAGTTGGCTGAAAATTGCATAGCAATTATAGAAGTGTTGACATAAATGGAGGAGAGCAAAATCAGGAAATTGAAAGACTAGTGATTCATTTTTCTAATGAAGCTGTTTATTCTTACTGTAAAAGACTGCATTTCTACAAAGTAGATTTGGAGACAATTAATATATTATGTTTTCATTGAGTCAACTTTGACACAGTAACTTTCATTGCAACCTTATCTCCTTTCAGTACTCATCTGTCTATATCAGGTGGATGATGAGAATAAATCAATTTAACCCAACTATCCATGTAAAACTCTTCAGATGGAGTTTCAGCAGATGGAGCTAGTGTGCTTCCAATCTTTGACACCTATGCTCAACATGGAAAAAGATGAGCAGAATCGTTTACAGAACAGTGGCTGGGGATATGTTAGGGTCAGGGGTGAAGACTTTCCTTTGGCTTAGTGGAAAAGTAGCAAGTGTAAGAGGGAATTACCTATCATTTATCAAGTGCTGGTAGATAAGAGGAGGGCAGCTTAGTTCTTCAGAAACCAGTGATGTGCCATAATATGGAAAATAACTAGAGAATAATAATAATTATTGCATTTGTCTCCAAATTCTTTTATGATATCTTGCTATTTTTTACTGTTACTCTCACACAGTAATAGACTGTGCTCATCAAGTGCCATAAAATATTCAGAAAACCTGTGGTAAATTGTTTAGGTCTTATGGGATGTGTTGGTCATACTGAAGCACAGTAAGAAAGAAGATGTGTCTGTGGGCTGCAATCACTTAATTCAAGCTTGTACTGACCCAAAGAATGTACTGAAGTTGTTTTCTCTGACAAGAACCTTGTGAAGTTGCTGGCACTTACTGAGATTTTAAAGTAGGGAGATGCTGGAAACACCCCTCTTCATAGCAGAGTGGTCATAAAATGCCTGACAATTAGTAAAAATTAAGCCTGTTGTTCTCCATTTTATAAACCAATAATTTCCAGTCTAGGTGTCTTGGCTCCAGAGGTACTTCCAACCTTCCCAGCAGTCAGGGTACTGATAGCAGTGGGACCTTATCAACAGCTCCCATTCAGACCAAGGTTTTCTCCTTTTTTTCTTCCAAGCTTATTTCCAGGTCATCTCCTGCAGAGTTCTTCTTCCAACAGGAGTTTTTATTGCATGAAGGCCCATAGCTATAGGTCACAAGAAAGGAAAGGATGCGTTCTTGGACATAATGTGCAAGTGTGTAGTGCCTACAGCCCATGTAGAGCTGTATCTGGCACACACACAGAAGGCCATAACCTATACAGAGGGGTGTGTGTGAGGCACACAAAGAGATAGGCAGAACTATCTGTGCTATGACAATTGTGCTGGGTTCAGTTTTCAAGGTCAGTGGTTTTCATTTGATGTACTAGCAAGCACAGAGGGTGGGAGCTTCTCACAAACCCCATTTCAATGCAGTGCTAGAGGCTAACAATAGGGAAAAGAAAATACTCGGACTTCTTGGCCAATTTTTGGAGTGGTCCTGCCATGAGAAGAGCACCTGAGAGACTTGGGATTCAACATGCATATTCACACGTTCAGTCTGGGAAAGGAAGGAAGGCAAGAAAGCAAAAAGGTTCAGGAAAGTTTCCAGGTTTTGCTCTTCGTGACATTAACTTTCGAACAGGAGAATATGCAAATGCTGGCATCCTGATAGGAGGAGAGTTATGTGCTACATCAGAAGTTAATATACGGTGTTGGTACTATCTCGTTGTACCTTCTCTGCAGCTCTTCAGTTCCTACATTGTGATTTAGTGTAGCACATTATAAAAGCAGTGTGTGAACGTTTCAAAGTTTTTGTTGGTCATTGTTGCAGCAGCATAACACTGACAAGCAACTGATGGAAAGAAAGATTTTATTGCTGCACTGTTCTCTCCTTCTTGCCTATTTAGGTCTTCAGCTTCATCATTTTAGTGACTACATACGCTACTGAATTCTTGAACAAAGTTTCCGTGGGTATAAAGTAAGGCATTATTTTGTTATATGCATATCTGATACCGAAAGGACACTTTTATTTTACTCTAATTGCCTACTGCAGCAACCAAAAGAGCCATAGCTTTGCATACACATGTATAAATATTTTGTTTGGGTTTTGAATTCACATTGGTAAGATTTCTAAAATCTAATTGGAATTTGGTTATCTTTAAGAGACTGTCCTGTGCAAATTTGAATCTATTTTTAGTATTTTGAAACCTTTTTCCATAAATCAGTCAATCCTGAACCCTTACTGGTGATTACTGCTCTAAGATACCAGAAATGTAGTATAAAAATGTAGGCAAGAAATTTATCATATATCAGAATCTCCTCTGGGTGTTCATGTGGCCAGTATTAGTTACATAGAGCATATATCCACCTCTAATAATATTTGTAACGCAATTTCCTTAAAGGAGTCAATGCTGTAAAGTGTTGCCTAGTTTTCCTTGTTGCAATAAGTCAGCTGAATGATGACAATAAATCTTGGCTGGAAACCCAGTGATTTGCGGGATGTACCAGGTCTCCAACAGAATTTCTGAATGACTAGCATTTGTATCAGTTGTCTTGGTTTCTGAAACAGTACTTGTGTTCATGTGTTTTTGTGAATTCCTTGAAATCAGTGGATGAAAAGTGTAGCATAAAAGTTTGATTTAGCATAGCAGCATTGTCTAAAAAAGAACATGTGCAGTTTCCTTTTCTGCTATGGACGACTTGTCCATTGAAAAGCTGGTTCACAATAAATTAGAGACTGAATTTACAGCATGTGATTTACTCTGCACTGGCTCCAGGTGAGGACATTTTCACTATAACTATCCATCTCACCCAGCTGCAGCTGTTCCCAGGCTTCTGCACTGCCGATTGAGAGTCTCCTGAATAGAGAGTCTCAGAGCCTGGAAGTTAGACATGTTGTGATGTCCACTCTCCAGGATCTTCTCTCTCCCCTCCTAACTACAGAATCTGGGGAGATCAGCTTACACTTCAAGTGATGTGATACCTTTCCCTCTCACCTGCTCTGCCTTTTATCACTATCTGCGAGATGAATTCTTCCGTAATTTATTTTGGAATTAATTGTACACATTCTAGGGAGAATACTCATGGGGCCCAGACTCCTTCTACAACTTACAGGGTTAAAAGGTAAATTTATTTAGGAAAGTAAAAATAGGAGGCTGCCATAGGTATAAAAGAGATGTCTCTGCTTCTTTCTTTCTTACTGTCCTTCTGAGCATAAAGTTAGCCTTTGGGATGAGCAGATAAGGAGGTGGATTGAGAAAACTCACAATTCATTCCCCCCCCAATTCACAGCACTCACTAATTTCTGTGTTGTTAAGCCAAAGTGATATACAGCTTAATAACAAAAACACTGTCTTTATAGAAACTCCCAGAAACTAAATCAGTGTCCTGGAGACAAAGACTCCACTTTTACTCTTGAGGGTTGCTAGTATCCCAGGTATTACCAATGGAACCCTTAAATAAGCAACTTACATTATTATTTTCCCAGTAGTAATACTTAATGAAACTAAAAATACTTTTGGTTCTTTACTACTGTGAAACTAAGTACTGATAAGATTATTGCAATGAAATATTGTTTTCTTACTGATGCCACAATTTTAAACCCATGTGATCCACCAAAACTTTTGTATGTGGAAAAACAATTTTAAAAGAAAAGGGATCATATATATGGCTAACAACAGCGCTTGGGAGGCAGGGCTGTGCAAGGACTAGTGCAGAAATAGCAGAATTTGCTAATAAATGATTTCTGTCAGGATCTTGGCAGCAATCAGATAAAAAGCTGTAAATCTACTGCATAGGGAAGTAGAAATGTTTTTTGAACAACTGATAAAGTCTGACTAACTAGAGAAGAGATCTGAATTCTGTGCTGGCAAAGAAATCTTATCTTCTTGACAGTATCAATAAAGCACTCATCAAAGATTGGAGGCTGAAGTGGGTACATGAAAGGAAAGAGCTTCTACATTGCATTGACTTTGGCTGAAGAACATCAGTTGATTATCCAGCAAAACTTAGAACATCATGCCTTTGAATAATTCCTGAACACAAGTTCATGAACAATCGCAGTGATAAATGAGATCCTAAATAGTTCTGCAAAATACCAGGAAAAGATTCACAGTAATTGGAGAAGCCTTTCTAAAAGCTATATGTAGGAGGTGTGGGACAGGATAGAGAAAGCAAGAGATTTAGCTGCTGAAATAGTTTAGGTTCTTCTTTAATAAGGAATCTACTCATATTTAGGTGTTCTAATAATGTAAATTAAAGAAATTGATTGTTACAATGTAAATGTTTCTCTGTCCTGTGTATTCTAGGATCTAGCTGTAATAACCCACCCTAATCCCAGAGGAGTAAAGTATGCTCTCAGTGGATTACAAATCTTGAGGTTCAAAATATTCCCCAAAACAGGATTAAAACCAAATGAGGTTAAATGTTGGTATCAAAAATCGATATATTTTATTTAAGAGTTAAAGAGGCAAAGAAAAAGAAAGAGAAAGAAAGAGAAAGAAAGAGAAAGAAAGAGAAAGAAAGAGAAAGAAAGAGAAAGAAAAAATTGGAAAAAGAGGTGTTGGGGTGGGGGGAAGGGAATGTGACAGAGACAGATTAAGTAGAAACATCTCACCCCTCCATGGGTCCAAATGATGTCTTGCTTCTTCTCTTCATCTGGTCTTCTTGGTGGTGAGGGTTTCCTGCTGAAAACTATAGAATCCCATGGATTAATATACGTTTGGGCCAGATGGGAATGCCCAGGTACCTCTCCTGCAGGGAGGCAGTTTGTCACTGTCCCTTGCAAGACTGTGGATCTGTTGTATCATATTTTGCATCATGTGCACTGCTCTGATGTAGGAACTGGGCAACCATTTGGGGAGCCTTTGATGGACCATGACACCCTCTCAGCTAGCTGTCCCTCACCGGCATGTCCCATGGATGTGGCTCTCCCATGTTGGGGGTCACTGCAGCTGGGCCGGTTTGCATAGTGGAGGACAGATGTTCACTGCCTCCAAACAGAGGCTTTTTTGCCACAGACCTAACCCCCTCCTCCTCCTCCCTTTGGTGGGGGGTCTGTGCAAGCCTGGCAGCAAATAAATCCGGGGTTGTGGCCTCCACTCCAAAGCTGCTGGATTTGGCACTCCTGTGAATGCTTATCCATTACTTCCCAGTAAGTAATCTACTTAGATGCTCAAAACAATAGTGTCATTTTCTCCTATCTCAATCCCTTAGGTGGTTTAACTCACAGTATAGAGTTTCAGCCAGAAGGCCCATTCAGGGTGAGCTTTAGTGGTACAGATTTGTTATACAGTTTTGCTGTAATAGGCAAAAGTCCTTTATAAAAATGTTTAAGCCATGAGCTTAGCATAACATTTCAGTCTCTGACACTGGCATAGTAGGATTTGTTGTTATTAGCTATGTTAATATTAACAATTATTAATAATGGACCCCTCAGCCAACTGTACTCTGATTTTATGGATTGTTTCTTTTGAAGCTACCTGAAAACTTTTCTACAGTAATTTTTAAACATTTTCTCCCCCAGTATGGATATTTTTCTCTTTTTTTTTCCTTTTATATACTTGATTTCTTATCACTCTCCATTTATTTTCACTGACGTGAAAGTAGCAAAAGAAATGTTTCTCAACGTTGGAACAGATGAAAAGTGTCCTTTGCAGTATATTTCATCTGAATGGCTAATCATGGGGTGTGGAACTTGTTTAGAACTTTTTTTAAAAATTAGTATTCAGTTGCATAGGATTTTCTCTGGAGATTAACACACATGCACAGACACTTGCTTTCCTTAGGTCAAGGTTCACCAAAATGCAGCTAGCAAGACATTTATGATTCATTAAGCCCTTTTATGTGGTTCACAAACTATTAGCCCTTTTGTCCACCCTCAACAGAATAAAAGCATAGAATCACTGAAAGCTTGGGGTTGGAAGCTTGGGGACATCTGGGTGCCATCTTATCCAACCTCCTTGCTCAAGCAGGGTTGCCTGGAGCAGGGTGTCCAAGACTGTATCCAGATGATTTTTGAATATCTTTACGAATGGAAACCCTGCAACCACCCTGAGCAACCTCTGCAAGTGCTCAGTTACCCCTCACAGTGAAAAAATATTTCCCAGTGTTCAGAGGCAACCTCCTATATTTTGATTTCTGCCCCTTGCCTTGTGTCCTGTGACTGAGCACTGCTGAAAAGATGCTGGCTGCATTTGAACATGCTGCTTTGCACCCTCCCTTGAGTTATTTGTATACATTGGTAAGATCTTCTCTGTCCTAAGCTGAAGAGTCAATTCTTTTGGTCTATGTTTGAAAGCAAGGCAGCATGCACTCCATTAAATAAGCCAAGGCCGAGAAAATGGTTTTGACCATTGCACCATAACCATACACACTGTTTAGCTGCTAACATGATTCATGACTTTCTTATGGCTTACTAGATTGTCTAGACAATGTCTGATCAAGGTTTCCGACACATTGTACCAAAGACAGTTCCCACAATGCAGGATAGATGGGACTACACCATCTTTGTCTCCCTCCTCTCTGTGTAGTCCCCCTGGTCTGTGTCAGAAGGCTTTGTACCCTCATATATCCCTTCTGCTTTGCTTTAGGGCTACTGCATATTCCTTCAGACTCATACTGTGAAAATGTGTCTTTAGCTGTAAAGGCCTACATAATGTACAGAAACTCAACATCCTTTCTCCTCTGGGCAGTTTTACATGTATAGGACTGCATAGGTACAAAATAAAATGCCTTTTATGTAAAAATTTAAGTCCATCCTTGCTACCTTACATGTTGGGCAGTCAACCTTACAAAAATATCATGCTGGTTAGAAGGCATCAGCAATAATGTTGAAAAGCGTGTTCAGCAGGAGAAAAGCAAGCATGTTAAAATTGACATACCACAGAATAGGGAGTACCATAACAGGAATGCTGTTTTCATCTGTGGAGTGACAGAAAAAGTCTCAGAAGGCCTTGCTGCTCTTTAGAGCTTCAAAGACCATGCTGATTCAAAAAATAGCTATTCTGAGTGCCACGCTATTGATGAAAACAACACATGGAAAGTTCATCTCTCACTGGTGTCATAACAGATGGTGCCTCCTTTATGATGGTGAGATATGAGGGTGTTGCAGCAGTTAAGAACAAAAATTGTTGTAGAGTATGAAAATGAAGACACTGTTTTATTCATTAGCAAATTCTTATTGCAGACCTCCTTAAAATAGTGCATGTCATACACATTGATGTTGAATGTATGAAAGTCTCCATACCCAAAGGTCTAGTCCTTTGTGGAACACCATGACATTGAATCTAGAGATGATGTATTTTCCCAGCCATTCAGCACATTTGTGTGGTTGCATTTTGTTGGAGGACATAGATGTATTCCTGCAAAAGAGAAGTAAGGATGACAATGTCTGTAAGACTGGGACTGCACAAGCTGTTTCAGCTTTTTCCATACCTCAGTGAAGTGAGTCAGATTTACAGTGGTAGAAGTTCCCATTTGCCCTAATTGTCTGTATGAAAACTTTGAAGGGAAACCTCAAAGCACTGCAGAAAAATCAGAAGCATAGTGACACTTCTAGGTTGCAGCAAAGAAGAATTAGTGTAGAAAGAGCTTTTTCCTTCAGAATACCAGTGCCAGTAGTGACCCAAGAAATGCTCCAGAATATGTGCAGGTATATCTTTTTGACTTGAAGTGAACTGTGAAGATAAAGATAATATAACATGAATCATGTCAGTCTGTTTTCCACAAAAAACTAAGATTATGAGCCTTCTTAGTGATTGCTGGCACTCCTATGAGATTATCCTTACTTTTCAGAGTATATCCAGATGTGAGCAAATATCCCTAAATACAATTATTAATAAATATACTTTGGGATCATAACACCAATGACTACCTTTTTTTATCAGTCATCACTTTATATCAGTCCTCTTCATTACATCAAGTTTTCAACTCGTGCTATTGTTAACCAGTGAAAAAATCTGTTGTGGAAGTCCAAGTCAATGATAAATGGAACACCACTGAATTCTCCTTATACAATCTTTGTCTATCTACCATCCTACATCTTCTTTCTGAAGCCTTGTATTGCAAATGGGACATTTTTCTATGACTCAGATTCTGATACCCTATCAGCATATCTGTCCTAAATAAATTTGTGGGGGGAACACACAATAGATACTTTCAGGGTAGAGTCAGATTTTATGATTCTGGATTCTCCCTCTTTTGAGTGCCTCAAATAGAAAAAAAAAAAAAAAGGGATCTGATTAAGAGAGTGAGTGATCATCAGGAATTCACCTTATTTTCCCCTGCAACCTATTTCTTACAGCGGTGATTCTACAAACAATTAGCTAGTATAAGGACAAAATAATGTGTATCAAAATAGGAAAAAGCTTTCAGAATGTCCCTAAAAACATCCTGGATTCCAGCCCCATGATCTCTAGCACACAGAGTTACTGCCTCTCTGGAAAGACTCTAGCTTTTATTAAGGGCAAAAATTAATATCTACCACACAAAATGTTGCTTTTAGACACAAATGAATGCAGCTGTTCCTACAAAAGCTCTAGTAGCTGCTATTCAGTGCTGCCAACACTGTGCAGGACTTGCTGAAAACTCTTATTTCAAATCCAGAGAATTGTCTGCAGATCAGTTTTCCCCCAGATCCTGCTGGTGTGTCTCCTCTATTTGAACATGGAGGTAAGTCTTGAAAATAATTATCTCTTTATTTTTCGGAGACAACATATTAAGGACAGGACTTATACGTTCTCTTTCATTATTCAATGCTGCTCTTTGTTTACATGTCTTTTCCCTCTTTCTCTCTCAATGGGGACTTGACAGTTTTCTGGCTATCTTCTTATTTGGAGTATAAAGTTTAATTTTCCTGACAGTTTCAGTTGGCTAAGTTAGGATATTTCCATTTTTCTTTCACCTTTTTGGAATTGCTGGCTTCAGGGTTATTTCCCTTAGCCAACAGAGCTGCTATAAGTGGTCCTGGTGTCCAGATCTTCTGCTGTTTTTTGTTGTGCTTGTTTTCAGTGGCACAGATCAGTCTAGGCATGGGGGTTGTAAAGTGTCTGAGTGTCTTTCTGAAAATTTCTGAAAATTGTCTTTCCATGTTCTTTTACTTTACAGTTAAGATGTAAGATAAACAGATATGAATTTTGCAGATTCTGCAAACTTTGGGTTCCTTAATTGTGATGAAAGCCTACAGTCTGTGAACTCAATCTGTGGAAAGAAGTGTCCGGCAAGCTAAACCGTGGAGGTCAGGGAAAGCAGATACTATTTTACATCTAAGATATTGTTTTGACAGTCGTCTCAATAGTTATGACCAAACATAAGTTTATCTTGATATACATAGAGAAAAATGTGTGTATATAGATTTTGTGTTTTTATATTATGTATATATATATATATATATATATATACACATAATTCTAATTTACTCAGGTATTTTACCCATTGAATAAACACTCAATCCCTTCTCCAGTTTAAAAGATAGAAAATTAGAAGTTTTTGGATTAAGGAATTGAGAACCTCACCACTTATGTCTGTTCTGTGAAGTGCATAGTGTGCCTTGGCTGTGGTTCTATCCTGGGAAATACAAAATCAGCAAAAACTCTAAGTCATATCTATCCAGTATTTCTTCATGAAATATAAAGCAAGAATGGACCAAGTAAAAGTGGTGATGTTAGTTCTGGATCTGGTAAATAGCCTTACCCTTGCATATAACAAATATGTAAATATATGAAGAGTGAGTTGCTACAATATTTTTCTTTAAGAGACAGTTTATATTTTAATTTTGTGGTTTTACTGGGTTGGTTTTTTTCTTTTTCTTTTTTTTTCCAGCTATGGCACCTCTTCTTTCTTATCTTGTCTTCCTGACACAATGATGTTTTTCTAGCCCGACTTTTCTCAAAATTGGAAAGAGCAAGCAGATAGTACTTAAAGCAGCAGTATGTAATACCTGTTGTTACGTGCTCATGTGAATGCAGAGCCAAAAGCATCTTTGGATAGAAGAGACAACTCATTAAAGCACACAGCAAGTTTCAGCTCCCCTGCCTTAGATTTATGTACCTTTTAGAGTAAACAGTGTACTTGCTAAATACAACCTGTTATGTTTTAATGGAGTTTGTGACATACTGAAGAAAAAGCTAGAGGGTAAATGAAATAAATTAGCACCTGTTTGGTCCTTGGATATCATGAGTTTACATACTGTTGGAGAATTGCAGGGAATAATGTCCCTGCAGGATTTTGTCTGAGTACCTGTTGTGTTAGCAGATTAAGGGAGCTGAGCTCCAGGTTTCTCGGGGCTCTCTTGCTTCACACAGTCCTTGTTGGGAAATTTGCAACTACCTTATCTATGTCAGCTTTTCTCCAAACAAACCACTTTAAATTATAGGATCTAAAATACTTTAAAACTACTCTTTTTTTGCCTTTCTTTCTTATTGAGCCAGATGACAAATCCTTTATCGATAACTGCTACTTTTTAGCTCACAGATTTCTATTTTAAACCTCATTGAACATTATCAGATCCTTGAAAGATTGAGTATCTCACTTCTCACTCTTTTCTGTGTTTGAGATAACCAGCTCTGTCAACCAGCTCACAAATGCTTATTCTCTCAGTAATTAATTACACACTAAATATTTTCTGTCATGTATTTTCTTTGCTGATCTCAAATTAGGTGTTTTGGCATATACATAAGCTCTATATGGGGACTCATACAGAAACTTTCAAGAATTGATGTAAGCAGAGAGCTTTCTCTCTTTCTGAGACCAGGATGGCACTACAGCCACAGTATGGTGTTGAGGAGCTCTCCCCTGTAACACCCCATCATCTCTGGGGTGCTCAGGTCAAAGGCTCCTTAAATCCTGCGATTTTCTTGTAGCAAATCTAGACCTTCACTGCCTGTTTTCTTAGTTCAAAACTCTATATTGGCATCAGTAACCTCTCTACAAGTATTGGTCTCACTTACTAGCTGCCACCCATTTTCTTCCACAATTTTGAATTACAAGCATTCAGAAGCCATAAATCAGAAAAATAACATAGCAGAGTAATTAAAAAATGGTTTAAAAAACTAAGTTTAGGACTACTCTTTATTTTCTTTCAGTGCTGATATATTAGGGACAAATTGTTCTATCCCTGGAACAAAGAAGTTGGGAGTTTTTAACATATTTAATTTCCAGTAATACCCAAAAAATTCCTAGTAGTACCATGATGCTGATGTCTGTGAGAGGTAGGTATGGTAAGACTCATTGAAGAAATTGATATAATTGAGTTAATGAGATAGGGGAAAAGCAGAAGAAATGGTTATGCACCTTCCTGGATAACATTTTTCTTGAAAGAGTTTGCTGTTATTTTGCTGTTTGCCCTAAATACGGTGTAAAGGTTGGAACAAGGTGCAGGGTAAAAGCGTGTATTAGAAAAAAATTAAGCTATTTAATGTTTTATACATCTGCATTAGAGTTTCCTGTAGTGGTTATTACTATAATGCCTAAGTATTCTCTAAGTAATTTAGATGTGCTCCATGGAGGTCTAAATGCAGTTAGGTTGAATCATCTCTTCTTTCCTCAGTAGAGACACAATGCTCAGGTGCATGCCTCTCCACTTTTCTTCCTTGCTATATCTTACTCATGCTGTTAATAGCAGAAAAGCTTTCTTGAAGAATATAATTTTTCATGCATCTTGATGGTGGTCAGACGTGTCTGAAAGCTGATTGTACTGCTAACCCTTTATAACTCTGAATATTTCCTGGTTTTGGTCTTTGTGTCCTTTACCTTTTATGACCTACCTAGTACAGCATAGCTAGGCATGGTCAGAGATGCACTCAGTTCCAGGTGACTTCTTAGAGTCGAACCTACCTTAGAGTAACAAAAATACCTGTGAATTGAGAGAACTGAGCCAGGCATTGTGTGTTTTCAGTCACAACACTAATCAGGAGGTAGTACTCAATGGCCAGCAGAAGCCTCTCAAATCTCTATAGAGACCCACTTCCTGTAAAACTGTGTGGAATAATGCAACACGAGGTTAATGGTTTCAGACCTATCTCAACAAATTAATTCATTTGCTTTAATGTAAACTCTGTGTATGGAGTGCAATGACTTTGCATCAGAACTGCACTATTTTAGTACCTAGAAAGGTTGCAGTAGTAGGCTCAGTGCCTAATTGCCATTGAAGTGCAATACTGAAAATCTCATGAGGCATTCACCTACCTCTCCTAATCCCTAGTTACTTCTGTGTATTCCCTTATTAAAAGGCTATGCTTTCTCAATAGTGCATTTTTGTGCTCATTCCGGTATGGCACTCTGGCAACATAACTATCCAGAAATGGCATCTCCTCTGGTTAGTACTGTTCCTAAATAGCAATTGTATTTCCAGAGAAGAGATGTGTACGTTCACTTCTTTTTTCAGCAGTTTTACATAATTGTTACAATGATAAATGTTACTTGGTTCTACCTGTAATACTCTGTCTCTCTCTCATCACTCATGAGTATTGATGAGTGATGAATACACTCATCAGTACTCACTTTTCCAGTAGTGTATGAAAACCCACCAATTGGTATGTATATTAATATATTTTTCCACTTAGAAGATAATGGGAAGATGTATAAAATGTAGATGTCTTTGATGTCACTCCTTCCCTTCTGTCTTCGATGTCAATGTTCTTCTTAGGTGAATAGTTCTCTACCTTTGACAAACTGAGACCATTAGTTGAAACCGTTCAAGCTGTAATTTATATTTCTCTCAGCCATAATGAAATTGAAGTGAGTTTTAGCTTTTTGAAGATTGCTTTTGGTTTGCTGAGATATGACCCTATGTCTGAGACCACTTGTTTTAAATTAGGAGCTGTTGGGAAGGATGAAAAATTAACAGAAAAGTTTTACAGAGCTGAATGTTTAGGAGAAGGTTTTATAGAAATGAAAGCAAGTTTTGATATATAAAAGAGATTGTTGCACAGGTTGCTGCTGAAGCAGCTGAGAGAACAAAGGTTAAGTCCAGTTGGAAGGTTTAGAACAATGGCTTGGTTGAGTTAGACAGAAGTTTTATGGCAGAAAGTCCAAAAGGTTGAGTGCTCTGCAAATAAGGCATTGTTTCTACCAAGAAAAAGAGCATAGGCAGACAGAAAGGTGTTATTCACAAAGATAGAAGAAAACTCCACTGCAAAACAAGTTTTTAAAGTTTAATGTGTAACTACTAACTCAGGTGATTGGTTAGTTACTAACATTGTATGGTAATTTTAGCAGTTTTGATAGGTTATATGTAAATGTAAAGGTTTTGTGTATGATGTTAATTGGTTGTTATGTAATAAGATGCAAAGCAAAGAAAAAGATATAATGCTTTGTAACATGAATAGAATCGGACTTCAGGACACACAGCTTGCCTTCGGCCAGCACCCATAGGCACTGCCCACGACCCACGACCCTCAACTGCTGTAACTCTGACTGTGCAATAAACAGCGTTATATGAAGAGCAGTCTGGAGTCCCCATCTTTCTGTCAGGCTCTGACAAGGAGCAACTTTGAGAAAGTGATGCATGTATATACATATTCATAAGACTTCAAATGCCATAAATGTTCATCTCTTGACATCAAAGATGCTTAATTTTGCAGAATGCATTCATGCAAAGAATGCACAATAACAGTTATTATCTGCCAAAGTTTCTCTTACATGGTCTTTCTTTCCATTTTCTATGTTTTACAACAATGTTTGGGAGGTTTGGGGATTTTTGTATTCATATTGAATCTTAAAAAATTGTTGAAGTCAAAGGCTGAGACAGGCTATTGTGAACTGTTCAACCATTATTATGACTTTTTGTCATTTATTGGTAATTCTGTATCCTCTTCAAGATGTCTGATATGAGACTCATTTAATGAACAGCATTAATTGGAAGATTTTTAAAAATAATTGTTGAGGGGACGGTATAAGGACTTGTCCTGCCTGGAAAGGCTTAAATACAGCTCAGGACTGTTTCAGAGAAAAGACAGGTATAATTTCTAGATCAGTGACATAATGAGCTTCATCTCTCTGGGTTTCGTTTTAAGGAGCCTAAATATTTACAGACCTACAAAAACATGCCTGTAATACCCTGAACACATTCTGCTACTGGTCTGGGATTGACAATTCATGATGTCATTTGGTGCTCTGAATGGTGCGTGTTCCAGTCAAATGCTGCCATCAGACCTGAAGTCTAAGATCTTCAGCTTGGTCCAGAGCTGTGAGGACTTCAGAGATTTATTTAACTAAGAAGCTGGAACTGGAAGATGAAACTGTGGAACACAGCCCTGTTTGAATCGAATCTATGCAGCTCCAGTAGTTACCTTTGTGAACTCTTCTGAAATATGGTTTTCTGCTCTGCAAATGCATGAAAATACTATCTTTCAAAAGTTGCGTTATAGTAAGGTTCTATAATTCTGGGATATGTGATGGCTGGCATTTATACCAGAAATCTTTATACATGAAAAGTAGAAAACACCACTGGAGCTGCTGAAGAATAAAACTTGTCAACAATACGCAGTTTTTGTGAGAAGGCACTAGAGATAAACTATGAGAATTTTTTGCTGTGTTAAGCAACACATAAGTCTGAGTAGCTCAGTTTCAGTCCACTAGAGGTCTGTGAAATCATTTCCCAAATATGCTTTTAACCTTGTTTTGCAGCAACCTTGCTGAGTCTGATACAGTTAAAATAAAAGAAGCTTTTGATCCACTTTCTATTGTTCCTAAACAAAGAACTACCTCCACAGAGAGTTCTATGTAAGAGACATACTTGATTTAGAAAAGTGTCCTAGCCGATTCTTTATTCTTGGATTGGCACAGGGAATTCGGCACAGGGAATTACTCTAACAACTGATTGACTAATATTTTATGTAAAATATTTGCTTTCCTTGCAAATGGTCATTTTTTCAAATAGGAAGAGAGTAACATGTGGTGCAGAGAGTTCATTAGCATGAAATACCCACTCCATCGTGGTTCTTCAGAGTGCTAAATTTACTTAAGTGGAAATGGAGCCAAGATCCATGGCCTTGCATTGCTAATGAGGTTTTCCAGAGCACTGAGAGGACATAGGTGGTTATCTATTAGCATCTAGCTCAGACTTTGACCTGCTTTCAAATCGCTTGTTAAGCCTCAAAATTTAGGTTCAAAATATATCTGGGGTAATAAGTTTTTAGTTTTTTGCTCCTATACTAGCTAATTTCCCTTAATTTCTATTCCAATTATAGTTTTATTAGAGTAAACTTTTTCCCTAATTTTATGCTGCATGCATAGTCAATTTAACTTGGCACAAAAACAGCTGAAATAATGTTCTAAAAGGCATTAGTAAATTCATGATTTTTTGTAATAAAACCAGTGCCTAGTGTTAGCATTCGAGAGCATAAGCACAGCATTACAAATCATAAGATAATTGCGGCTATTCAGAAAGATATAGGTAGGCTCCATACATTCTAATCTTTAATCCCAGTTGCTGCAGTTCAAAGAGAGTGATTGTTGAGAGCATAGGATGTAGCAAAAATTATGGTATTCAAAATTGCCTGAATTAATTTGAATGTATTATCTTCATCTCTGCTAGGATTCAATATTTCACTAGGTTTCGGTTAAATTCTTTGTATTTGGTTGATATTCAGTATGTAGTTCATGTGTGCATTGCTAAAGAGTGCTACTGCACAATGACTTTTCGTGCCTTGAAATATAATTAATGTAAAGCTGAATATCATTGATAAATGGAGGCTACTTATCAGTATTTAGCATATAGGAAAATATGAAAGGGAGTAATGCAATTTGCCTATAGCAATTTGTTGTCTAAATTAGAGATAAAGGATTAAGGATGAGACTTTAAAAGAAGCAAACAGAATAAATACATAAAATGTTCAAAAGTACAAACACGACACTTTTAAGTTGGTAGTCCATTGTGAGATAACAGGTGCCTTTGTATTTTCTGTGGGCAAACACATAGTACACAGTATTAAATGATGCCTAAGTCTGATACACATAATCACCTTAGGAAGTAATAGACAGGAAAGGCTACAATGCATTCAAATCTTGAAACATGCTCATTGTGGCATCTTTCCACTAAAATGAGTGGTGACCACTGGCAAAATATATGGAGAGCCAAATCCTCCACTTCGAGAAGCAGAAAATAGTATATTAAACTGCTTACAGCAGTGTTACTTTTGTTGTTTGAAATATATTGTGCTGGCTCTTAGACTGGAATGCATTTCTGGAATGCAGCTGCCAGGAAGCAGATCTGCTCATTTTTTGACCATAGGATAAAGTCTGATCGTGGACTAATGCTAGGCTCTGTCCTGGATATGAGGAATAGCAAATGCCACATGGGTCAGTGTGCTAGTTTGAAAGCAAAAACCAGTGAAACTCCATGTCAGAAATGCAATTTAATAGAGAAAGGTAAAGTACATGCAATAATACAATAGAAAACAAGTTAAAGTACATGCAATAACACAAAAGAAAAACCCCTGACAAAGTCAGAATAAAACCTGACATCCTGCTCGTTAGGATGGTGGTAGTAATCCAGATGAAGTGATCTTGCTGAAGTGGTGATCCTGTAGAAAAGGTCTAGTAGTCCTTGTCCTCTGGAAACCAGTGGATAAGCACTGCTGTTCTGTTTGAAATCCCAGATTATATCCAGGTGGGAATGCTCGGCTCTTCCCCCTGGGCAGAGCATCTCACAATGGGATGATGTCATTTTATCAGTCATGTGGTGGGTCCTTGATTGCCCATTAAACAGAAATAGCTCCCCGAGAGAGTCATCTATGATTCATGGGGCAAGGCATTGATGGCCCATTAACAGGAGATATCTGGGGCAGGAGAAAAGAAAACACTGTGCCTCCTGTTTTCAACAGTTCATGGAGATGGTGATGGAATACATAGCTTTGGGCACATATTTACATTGTAACCTAGGACAGTCAGGAAATTATGCCAAGTATCTCTGGGCACTCATGACATTTAAACTATATATATATAAAATGCAAATTTCTCTTTCCTTCCCCCCTGTGTCTCCAAAATTGATTCAGCACAGATGCAAGATGCAACATCATCTACATGTTGATCCACCAGTCCCTTGGAAGCCTAGTTGTCATCACTTGTATCACAAAATAGAAAGGTAAATTTTTGTGTCTTTTCCTCAAGGAGAAAGAGAGGAAAAACTCACACAAGAGTCTGGGATGTTTAGAAGGTTGTAAGAAAATTCATTCTACTTTGTGGGTCTTCCATAAGAGACAAAACCAAGATCTGAGTGAATGCTAAAACCCCCATGGGTTACTTTGCTAAAAGAAAATGTAAAGTTACCAAAAAAGAATTCCTGCATGGTTGAAACTCTTTTTCTAGTCTTTTAAAGTAGATCAAGAGTTTCAGTATTTGGGTGACATAGCAAACATTACATATTTTTGAATAAAATATACTGCTATGGTCTGTGTCAGAGCTTGAGAAGCAAGTAAAAGAGAATAACCCTGATCCAAAGGATAGAACTAATTACACAACAAGGCCCTTCACTGAAACAAGAATCCAACTTATTTTCCTCATTTCTGTGAAACTCAGGATGGTGTAGTCACCATCACTACTGCCATGAATAGGCTCTGGTACAATAATGAGGTGAAAGTACCTTTGAAACAATTATTTATGTATCATTTTTCAAACAGAACATAGAAGATATTGGGATGACTTTGTAAATTTATTTTATGGGCAATTTCACAGCTTTTTTCTCCTGCTGAGAATTTGATAATGGATATTGATTGTCTCTAAAGTGAGTGCAGGAGTGTGTGTAATGGTATTGCTATGGTCTATTTGCTTTACCTGCATTGTAGCTGAGAAAATAAATAAGAGCCCCCATGTTAACAATTATATCACAGGGAAGATCACTTTTGCATTTCTGGATCATAGGAATATATTACTAAGCAAAGGTGAATCCTGAATGCCCCATATAAAGTGTCTGCTCCCACTTGAATATCTGCTTTTAGACCCAGAGTGCAAACAGAGCTATTCTAATCTGTGATTCTAACAGGCAAAAAAACCAAACTGTAATGCTCCCGGAACTCTCTCTAGAGGAAATGTTAACCCTCTTTTTCAACAGGAAACTGCATTTAGTGTAGACCTACGTTATTACATACTATGAGTGTGATTTGGCTGACTGCTGCGGCTGTCAACTCACTGAAATGGAAGAGAATCTGAGTGAAGAGTTGTTCTCTTCTGCCCTGAAAAGTACAGACGTGAAGGTCAGTGAAAGATCAAGGATGACTTCTTGACGCTCTCTTTTCTTGTGCTGTGTGAAGTTTTAATGCAAATGAGTAGGAAGAAAGAACAAATACACTTGCATTCAGCAGTATGCTATGACTTTTACGTGGAAGTTAGAGTGGTCTTCAGCTGAATGCTGGTTTTCTGGGAATGTGGGTGGATCAGAGTCCTGAATTCACATGGCCGGTGTGCCAAAAGTAGATGGGGCTTGCAAACAGACCAGGAGCATGTTCCTGTCAAATTGCATATGAACACTCAGCATGCTGGCTACCACTAATTTGTTTGTCTAAGTTACTCTGCTTGCTCTTCATTGTATGGGAAAACTGAGAAGAAAGTAATTTCATTACTTTTTCACCAATGTTTGCTTAGACAATGTTATTGCCTCTGCATTTCTGATTGATTATTTCTGTTTGAAATTTTAGAGGACTGAAAGCTTTTCCTTAAGAAATTATGCACTGTTATCCCAATCCGATACTCTCCAACCAGGTTCTTTTACGTATTCCATATGTGGACAATGTAATGTATAATATGAAGTTTACTTATTTCAAAATAGGTGAAATTATATGAGATTTCTGAATTAGCAAAGAAATAGAAAATATACTGAAAACACAATACAAATCTAAGTTCCACATAGCAAAACATAACAACTGCACTGGGCATCCCCAAGGAATACATGGCTGGAAGCCAGCTCAAGCCCATTGCTCTCTTCAGAATACTTCTGTTATTTGTCTTGATTTATACACTGTGTTGGGCTGAACCACTTATTCACTCCCCAGCCTCCATGCTGGTCTGGCTAAGAAAGGGAGATATTTGCACTCTTTTAATATCTCAGGGAGAATCCCTTACACCAGTTGACCAACTCAGCTCTTGGTAGCTGTTTCTCTAAAACAAAGGCTGCTTTTCAGTCCCCTTTGTGTTGTGATAAAGTCAGCTTCTTTTCCACAACTATGAACAGTCACAGCTTTACTCCCTGACCTTCATAGGCACGGCCCCCTTGCCCATCTCCTCTGAGTCTTCTTTGATTCCAAGGTTTTATTGGCCAGTAAGCAAAACAATAGTTTTTGCTTTTTCTTCCAAAAACTGAAATTACATGATTCATTAATGTAATAGGTACAAAGGTGAACCAAAATTAGCTGTGCAATTCTCCAGATTCTTCAAAGAACTCTTAGCTTTTCTATACCCACCTCTTTTTAAAAGATGAACACGTGTAGTGCTCTAATTGAATGTCTGAACAAATCCTGCTTATATTGATACAGACTTCCCAATAGTATACCTCTGGTTGTGTCCTTGAAGAAACACCTATTTAACAAAGGCATGTAGCAGCTCACTACTGTAATGATCCCTGAAGAGGAATTTAATTTTTAATTAAGTGAAGCAGTGTGTTTATTCTTTCTATATAGCTGATTCATCAGGGCTTTGTTAGCTGTGTAGGGGTAAGAGGCTAAATTAAACACACCTTTAATAAGATAATAGGGAGTTGACCTTTTCTGTCATCTGGAGGACAATATATAAACACAAATATTGGGGGAATTGTTCCAAAGAGGTTATATAATAGCCATTAAAGGCATTTTAAGTAGAGGCAGATTGGTGGGAAGAAACGTAACCCATGTGACTAAATGAGTTTCATGGAAATGGTTGAACTTACACCTCGATTATTATTAATCACCTCTGATAAATAATCTAGTGTAGCACAGTCTATCTCGTCAGAAAAATTAAATGATCTTCAGGTCCCCTGATGTCAAAGTACTTAGTAAAATACCTGGTTTATCACAAGATTACTATTATTTTTCTGAATATCTTAATTGGAAATTTAGTCAAAGAGAAGAAATAGCGTGAAGATGCTTCTAGTAAAATTGAGTTGCAGCAAAGTCAGTAACAAAAGTATCAATTATTTCTGCAGGATGGAAATTTCATACAAGATCTTCCTACTCCATCCCTAGTGCAGTACCGTGCTTCATTCAGATAGGAAGCAACCATAATTTTGTCAGTAAAGTCCTTTTACTAGGGTAATTAGGTCTGAGCATGCATTTCTTGGCAAGTGTAAGGCTAGGGGAATGAATTGACTCCACCAGTGCGCTGGGGATTCAAGACAGAATGTATCATAGCAAATCGTTCCTATAACAGCAACAAAATAATAACATGACACTAATTCTTTATCCTCTTTGTCTCTGAAAAAATGTACTTTGTCGGAAAATTGTTACATGTTATGCTTTAATGAGGGCATCATGTTTTATGGTGAGAGGTTATATTGCTAAAAATATTTAAAAATATTCAGATGCTAAGAAATAAGAAAAAAATCAAGTTTACTTATGGAGTGATTTTGTGGTTTTCTGGCTTGAAAAAGTTTTGCATAAAACCTATATTGATAAACTATTCCTCTACAATTCAATCAGTAGAAAGAATAATAAGTCAACCTCTATATTCTCTTTTGTCTCTTCTAGCCATTTGAATTAAGCTGGTATGTGGTCTCTGTTCTCAGGACACCAAGGGGAATTAACCTCAGTGATTTTTTTAGTTGTCTCTGTCCTCATTTATGCCTTAGGCACCACTCCAGGGATACAACTAGAAGGTAATTATCTAGACACTAGGGAAGTTAGTGAATTGGAAAGCAGTATTGAAAGGTAGCCTTTGCTAAGTAACATGCACATTTTCTGGCTCTGTGAAACAATGTCCTTGGAAAGGCAGCTGCACAAAAGGGAAGCCCTTTAGATATTTCCTTAGGGCTTTTGTATACGCAGTTGCATATTGACTTACAGATGTGGACTCACGAAACGATAGAGTGATGATATTCCAGAGCAACCTTCCAGCACTCCTTGTAGAGCTGGAAATCAAATTGATTTTAAGGTGGATCCCATTTAGGTTATGAAAGAGTTATGTATTTGATAATTAGTAATTGGACTGGATCTGTTTTGTTTTTCTTGGACTCTCTATGCTACCTTGGGTGTGATCACCAAGCCTTTCAGTTTTGTTTAAGCAAATTGCTCATGGCTATTTCATGATCATTTTTTTCTACTTGGGGAAACTGAATCTAGGACCTTTTAAAACTGCAACAGATACTTAGAGGGATCATAGGGGAATATGAGATAGCTTTCTGCCTAATGCCCACATCTAAGTTGCTCTGCTCTTTTATCTGCTAAGAAAGGCATCTGGCATGTTGGAGAGATGTGGAGATGAGTAACTCACACTTTGCATATATGATGTATGAAGTAGTCTTGATTTTCCTTAGGAGTATCAAAAGATGCAAATCATACAGGCATGCAGCTTCAGGAGCTGAACCTGCATAAAGGTACCTCTGTAACCTTGTACCACCATTGCTTAAATAAAAAGAAGAGGAGGATGCTTGTCTGTTTCTTCCTCTTCCTCTTCCTCTTCCTCTTCCTCTTCCTCTTCCTCTTCCTCTTCCTCTTCCTCTTCCTCTTCCTCTT
This sequence comes from Phainopepla nitens, assembly GCA_013400175.1. Classification (NCBI taxonomy): domain Eukaryota; kingdom Metazoa; phylum Chordata; class Aves; order Passeriformes; family Bombycillidae; genus Phainopepla; species Phainopepla nitens. Next base: position 411,460 of record VXBQ01010011.1, on the reverse strand, counting down.
CCTCTGGCTGAGAATGCACTCAGCTAATGAAGCCTCTCTGGTCTACCCTTATGTCAGAAATGAGAAGCTTATTCTTTCCCACTAGGAGAAAAGGAGGACTTAATTCCTAAGTGAGATATCTCCCTTTCCCCTTGTTGGAGGAAGCTGCTCTGCACCTTGATCTCTCTTGATATCAACACATATGTCTACCATGTGTGTGCTGTTACCATTGTGCCCCTGTGGGTCTCTGATTTGGGAGCTGGGTAGCTTGAGATGCCAGAGTCAGGCTGTTTGCCAAGTTCCATTTGAGGTCTCTTTCCACATGGCTTCTCACAGCAGGTGTTTTCATTATCCTTTGGGCATGAGGTTTGAATCACACTGTTGTGGCTTCAGGAGGTTGCAGCATAGGTGGTGAGATAAAAGGGTTTGCCATGAGGGCTCAGAGTTGCTTTTCTGTTCTGGACCCACTTGTTCATGTAAACACACCTGGACTATCTTTGCTTAACCCTAAGAGCGGTCTTTCTATGTCCATGACCACCTTGATGCATAAGTTTTACTCCAGTGCTTGTGACTTGTTCTGCATTGGTCTGGGATTGCAATGTCAGTATACTATGGAAGCAGACATCCTCTTTCCTTCTATTCAATAAAAAAAGTTCTCTAAGGGTGTTGATTTTTCTTTTACGGCAACTCTGGGAATGTAAGCCTCTGGGCAAAGAGGGAATTTTCTTCGTGCTTTATTTCTGCATCTTTCATCCTCAACAAGCATAGGCATAATTTGTTCTAAAGAAAAGTCACACGGTGAACTACTACATATTTTTGAGCCATTGTTGCTCTACTGTAATAGGTGCGCTTCACAGACAAGCAGAATTTCTGAGTATTGCATTAGTGACTATATTCTGCCAGCAGATTTGTTCATATTCTGGGAGATGTTTTTTCACTTCAGTTCCTTCTGTTCATAAATTTTCAAAAAAACCAACTTACACTGTGTTTTATTGCTCCTAAGTATTGTGTCATCACATAAATTAAATCACAGAATGGGTCACATTGGAAGGAACCACAGTAGGTCATCTGCTCCAACTTCCCTGCTCAAGCAGGGTCATCTCAGAGCATATTCTACAGGATTGTGTCCAGATGGTTCTTGAATATCTCCAGTGAAGGACACGCCACAGTCTCTCTGGGTAATCTGTTCCAGGGTGTGGTCACTGACCTAGTAAAGAAAGGTCTTCCTTATACTCAGGTGGAATTTCTTGTGCATCAGTTTCTGCTCATTGCCTCTTGTCCTATTGCTTGACACCACTGACAAGAGCCTAGCTCCATCCTCTTGACACTGAACCTTCAAATACTTACAGATATTGTTGAGACTACAGATATTATTTTGGAGTCTGAACAGGCCTAGCTCCCTCAGTCTTTCCTTGTAATAGAGATTCTCCAGTACCTTAATCATTGTCACCCTTCTGCTGGACCTGCTCCAGATGTGGCCTCACCGCGGCTGAGTAGAAGGGCAGGATCACCTCCTTCATTCTGTTGTCAATGCTGTTCCTAATGAGCTCCAGAATATTGCTGGCTTTTTCAGCCTCAAGGTTAATGGACAGCTTGTTGTCCACCAGGACCCCAGGTCCTTCTCCACAGAGCTGCTTCCCAGCAGGTCAGCCCCAGCCTGTGCTGGTGCCTGGGGTTGTTCCTCTCCAGCTGCAGTATCCTGCACTTGCCCTTGCTGAATGTCGGGCAGTTCTTCTCTGCCCATCTTTCCAGCCTGTTGAGGCCCTTCTGAAGGGCTGCACAGCACTCTGGGGTATTAGCTGATCCTCCCAGCTTTGAGTCATCAGCAAATTCTCTGAGGGGCATCAGCCCCTTCATCCAAGGGTGGATAAGTTAAGCCATGCTGTTCCCAGTATTGAACCTTGGGGACACCACTAGTGACAGACTTCCAACAAGACCCTGAGGCACTGACTACAACCCTCTGGGACCTGCCATTCAGCCAGTTGTCAACCCACCTCATTGTCCACTCAGTGGAAAATATAAATAAATACACATTAAGCATAATGATCATTGGCTGATGTTCCTCAAGCATCACGCCCTGACCTTTTCTTCTATGCAGTTCACAGAATTCATATGTGTAGATTATGATGATGAATGCTCAGGGTTATAGAATAAAATTTTTTTTTTTCTAACTATCCAAAATTTTCAGCCCCTATTACTGCCAGTGTTCTTCTGTACTGACAATCAGAATGTCCATAAACCACCTGTGCTGTAGTGGGGTTTGGATTTAGCATTTGAAATAGTGAGATGAGAAACTACTGCCAAGAACTTTAAGCATTCTGCCTTTAATGGACATACTTTCCAGTAAAGACATTGTGTTATTCCCAAGCGGGAAGTATTTATTTATCTTTTTTTTTTCTAAGACAAAGAATACAAAAAACAAAATAAGAATTTCATATGCCCGTCAAGGAATCTCTGTTGCAGAGTGATGCACAAAATGCATGACATGCATTTTTTCGCATGTTTCTTATTATCAGGAAAAAAATAACAGGAATTCTAATTAGTCTAATGAACTAATCTATATTTTACAAATTTCTAATTAAAGCGCAATAATACTTTGAGAAGTTGCTCCTAACAAGGCTGGGAGGGGACAATTACAAGTATTGTTTTCATTTTATTTCCTGGTCGCATAATGAATTCTACATAAACCCCATCAAGAAAATGAATTCTTAAAATATCCACCTATGTAAATTTGACCATCAATGAAATGCAGCAGGGGAATGTTTTGCAATTTTCAACACATCATCTGTAGTATTTTTTTAAATGATATTTTGTGAATAAATATATTAATGCTGCATAAGCCAGAAAATAATCCATGTTTTGAATGTATGTACTACTTTTATTTTATGTGTAGTAATTCAAAAGCCTAAAAATATTTGTTTTTATAGGAATTCATAGAGGTTAAAAGTACAGTTCGCAAATGCACTAACATGTGCTTTACAATAAAACAATTAAGTGTTTGTCAGGCGGTACCTTTGTGGGCTTGTTCTAGTATAGATGCTTGTCTTTTTGCAATGAGGGGCAATGTTGACTCATGTTTCCCTTGTAATCCATTATAAACTGCATATCTTTTCCGTAGAACTGCTGTCTAGGCAATCATTCCTGATCCTGGGACATGTAATTTATAATTCTGTTCTCTGTATGTGTACCCTTCCTGCTCTACTGCATTACTTTTTGCAGCCTGTTTCCCTATATATCAGGATGCTATTGAATTTTAATGCTGCTCTCTATCACAGCAGTGGTGTCTTCCAGGGTGATATCATGTACTGATTTAGTGAGAATAATCTTTCTTCTACCCTTCAGGTCTTTATTATATGTAATGATTAACACAAATATATTAATTAAGACCAAAGAAAAAACCCTGCAAAACTACAAAATGTCTTTCCATTTTGATCACGAACTGATGACATTCAATCTCTGACTAATCATTTTCCAGGCAGTTTTGCAATCTATAATAGTTTTTCTGTAACATTTTTGTCCAGCCCAGGCTTCCCTAGCCTGTTTGTAGGAATGTCATGTAAGAAAGTGCCAAAATATTACTAATCTTGGGAAAGAGAGGAGACTGGTTGCTTAAAAATGTTCCTGGGAAATCTTACCAGGTTACTGGGAAAATTGATTTGACATGTTTTATCTCTGACAAACCCATCTGCACTCCTCTTTGTCATTGTCCTCTTCATGAATCTTTCAGCTGGTTTGGCTATCCGTTCCTGGACTGAGATTACACTCATTGATAGTTCCTCAGCTCCCACGCCACAACTCATGCCATCTGGTACCTCACTTATCCTTTTCTGCAGAATAACTGTTAATGTATCTGAGATTGCCTGACTCAATTTCTTAAGGTTATGTGGTGAAATTCTTTAGGTTTATTCATTCAAAATCAACTAAGCGATATAAATATCCTGTAGCCTAGAGCGGCCTACTTTTCTTTTTCTCCCTGCTCCCTGCTTCCCTAAGGAAAGAAAGCACCCCATAAGAACAATAGCAACAAAACCTAAAACTGTGGAAATGCATATGTATTTATAAGAAAGAAAAGACTGAACACTCCATATGTTGAACTTCTACTGCTCTTTGAAAGTCAGAGCCTTTATTATTCCTAGGCTATATTAGTAATTTAAGATAATTTTCAGATATAAAATGTGAGGCAAAATAGCTGTGAAACAATGAGTTCTCCTGTGAAATTGTTCCACTTCACACTCAGGAATGAATTAATCTTATCATGACAAGAGGGCAGCACTGCTGAACTGAAATACTGTTTTATTGTTGGTAAGGTTCAGACTTATCCTATTAATCCATTTCCATTTATCCTGGAGATAGAAGGTATCACAGAGAAACGTCAAAGGTGGACAGAAGGTAAAACTATTGCCCCATACTTGCCAAGGAAAAAGCTGCAAAAGGGTTTGAGTATTTAAGGGACAGAAAAAATGTTAAAGGTTATCACTGTAACATAAGTATAGGATCTGTGTAAACTGACAGAGTTTGAGAGGCTAATAGGATACATTCTTCCATGATTCCTCAGAGTTTAATACATAACTTTCATCTTGTTTGAAAGACAGTTTCAGGTTCAGGACCTGTATTAGGACCTTCAAGATCAGTATTTTTTCTGGAAAACCTTGGGTATTCTTATAGCATCACATTCCAATCTCAGAAACTTTTTACACAACATCAAAGAAGAAATTATCAATGCTGATATAGAGTAACTACTTCAAGAATTAAGTGAAGATATCATCAAGATTTTTATTAAAACCAGGATCACCCATTTACCATTGCCATTGAAAATGGCCAGGGTATCTGTATGTGTGCTATTCCCCTGTGGTTTATGCTGGGTGATGTGGCAGGAGGGAGGAGGTGGCTGGCAGGGCCCCCACAGTCCTGGGCTATGTGGGCTTTTTGCCCAGCCAGGGAGTGAGGCAGATGTGGCATGTGCGGGAGATCTGAGAATGGCAGTGGTGTAAAGCTGATGATGCTGAAGTTCATCCACCAGTGGATCATAGAGGTGTAGGTTTTGCTAGCTTTTCTATTCACAGGGCTAATTGTTGGAATGGTATTTTACCATCTTTATTGTGGATACAGAATTACATTGGAGGATTAAATGGTTGGGTTTTGCCTTATCTGAAGTTTAATCTGCTAGTTTTTGTAGATATTCATTAAAACAGAGATGTTTGAGATGTTGCAAGTTTCTCTTAAGAGTTAAAGCAGCTTTTTTTTTATTTTAAGAAGAGTTTCAACATTGCTTTTTTTACCCTTTAACCCTCTTTTGATCCCAGCTGCTTAATAATCTAAAGGAATATAGGGTTATCTTTTCCATAATACTGATGTGCCAGTTCTGATGTGTCTAGAGGCAACATTTGAGTGACATAATTGAACTTGCTGCTGAGACTGTTTTAATTACATTAATTTTAATTATATACAGTACATTATAATTACAGAGACTGAGACAGAGGGGTTCCCATCTATTAAGATCCTGTGCAATGCATTTGCATAATGGGACCTATTTCTGTGTGCAGTGTTACACTTTTTGATGGCTTCATTATTGGTGGAATGTAGATTTTTAAAAAACAATTTCATTTTCATTTGTATTACTAGTAACCACATTTGAAAGCCACCTAACAGCCTTCAGTCCCCTGCACCAAAAAGATGCATTTTAAACAAAATATTTGAATTAGATGAAAAATTAAAGGAGCTTCTTCTTTGCTTGTTACTCAGTTCCTGTGGAAGACAGAGCTTCCAAGGATTCAACTAGGAAACCAACTGAAGAGTTTTATAATAGTTGGAGAGCACTCATTTGTAATAGTTGAATAATGCCCTACGTTTCTGTTCACCACAAAATCTGCATGGTCAAATACAAGTTGAGAAGGGGCATATATTTGCCGGTAAGTATAGATTTCCCAAAAGGAGTTTTCATCTCTGCTACCTTTATGTCCCTGCTGTGGGACATGTGCCTTCTTGTGTTCAGTGTGGTAGCTTCCCTGGAGTCCAAGGAAAGGTCTCAGTCTATGGCCATGTCCTGTCCCATCCTTTGCCCTGGCACACAAACTGTTCAGGGTAATAAATCTCCCTTTGTTGGACCATTATGATAAAAGGCTGGCACAGGGCTGGCTCAGTTCTCCTTTCAACGCTGAAGTTACTGATGTTACCAAACACTGGGTGGGCTCAAAGTCATGGGTCTCATCCCCAAGAGAGGTGCTGTGTAATCAGACATATTGTGAACATATTAGGCTATGGTGACCCTCCCCCTTGGCATTTTGTGGCATACTTTGGAGATAGATTGCACCTTTAATTTTGGAAAATGATAACAGGCTCAGAGTCTGCTCTCTGCTACATTTGCAGCTGTCATTTACTTCTGCTGTGTTTAAGTGTTTCCTAAACACCTGCCACTCTGTTACTACATTAATTCACTGAGCCTAACCTCAATACATTTTTCTCTCACAGAGCAATATTTCTTTGCTTGAAATTCCTTTCTTGTGGGATTTGGGGGATTTCTTTTCCTACTGAAAACTTTCTTGCTAAGGCGAGACACAACAGCAAATACAGCAAGGAACAAATTATAATTTATTTTGGAATACCAATCTCAAAACTAAGTGAATGTACAGCTTTGGGAGTGTATTTTTGAATGCCTCTAATTAGCAGTCTGGAATCTGGACCATCACATCTAAATATACCTACCTGATTCAATACCTTATGTCTCGCCTTTGAAAAAAAATAGAGCACTTGATGAGGTTTGGGGCACAGTCAGATGGATTAACACATCTGATCTGAATAACTACTCCATTCATTATGGCTTTTCCTATCTTATCCTTCCAAGTGGATATTTCCCTCTCTCAGTTCAGATGACTGCTTTCTCCATCTATCTTTTACCTGAATAATTTTGCATAGAACTGGTAAGATAGTAGTAATACAAGTAGACTGGGATGTAGGGTGGGAAAGGAGGCACAATTCTCAGTATAGAGGTAAGGGTACACAGGTGGAGACAGTAATGGTTTACCTTGAAGCAGAAACAGGTAGGGTAGTTAAGTCTGTAAATTCTTGGAATACTAAACTGCTTTCATGAACTCGCCAAATTACGAGACAGGGTCAGATGTTTTCCACTGATACTTTATTGACAGTAAACAATTAATGGAAAAAATAATTATTTTTCTAGCTGGAAAAATCTTTATTTTGGCACTTTCTAATATTTAATAATGAAAATTTAATAAATTCAATACTTATTTAAATTAATTCAGTATTTAACAAGAAAGTGTATGCTGGGTCCAGTCAAATCTGAAGCAAAATGAATCTTTTCATTGAAACAATATAAAATATTTAAATTCAAATTAGGTTAAGAAAATATTCATAGGCAATTTTCTTTAGTTCATTGCTGATTTAGTTATAGTTTGTGTCCTTTCCTCCCTTATCAGCCATACTCCCTGAAGCACTACATTCTGCATTATGTAGTGTGTTTTTTCTCTGCCTAAGCTCTGCACTGTGAATCATAAGAACCACATCCCTGTTGATGCATTTCAAAAAAGATGATTTCACCATAAAATCTGTCTCAGATATAAAAAAGGCCTTCTAGGACACTCATAAAAGGGTACTGTTGTATCAGAAATATGGCTAATGATGTCCTTGTTTAGGACTAACTTTCCTGTAGAAATCCTGAATTGAATTTAATTTTGGAACTTCCATCCTTTAAATGTATTAGTACTCCAAAACGTGGTCACAATTTGGGAGAGTCAAATTGTTGATGTGGCTCAACTTTCTTTGCAATATAGTCAGTTGTAAATGATCAGAATATACCATAAGAATTTCTGTTTGTGTGTGTCAGTTATTCCTCCAGATCTAATACTGAGCAGCAGGACTGAATAATTCCAACATTAGGGCTTTCTTTTTGTCTCTTTGCTCTGATCATTAATTAATACTAACACTAAATTGCATTTTTCATTTTTATCACTCAGCCATTCAACAACAAGCTTTAATTTTGCATGACCTCAATACAATGCTGTGCTGGGATGGCCCTGGATAGAAACCAAACCCCTACACAGTCATTCACTTACTCTGCCCCACTTACTGGGGAGGGATGGTAAGGAGGGGAGAAAACAGTAAAAAAAAAAAACAGAAGCAAGAAAAAGAACAATCAGCATGATGGGTTAAAGACCTGATTTCGGGAAAGTTAATGGCCAATTAATGTAACTATTTGATAAGTGGGAGAAAAAAAACACAGACATGAAACAACATGGCTCTACCTTTAACAAGCTGAATTCCACTCTTTCACTCCAGACCCCTCTCCTTTCCCCTCTCTGTTGCTGCAGGTCACATTCAGCGCTTTCAGTGAGGTGAGAAGCAGCACTGGTTGGTGGTCTGTCATGAACATGGCTGTTCCTTTCTGATGCTACTCCCTCCTTCCACTTTTCTTCTACTCCAGAGTGGGCTCTCCAAGAGCTGCAGAGAGTGCCTGCTCCACCATGTGAGGCATGCTCCCACTTCATGTAATGTAAGGATAACTCACACTTGGGTTTATCTGGAAGTGAGCTCTTTTGTAGCCTGTACCATACTACCTCTCATGCATTCTGCATCAAAAAATTGTGTTGGCTCAATTGTCAATATTTAGTAAAATTTTAAAAAAGATTATAGATTTTCATAAAATTAAACCATCAGACTGTCTTGTGAATTTAAACTTAGCAGATGTATCTGTATATATATAATACATGTAATATATTTGTTACAGGAAAATGTCCTTTAGGATCCTCAGGAGGTATTGAGACCAGCACTGTTTAGACTCTTTGTTGGTGACATGCACAGTGGGATTGAGTGTCCCCTCAGCAAGACTGACTGTGACAGCAAGCTATGTGGTGTGGTTGTCATGATGGAGGGAAGGGATGGCAGCCAGAGGGAGGTGGGTCTGTGCAAACCCCAGGACATTTAACAGGGCCAAGTGCAAGGTCCTGCACCTGGCTTGGGGCAATCCCAAGCACAAATACAGGTTGGGTGGAGAATGGATGTAGCCCTGATTAGAAATACTTGAGGGCGTAGTATTGACAAGAAGCTCAACACATCTCAGCAATGCACACTCACAGCCTAGAAAGCTAATCAGGAGGCATCAAAAGAAATGTGAACAAAGAAGGTGATTCTGCCCATCTTCTCTGCTCTTGTGAGACCTCAGCTGGAGCACAGCATCCAGTTCTGGGGCCTACAATATAAGGAAGATGTTGAATTGTTGGAATGAGTCCAGAGAGGGGCCGCAAAGATGTTCAAAGGATTGAAACACCTCTCCAATATGGACAGGCAGAGAGAGCTGAGGCTATTCAGCCTGGAGAAATGAAGGCTTCAGGGAGACCTTAGAGCAGCCTTCCAGTACCTGAAAGAGGCCTTCAGGAAGCCTGGAAAGGAATTTTTTGCAAGGACATGTAGTGATAGGACAAGGGGAAATGGCCTTCAGCTTAATAAGGGTAGGTTAGATATAAGGAAGAAATTCTTAACTGTGAGGATGTGAGACACTGGTTGGCTAGAGAAGCTGCAGATGCCCCATCTGTGGGAATGTCCAAGGCCAAGCCGGATGGGACTTTGAACAATGTGGTCAAGTGGAAGATGTCCCTGCCCACAGAGAGCCCTAAAAGACCTGATCTTTAAGGTCCCTTTCAACCCAAGCCATTCTATGATTCTATGACTCTTCATGCATGCTACCTTTGAACACAGTGCTGCAGCTCTGTCTAAAATCTTATAGGGTGACTCTTTTCTCAGTACTTTTGAATGTGCTTCACAAATTATATGAAGCCAGAAGGAATATCTCTTTCACCATCAACAGGTCCTTGTTAGCAACCCACGGCTGAGTCTTGTTCATGCTGTGGAAAGTAGTTAAAACAACATGAAAAATGTCTGCAAAAAAATCTCACAGAGGAAAAAAGCATGGAAGACTGGGAGGCCTGGACAGTCTGACTCACAGAGGACAGAAAAAAAAAATTAGAACTAGAATGAATCATGGAAAAGAAAAATGAAATAATTTCATTAAAAAGGAGAAATTCTTTGTCCTTATCTGAGGAGATTTAAACCCAGAACAGAGCATGAAGAGGAATTTTTATTTTTCAGATGTGGTCCATTATTTTAGAAAATGATGCAACTGAGCCTTCTCTCCTTCAAGGCTTGATAGAGGCCCTGATTACACATGACAAAAATGGTGTGCCAGAGCAGGTGATGATGTTAAATTGTTAAATTATTGTTACCTTATTTTCTTAATATTTGAATTGGTTCTACAATTATATAATTTGCTTGAATGGAGATAAAACTGTGCATTTAGTTACTTTTTTCCTCGAGGGGGAGAGAGACTTTGAAACAATTCTAGATACCAGAACAAGGACCAAACGAATGCTAATGCTCCATGCTCTTTCCTTCTTGAAGAATACATATTTCCATACATTTCCACCAAATTATAGCCACATATTTTGGTGGATGGAGTCTGAAAATCAAATCTAATTTGATTTGAGCAAATTAGTCATGGGTTGTCCTGTGGTTGTATTTAATCTCCTGCTCTCTTTGGAATGATTTGCCTCATCAGAAATAAAATTGGAAAGGTTTTATTTTCACCTTGACTTTGTTTTGTTGTATTCTTCCAGATACATTTTGCTCTTGCCTGTGTTACAGCCCAAATAAGAAGTAAGCATATGAGTAAGCTCATTTTGCAGAACTTTTTTGTTTTGCATTTGTTTATACAATTTCTAAGGCTCAACTCTGATCAAGAAAGTGTTCTGAGCTCTGAGCAGACAATCAAATCTGTAACTTTAATTTTACAATCTCAGTTACAACTCAGTATGACCAATCAATTAAAGAATAAATAGAGATGTGCTGACTCATTTGGAAAATGAATGGTGTTGGCAGTAAAAGAGAGTGGACAGAGCAGGTGTTTGATGTCTGTCCTTGAGTAACTAAACTCCTAAAGCTGGGACTGGATTCAAGACCAGGTATAATGTTTGAAACGAAAACATTTTCTGGTACACTGCCTCACATCAGTCATATTCCATCACTCACTTGGTTTTAAGCCGCAGTACCATAACAATATTTTTCCAGATGGGGAATGCCTGAGCTGATTATTTTGGAAAACAACTTGCCTGAGGATATTTTCTCATTGCTTGTATGCAAGAAAGAACATTACATATGATTTATGTAATAAAAAAATATTTGCCCAGACATAAATATATATTAAAAAAGGGAACAGTTCTTCTCAGCAATATTTTTTCTCTTTTTCATATATCAAAATAGTGATTTATTTCTGAAAAAAAGGTAAATTCTCAGGCCAGGCTTTGATTAATCCTTGTGGAAGTCAGCTCAGTAAGATTTGACCAGACCCAAGCAGGAAATGACTGTTGCATAAAACATAAGAAACTGAAATACCAAAATTCCCCAACAAAACACACAAACAATCATGTACTCCCCCAACAGTCCTGAACTTGGATTAGATAATTTCTCCAAAAGATGTAGGAACCAGAAATATTTCACTATGCTCTCAAAGAGCCGGAAGGTGAAGACAGTCTAGGAGATCTAAAATAAAGGTCCAGATCCAGCAGTTATTCTACTTATTTTTAAAAATCCTGAAATATCTGTAAGATTATATAATTGTTGCAAACCAGAGATAAGGATATTTGCTTCCCATGTCCTTGGAAGTGTCCACAGCAGCTCCCTCTCTCAGGCCCAGTAGCTCAGATGTGGGGGATTTGAAAGATCCCCTCTGTGCAGCCAAACTGCTGCTGGATCCTGCCTCACCTGGGCCATGAGAGAGGGAGGCTCAAGTCCAGTCACTAATTCAGGCAAGCAGGCAGTGACCACGTGCCCTCCACATTTTGGAGGTGCCTGGCCTCTAGGTTTCAGTGTGGTGCTTAGGTGCGTGGTGGACCTGGTAGTATCAGGTTAATGGCTGGACTCTGATTTTAAGGGGCTTTTCCAATCAAAATTATTCTATTATTATATTTTGGGGTGCCTCCCTGTCAGTGTATTGTGGAGAAGAACAAGTTGTCCTAAAAGAAGGGTTGTGAAAATTGATGCCACAAAAAGATCACTTTTTGGAGATCACATTCCCTGATGAAATTCCACATGATCAGAAAATTCACAAATGGGCATAGTTGCTGTCCTTGGAGCATAGAACTCAAAACACAGTAGAATCAATGTAATTTAAATTTTTTATAGCTTAAATTCATTCCTAGTGCAGTACAAAATTTTGGAATTGGAAACATTTGTCAAGGTTTTTGGTTGGTATATTTGCTGAGACACATCTTCAAGTACCCACTATATTGGTAAGTAGCAAGGACTCATTACACGGAGCAGCATCCTATAGATGCACTGAGAGGGTGATGCCCTCCCTCCAAAAAGCACTGGTGCTCCTGGGCAATCACACTAAATTCCTGCATGCTGAATGACTCCCTTTGGGAAATAAGGAGAAAGAAATCCTCATATGTGCTTGCTGAAACACCACTGCTGTTCTACTATACTTGGAGTCTTTTGCATATGCTGAAGTGAGGACCAGATTTGCCTTTTAGCAGCATATCCTGGTGGCTTGCACACAAGGAAGTGAGAGAGAGAGAAGTGGCAAGAGTGGTAAATAGATTCATAGATTCACTTTAAAGAACTTAAGATTTATTTCCCCACACTGTGAAACAAGAATGGTAACTGTGGAAGGAAAACACATCTGCAAGATGGTAACAAAAAACCTAAGAAAATAAAAGATACAGCACAGGTTTACATGCTCAGTGTAACACTGATATTCCAAGTGCTCTTCAAATAACTCTTATAACCCAACCCACTCATGCTTTTTAATAAAAGGATGTCTATATCTTTTAGCACCTAATAATAGAGATGTTGAGGAACACTAGTAGCTTTATTTTATTTTAATTTGTTTGGTTTGTGACGTGAACAGTACTGGCACCTATCAGGAAATCTATCAAGAGGGACTACCTACTTAAATCTATGCCTCTTCACTACAAGACGGTTTTTAATACTCCTAGATCTGATGTGTGTGGCACAGGCATCCAGACAGAGAGAAGCCATTTCCCAGAGGAAAAAGATATAATTTTGCAAAAAGATTCCTGTTTAAAACTAGGACTAAACTTTAGGAAATAACACTTCATGGCTCTTTCTCTCTGCTTTCCCTTATTTATACAGTGGGCTTCATCCTTGGTGAGCCATCAATACTTCATCCGAGCTCCAGTTAAAATGTCTCATGAGAAAAGTACTCTGACTGAGAGGTCTGATGAGCACAAAGAAAGAGGAAATATGAGTGCCTGAGCAACATTTGTGATGAAATACTACATCAATGTTTTCCAAATTTTGATGGTATGGATAATTTTTCTAGCCACTGAGAAACATATTTTCTTCAGCAAATACACGCTTTCCCATCAAATTCTAGTTACAAAGAAATAAATTTTGTTAGCTGTAACTGCAGAACGTTTGGCAGAACACCTTGCTTGTTGCCTGACACTTTGCATATCTGTATTACTTTCATTCCATAGAACTAAATGTTTCACTTGGGCAGAGACTTCCAACTAAAAAGGTTAATCAAATATAGGGAACAGATTGCAGGAAAACAGAATGGATGCATCAGCCATACATGATTAAATTCTGTTTTAGAGTCTGCTAGGTCTACTGACAGCAGTGTTCCCATCCTTATTCAGTGTAATTTAGCACACATTGGCTATGGTGACTTCAGTGAAACAGATGCTTCCATAAAAATCTCATTAAATTTAAGATGTTTAAGGTAACTTTTTGCTGTATGGAAACACCTCCCATAATGGGTTCCAAAGGGATGTTGAATTTATCGTATTTTGAATAAAAGACACCTCAGAAATGAAGGTAAGTTATGAACACATCATCCGAAAATTATGGGACTTTCTTGCTCTTAAAATAAAGAAACCTCATTTTTACATTCTGAATTTAAAACAAGACATCATTCTACAGTGCCTTGAGTCTAGTTTGCAAATAAAAGAAAGTGATTTCCCTTGGTGAATACATTTAATAAACCAAACTGCAGAAACAGAATTGCTAATGGAGATCCCCAGGCCTGAGGAATTCACAAACAATGAGCTGAACAGAGAACAGTGTTTGAAAGTAACTTTATTTTCCCTTTAAAAAGGTTAGCTGATGAACACAAACATCCATTAATCAATGGTCCTAAACACCATGGGGAAATGACAGCTGCCTTTATGGCTTTCCTGCCTGCCTTTCCTGTCTTTATGGCTTTCCTGGCATCCTGTGGACCCCTGCTGCTGCCATCACCCACACTGCTTTACACAGCTCAGCTCATACAACTTCAGTGTTTTATTCTAGTCTATCATATTCACTTTTCCCCACTGTTAACATTGTAGAAATGAACTAGGTGGTCCCTCAGAACAGTGTGCATGCTGGGTTACAAAAAAATTTGCAATATATTCACACATTAAAGTCCCAAATTATGTTTTCTTTTTTTTGTTTTGGTTTTTTGTTTGTTTTTAATTGTATTTTGTTTTATTTTTATTTTGTTTAATTTTCAAGTGCAATTTTGCTATGCAACTCACTGTGTGGTTTCCTGGGGTAAGATTGTATATTTTAGCTCTCCAGCATCTCTTTTTTCTTAGAAAAGTCAGTCTTTCTGAGTCAGGTAGGTTAATTTATTTTCTTAGCCGAAGGAAAACATCATCTAACTTTTCAGGAAAAAGACTACTGCAATTTAGGATTGCAAAAGGTCCTTTAATCAGACCTACCTCACAAAGAACAGAGATGCCAACTGATAGGGAAATATGCCATAGAGCTTCTGACACCCTCTCCTTCACATAAGAACCTAAAGATTCCTTTTTTTGCTATTGTGTCTGCATTTACCCTGTCACATAAAACTGGTGGCAAGACACACACTTCTTTTTGGGGAATTTTTGTCGTGGGTTTGTTTTTGTTTGTTTGTTGGGTTGGTAATGATTTATTAGTACTGATGATTTTGTAATATAGATCTGTTTTTAGTTGGTCTTTAAATATGGAAGGATGTGAGAAGTGACAAATGTGATTGCCTGCCATGGTATAAACCCTGTCCTCCGTAAGGTCAGGAAACTACTGTTTTTCCACATGTCCAGGGCCATTTGCGAAAGAAAGTGAGAAATCGAGAAAGTGAGAAAGCAAGAAAGAAAGCAAGAAAGAAAGCAAGAAAGAAAAAGAAAAAAAAAAAGAAAGAGAAAGAAAGAAAGAGTCCTCTGCCTGCATTGAAGCTCTGTTACCTGATATTTTGGTCGTAACAATAACACAGATGCCGCTGACCCTTCTTTTCCTGTCTGAAAGTTACTACGGATCTATTCCCAAGCCCATACAGCTAGTGAGACAGTTATTTTAAGGATAGGAATTTACCTGGCTGTAAAGGATAGCAGATAGTCTTTGCTAGCTCCACACTGTGAGCCATATGCCAAACCTGTAGAATTAGACTTTTTTACAGATGTCCAACCCTTGCTCTGTGAGTAAAAAGAAGTTCAATGTTTATGATACAAGGACATCAAGGTCAAAGTGCAATTGCAATCCTAAAGGGATCTGAAAATAGCAAACCTTAAAGACTGAATACACATTTATAATTATTTCTGCCTTTGCATTACACAGGATTTTAAAGAGAGGCTGAGGCATCATTCTCTTAATATGTGACTGACAATAGTGGCCCGTTCTTTTTCCTTTTTCTTACATCTTGGCTCAATTTTCTTAGGAGAAACAGCTGAAGATATTGCATGTGTTAACTTAAACTAAAGCAGGAGTTTTAAAATTCAAAGTCTACAATATCTTTGGAGAAGTTTTTGTCAGCATCTTCTATTTTAATCTGGAAGCAGTTGAGGCTGCTGCTCAGGAAGGGAGACAAACTTCTCAGGATGCAAGAGGAAATTCTTAATACTCCCATATGGGTTTCTTCAATTTTCATGAGATTCTATCATATCTACATCTTTCAATATCAAATTCAACCAGAACCAGCTGGAGTTCAGCAATGAATGGAATAAAATCCAGCACTATTTAAGGTAGCTAAAGAAGCTAAGATATTCCTGAGGACCTTTAAGCAGAGTCCTCACTGTCTTTTTTGCATTTTATGGGATTTGAATTCTATGGATAAATTATCTTAGGAGTCTTTTTTACATTATTTATGGAAGCAGGTAACAGTTTGTCACTTTGTATAGTATTTAAAAGGTATAGGATTGACCCTAATGGAAGTATAACTTTTTAAGTCCTACTGTTTCTATAATATATTTGTTTGTTTTCCTAAACTGATCATAAACCCAAATCCTAGACTTAAGCAATAAAATCAGAAGTGGAAACAATCCATTATAAATAGCTTAGAATTAAGAAATTCTAAAGTTGTACACTTTAGAGTTATTACAATTAGAAAAATAAAAATACTATAGAATGTTTTGAAAAACAAACATATCTGAGAAATTACCATGACATAATACAGCTGCAGGTAGTTCAGAAAGTGCTGAGTGTGGTCGAATGAGATAAATTTTTCATAAATATGATTTGGAGGAGAATTATGTTTCATTTTCTTGGAAGAAAAGAGAAGCATTCATTTACTAAGTTTTACTTTCCAATTCACTTCTGCCAGAAATATGCCATGGCTAATTTATGTTGGTTTCTCATTTCTGATTACATGTCTCATTTGATGATCTTGCTATTATCATGTTGTCAAACTCTTATGTCACTTTTTTTCCGATTATGAGGTAAAAGACATCTTCTACAAAATAAGCTGTTTTTTTCTGTTTAGCTGTACAGAGATTTGAAAAACATTACTGTCTTCTAAGTTTGAGCTATTGTCAAAGAGGTCTATCAATAAAGCAATTTTCTAGTGATTCCTACTGGCTTAGTGTTGCAGATGGTTTGTGCTCTTGTAATATTTTCAGTTTGGTTTCATCTACTCAAACCCTGTGAAATGCCAAAATGAAACTGCTGTAGTCCAGCTTTCCTATTCCTTACAACTTGAATGTGCTATTGATCCTTTTACAGTTAGGTATCTATTATAATTATCCTAATAATGTAACATACTAAAGAAAATATTGGTCAATCATTTTTTCACCAATCATCTCCACCTATCAAAATTCTGAGGAGAAAAAGAAATGAATCTCACTGAATCTGCATGTAAAACAAGGAGCAAAAAACCAAACAAACCTCATCATAGTTTAACCAACAAACTCCAAGCCAAATATCATCATATTCCATATTGTTTGATGAAAATAATATTATCAGCTAAACTGAACTCTTTCGAGAGTAATGAGAAGATAGATTTTTATCTAATAATCCAGAGAGAATATTTTCCATCAAGACGTTGCAGTCACTTAGTTCTGAAGAGATTATTAACCTATTAGAGAGAATGAATGCTATGGAAGGGAAAGAGAGAGGTCTCTGCATTATTGTCACCTCCTGGGAAATTATGAATCCATATACTATGGATTATCTGCAAAAATCTTTCCCACTTACTTCTGCCTTGTGTGCAGGTCATACACAGCCTCTCTTGGAATCCATACAGAATGCAGCAGAAAGGGTCTTTGTATCTTTTCTAAAGCAGTCGAAATTTGAATTCTTTGGATTGAGTTTTTGGCCACTTGGACAGAGTCTCCACTTCTAAGCCTGCTGTGAAGGAAGAAAAGCTTCCAAATACCCAAAGCAGGATGTTCTTCAGGGACTGCAGGCAGAAAGTCCTGCTCCTCTACCTTTCATCCTGCATTTCAGCCTTTCTGTTTTTTCCTGCAGTTTCACTTACTCACAGGAAAAAACTACACACATTTCCTTGAGATTTTTGAGGATTACTTTTGAAATAAAAATATTTTTAAAACTACAGTTCCAGCCTGAAAAAGATGTATTTTGCTATAGACACTTTAAATGTATATAATAAAAAAATGCTACTAATTTCCTGACTTCTGTTAACTGGCAGAGATGAATGTTACGTGGTGCCAGTTATCAGTACTTTTAAAACCAATGTCATAGAATGTTTTGGGTTTGAAAGGATCTTAGAGATATCTAATTCCAGCCTCCTGTGCATTGGATAGGGACATATTCCACTAGACCAGGTTGCTCAGAGCTCCATCCAACCTGGCCTTAAATATTTCCAGGGATAGGGCATCCACTTTTCTGAGGAGCCCCTTCCCTTTACCTCCAATTGTATGGAGTTGAGCCAGTTTCACTTGCACATTATCTGCATATTATTCTGGCCAACCAAACAAAGTATTTTGGCATGTTTTTAAACACTGATGAAGGATAGTTAGTGCTGCTCAGCTGTTCTTTGAAGGTTTTTTTTTTGTTGTGGGTTTTTTTGTTTGTTTCTTTGGTTTCGGGTTTTTTTTTATGAACAAAGAAGCAAACAAACGACCAAGAGTAATTAATAATTTACAACATCTACATCTAGAAATAACTATCAGAGAAAAATCACTTAAAAACTAAGGGCATATGCTTTGAAACTCTGCCTTCCATAGTATTTTCATTAATGGTTATATTTTCCTAGAAATGGTCTTAATATTTTCTCCAGCCCCTTGCTACACATACATATCATAAAACCATACGAATGCCACAGTGATCTACTTAGGCTATTTCTCAGCATTGTAGTGATCTCTGGAGAAAGGGGCTCCACACATGCTAGCTGATCAGCTGATGTGCTATGAGCCCTTAATGCACTACAGCTATGAGAAAGGCAGATTTTTTTTTTTATCCTAGATTACAACAGCTGAAATTAAATTACCCTGTAACAGTGAAAACCTCATTAACTTCAACAGATTTTGATAGTCTACAGTCAGTAGAGGACAGAAGGAACTTTCAACAGCCACAGAAAACTATGAGATAATCCTAAAAATCAGCAGAGCCTCACTCCATGAAAAAGAAAACCAGAAGGGAATTGCTTCCCTTTAAATAATTGGGAGAAATAACTGATGGGTGAAGGGGGTGTGGGTGGGATATGACTATTAGACATTTTTACATTAGACAAAATGTCTTAAACTGATGTAAAACAGACTAGAAATTCAAAGATGGATGTAAATTAGGTTTTGGAACAGACCTCCAGTAGGAGCAGAGACTGGGGTCCACTTCCTCAAAATCAGATATTGTCTTGGTCAGACACGCCTTTGTGCTTTTATGTCTCCCTTATTCTCATGAACTGTCAAGGTCTTCTAGCTTTTTCTAAGTGAAATGACATTTGTTGACAGCACCAAAACACTTTTTAGTAAGAAGCTAACAACATTGTTCTTGTCATTAGGCAAATTGGTCTCAAAACAATTACTGAAATGCTTTGCTGATAATCTCCTGTCAGACCTATTCCAGCATTGGTGCCTGATGTTTCCCCTTTCACCAGCTGCTTAACTCATCTTTTCTCAAGGCTGAATAGGCCCAGCCCCCTCAGCCTTTCCACATAAGAGAGATATTCCAGTCCCTTAATCATCCTTGTTGTTTTCTGTTGGACCTGCTCCAGGAGCTCCATGTCTCTTTTGTCCTGAGAAGCCCAGAACTGGACACAGTACTCCAGATCTGCCTCACCAGGGCTGATAGAGGGGCAGGATCACCTCCCTGGACCTGCTGGCACTGCTCTTCCTAATGCCCCCCGGGATCCCATTGGCCTTCTTGGCCACACTGCTGGCCCATGGACAACTTGCTGTCCACCAGGACCCCAGGTCCTTCTCCACAGAGCTGCTTCCCAGCAGGTTGGCCCCAGCCTGTGCTGGTGCCTGGGGTTATTCCTCCCCAGCTGCAGGACTCTGCATTTTCCCTTGCTGAATTTCAGACAGTTCTTCTCTGCCCATCTCATTATGTTTCAGTAACGATTGATCATTTAACCTTCATTGGGGCCTGGTAATCACCCAGTATTTTGAAGTTTACTTGGAATATAATACATTTTGCTCTTGCTCAGGAAATGTACTCTTTTAAAGGTGTTTGGAATAGCATAAAGGGAGAAGCATAAAAATGAAAGGGTAGAAAGTTCATAAACTTGCTTGCATGTATTTAATTTGATCCATGCTGAGATCAAAACTTACCAGAAAGATTTACCTGTTTTTCACAGAAAATGGAATAAAAAACAGTTGTGAAAAAAAGATCCAATTTTAGAATACACTTTAACTAAAACATATTAAATTACATTCATTCTTTTTAGGTGACAGTAGGTTAACACTTGACAGTGAAGCTCAGATCTATATCCCTGCCCTAATATGTCCCAGAGCAACATGCTTCAAAGAAGAATACCATGGCTTAAATGACAAAACTAAATATAGACCAAGGACCATAGGAAAAAAAAAAAAACAACAACAAAGGAAAAGCATAATCAGAAACCAAGAAAATACAAGGAAAGAATAAAAGGAATAAATTCCATGGATATAAAAATAAAGAAATCAAATTAATAAAAGTAATCCACAACCGTAATTTACTTTCCATGCATTCAAGAAAACAACAAGTATATCTGTTCACTTTGAAGTACAATATTAACTCCCATTGCTTGGCTTTTTAATAATTACAGTTCTTCTTTCTTCCTGGTAAAGTATTGAAATAATACTCTTTCAAAGCTGGAAAAAACATGCCAATCATGAGCCATCAACTTAACAATCATGATTTTTGTCTGAAATGTATTTTTCTCCTCCATGCCACACCAGTTATAACATTATCAGTATATTATTTCACTTTGTTCACTTATGCAATCGATTGAACAATCTAATGCCATCAATTTCTCTCTTACATATGTGGTCTGTCAGTCAATATTCTGCTTTGCTTGCTAGAGTTTTTCACAAAGCTTCAGGAGTGAGGAGAATGTTTAAAACTGAGAAAATGTCACAAAAGCACATAATAATAAATAATAATAGTAGAAAAATCAGCAGTAGTTTCAAAAACACAGCCCCTCAAAATACTTAAGAGTAATTTTCTTAAATTGACTGCATTTTGGTTTGGTATCATTCCATGTATTGTGTAGTACATATGTTTTCAATTTCTTGATTGAGTGTGAAGTTCCGAGTATAATATCCATCAGCATAAATAAGTGGCTAGATACTGATTTTTTAAAGGTTATCCTACAAGAGAAATGAGGCCTGTAAATTTCTTGTACTTCTTTCTCACAAATCTAAGCTATTATTCTTTTTTCAGGTAAAGAGAAGAAATGATTTGGAGTGATTTTACACAGCTTGAAAAAGATAGAATAAATAGTGCTGTGTTTGGTGAGGCTGCAATTGTTGCTAATTCTCTGTGAAAGAAATAGGAAAGATTCTTAGACAAATTATCCCTACTTAAGTTATGTGTTAGTACTTAAATTATGTAAATGCACTATTTAACAGTCCTTGATTAGCAACATTTACATAGCAAATATCCCATTTTGTGACCCAAAAAACCTATCACTTTTCTCAGTACAATCAACGTTGCACTTTCAGAAATGTTACAGTTAAATGGAAGGGTCATCCTAGAATAAAAGAGCTGGGCATTTAGCCTGCCTTATTAAAGGCCTCGATTCTGAATCATC
Organism: Phainopepla nitens; assembly: GCA_013400175.1. Classification (NCBI taxonomy): domain Eukaryota; kingdom Metazoa; phylum Chordata; class Aves; order Passeriformes; family Bombycillidae; genus Phainopepla; species Phainopepla nitens. The sequence goes on along the minus strand of VXBQ01010011.1, from coordinate 390,027 downwards.
TCCCACCTGTAAACACATACCAGTGTACAGGAGCAGTGACAAAACTCGTCATTGAACATGGTCTGGCTGCTAGCATGTCATTTGTGCTGTGAATCACATAGTGAAATCCCAGTATAACATTACCATTGTAATGATGAAATTGAATGAATGATTGTAATGAATGTATTTCTCAGATTAGAGAGAAATACAGCAAATGACTGGCGGTTATAAATATGTATCTGGCAGGTATATTTCAGAACAATTTGGTTGCAATGGAAAAGAGGTATGTAGCCATTTTGGTTATTATCTGTAGAAACGGAGCTATATAAAAGCATAAAATAAGAAAATATATAAGGAAAAGACAGAACAGAAAAGCAAACATGGAAAAAAATGGATAACAGTAGAATGGCATCACCACCTTTGGATCCAGCAATGAGACTTGTTTGCTAAAATTTCAACATCCATTGGTCAAAACAGATAGAAAAAATTAAAGACATATAATCCAAACCATTTGAAATTCTCAAGCCCCTCAATACCTTTTTCTTTCATATTAAATGGAAAGAAGAAAATAAGGAAATACTTGATATTTGTTCCATATCAGCTTACTTCTAAAAAAGACAGGCCTGACTGAATCAAGGGCAGTTCTCTGGAGAAGTCTTCCAATGTTCCCTTTACAACTCTCTTCCCACTACTTTTCTAAAGACAGGCATGATCCCATGAATGAAAGATACCTGGCCAGGTTGCCCAGGGTCAGTGTCTCCTCAAACCTATGACAGCTATTGGGGAGCTTGCCCTTTTTCTTCTCACCCAGAAAATCTGACTGTGTTTAACACTCTGCTGTTGAGGAACACAGTCTCTGCCTCTTGATTCCCATGGACAGCACCAGGTGGTATTTGAAGAAAGTGACAATTCATTTAGAACACAATGTTTGCAGCTCTGGAAGTTATCCATGCGTTCTTTTATTGTCCAAGTTAGCACTGCAGTTTTGCCAGATTCAGATTTATGCTTTACTTCAGCCCTTTCAAATCCTTGCTGAATGTCTTGATTTATTAGTTCAACCTTTCTTCTGAAAGCACAATTCTCCTAGCAGTGTCAGCTTATGGAAATTGTTACAACATTATGAAAAAAAATGCAGGAAAAATACTACTAGACTCATTTGTAATATGTACACACTAAATATTTTCTGGAAACTTCAAAATGTAAAGCAAATACTTCTTTGCCAACAAAGCACTTATAATAAGGAGCTCACATGAACGCTCTGCAACAGTACACCCTGTGGCGTGGATAGTGATTTGTTCTTCATTTGAATGCAAAACTCACCCGTCCCCACATAAAATACATAATTTCATCCCAGACTGACACATGCAGATTCCATGACTGCATGTCTGCTGTACACATTTCTATGCGCATGAACTTATGCTTCCCAAGTGAAGTAAAATACTGCTTGCATTCTTCATGCTGACCAGTCAAAATTCCTGTTTAGAAAAATAAGTCTTTCTTCACATATAAACTTTGTTTGTCATGAACACCTTGAAAAAGAACTCTAAAATGGTTTCTGATGCTTTAGTTTAATGAGTGAATCAAAATCCTATGGTGCTTGAACTCTTTTCCTGTCTTTGATATTGAGTGTAAAATATAGCTCTATTTTACTGACCATTTTTTCCCCTGCCCCCTGCCCAAGGTAGTTAATTTTTCATAGTGGCATGAAAAGTATAAAAAACCCCAACAAATAGCAAGTAGTCATCAACGACACACAAACCCCAATTAAAAGTCCTATTTTCCCCTCAAACCCACAAAACATAAAATAAATTCTAAAAAAAACCCAACACTTTGTAGATTTGTAAGGCAATTCTTAAGTAAGTATTCTGACCACTGTTCTTTTCTGTCTTATTGTTTTTTATGGATGCCTATATTTTTTACCTATGCAGCAGAAGGTAGGAAATGCAAATGTATCAAAAAGGTCTTTAAAATGTCACTATGCCATTTAGCATCTAGGCACCTAAGTTTTCATTGAAAATTATTGACTCTAAAGCAGCAAAATGCATGATACAAAATTATTTTGTGATAATATAAAATATCTCCAGATAACACCTGACATGAGAATTAAGACTTAAGCTCCAAAATAGTTTGCTTTGAGTTTCAACATGTAAGAGTTGTCAATGTATTTTCATTGCACACTTGAGACACAATATTAAGCAATTCTTTGGAGAAAATCCTCCCTTCAGGGAACTTGTAATCATACATCGGAATTTGATATTTCTCTGCAAACCCAATAAGGAAACTGATTGCTGGAAACAAACACATCATCCATATATATGGTGCAGACATTTTTTTTTCTTTTGACTGGAAACAAACGGTTATCTAGCATAATTTTATGGGTTTCCAATTCCTTTCTCTCTTTGTATTCTATGAAGCTCTTGGCCAGAATACCTGAACAAGTGCTAATGAAGAGGATTTACAGCATTAATTGACACATAACCTGTAATTTATGTTGAATTTTTTTTTGTTTGTTTGTTTCCTGTAAATTCACAGTTTTTTTATCCAGGACCCACCAGACTATGAGAACCATGAACATCATCAGTCTCCCAGCTTGGATTCTAGAGTATTGTCTAAGCTGTCTGAATATTGCAAACAACAGAGATTAAAAAATTATCAACAGCTCAGCTGTATTTGTACATCTCTGCTCAGTCAACATCTAAATCACATTCTCAGCAAGAGATGGCCAAATGGCTTCTTTATCCAAATATCAAGGTCAAGGAAACATCCCGTGATTCATCCATCTACTCCAAACAAGCCCATACTCACATCTAATTTCTATTCAAGAATAGACGCTGAGATGCACCAACTAACTCAGCAACCTCAGCTAGAGGGTCTTCACAGCCCTTGCTGCTTTGCAAGTCACTGTACAGTCTGCTCTTCTGCCTGTTCCCAAAATCTTCATGGACATTCTGCTCTTCCTTGCATCAAAACTGATTTCTGTGTTGTCAGCTGTTCATTTTAAGCCTTCCACTTTTTCCCCTATTTGGTGGGCTCCTGGAAATTCTGCTACAGACTGTACATCTTAGCATGGTTAAATGGAAGATTTTCAGTTCTTTTATTGTAGAAACAGAAATGAGTTCTATTTTTTAACAGAAGCTATGTACAGAGAATGTCATCTGTCCCTATGCGTCCTACAGATTGTCACCTATTGAAAAACTATGTTCATGTTTTTCTAGTTGAGCTGCAAACTTGTACCTTTTTAGCATGCACTGCATTATTCTAAAGAAAGGCCAATCCACTCCATTGTCACCATAAGGCAGGTGATGTTACTACACTGTCAACTTCCATAGACTGCAGACAACTTCTTGTGACAGCTTTTACACTGCATTTACTTCTCTTTTCCTGCATAGAGGACTCTTTCAGAGATTACTGGTAACTGTGTCCTGAGTCTCCTGCAGACAACCTTGGAACTTTCAGGGCAATGCACCTTTTTTTTCTCTAATAGTTCTGAGCAAGTCATTATAATGAGAGCACAAAACTTGTGGGTGATCTGAAATCCTCTAGATTTCTGTTCACATAGGACAAGTTTGGAGACATAATTCTGCTTTGAATAGATAACCATGGAGAAAATGGCAATTGATGCTAGAGTCAACCAAGCTAAAAATAATTCAGAAACAAAATTTAAAGTTTTATTTGTCACCAGACAAAGCTTCAGAAACAACACTGGAAGATTTAGTTATTCCCAGCATGTGTTTGTGTGCATGAGGATTTGATGTAAGGATCTGTTCACAGACCCCTGGTGTAGAACCTTTTATAAATGTTTTGTGGTCAGTTATTCTTACATGAGATATAATCTTGAATATTTTTAAATGTTTACTGCAGTGCTAAAAGCCAAGTATGTAAAATTCAAACTCGATCTTATAATTTTGCTAGATGACAACTAATGATGTAATACCTGCCCAAAATGTAAGAGTCAGCGAGGAAAAAAAGCCTAAATTATTTAATAAAACAAAGTATTACTTTTTAATTGAAGATTTTATTCTAGCATTGCAAAAATTATTAGATTGACTTTTAAATATTGTAAAAAGAGCCTCTGATATATATCTGAAAACTCTTGACCAAGCTGTAGCAAACCAATCCTACAGTGGAGATCACAGACAGAAAAAATGCCATAATTTATACTGTACTGTAATTTATATCACTCTGCATTATTATCTCTGCAGATTTAGCTAATCCTATCACAATTAACAGGCTACTAGTTTTGATCCAGGCAAACTCCAAAAAAAGTATTACTGTATTTCATAAAGCACACTTGGTATCACAGAAAATCTGTTGAACAAACTTGGTCTCAGCTAGTAAAACCCAGAAAGCTTAGAATTAGGTTATAGCTTAGAACAGGTTATAGAGGTAGTTTATGATTTACACAAGAAATAAAAAAATCATATTCCGTTGCAAACTATTACAACAAAGAAAACTTCTATCATGTTCCTAGACAAAATATTCTGTAGACCTCATAATCCCAATGCCTCAGTTATATCATATAGTAGATGTCCAGAACTACAAAATACTCAGAACACTTGAAATCCCCACATTCACTGCCAAAAATTGCTGCTAAATAAACACCCTCTTTCCCCAAAAGCTCTATATTTAAGATGGTGAAGGTACTCTGAAGTCACTATAGCGAGAAAAATTCATGTCTGTAGCCAAACTGGCTTTAAACAGACCTTACTAACAGACTGTAGTACCAATCAAACTTTAGAAAGATGGCAAAGAAAGCCAAACAGCTCAGATACTTATGTTAAGCAAGTTCAGTGACACTTCACAGAAAAGTAACAGCAACACATCAGAATATAGCTCTGAAATAACATGTCAGAATAGAGCTCTGAAATAACTTCCCAGCATAACTCTTCCTGTGACATTCATGTTAGCAGTCAGTGGCAGTGTCATAACATTCAAGCAAAGAAAAATCCCCTGAATCCGCTCAACAGGATGCTGATTTCTGAGAAGTCAGCCAGCTACCTCTGCTGAGGGCTTTATTGCCTGCAGCACCGTGTGTGGGTCAGTGGGATTTGTTGGGAGCAGAAGCAATGAAGCACTTGTCAAAGGCATACGGTCACACAGATGTACATGTTCTTCCACCTGAATTAATGGCAAAACTCTGCCACATGAGAACACTTCATCCTAAAGAAAAAACTCTTAATAGCCTTAATAATTTGAAACAGTAAGATGTCATTACAGTAAGATGTGCCTTGCCTCTTTGGTTTAAGCTTTGCTTTTCAAATTCAAAAGAAACTGAAAAACCTGAACACATGTAGTTTGAAAAGGAATAAGAAAATTCTTGAGGTACTGGCATCCTAAGGATTCACTTGCCTCATCTCCTTACTGAAACATATTTTTAATCAGAAAACTAGGAAATGCTTATGCTTCTTTTGGTAGTGTAAAAAACCTCACTCCCTGACTAATGTAAAAATGAAAATAAGTGTTTGCACTGGACCTCTTTCAGTGGAATCCGATGTTGTTATTGCACTATTAGTTTAATTTCTCTTCATATTGGCAGGTATGAAAGATACCTTTCTTTATTTCTTTACTGTGAGAATCCTTAAACAGGAATAAACATTTTGTAAACCAAATTTCTGCAAGGCTTGTGAAAAAAAAATCTGAAAACACAACAGACAAATCCACTCCTGAAACCCCATCTCTTCCTATACAAGTGATAATTTATAATAGGAAAAATAATATATTTTTTTATATATATAAGTCCTGCACACACATACACAAATCCTAAAGCTCTTAGCCAATGCTAATTTACTCTCCTTTAAATATTTTGCTTACTTATATTTTTGTAGCAAAATGTTGACATTTTCTCTGGCTGCATGTCTTTGCAAACAAATTATATATGTAAGTTTTCCATGTCTTGTCAGTTATTAAAGTGGAAATAGCTTAACCATGGAGACAGAAAATCCTCTCTTGATGGGTTTTTAAGACCACCCGGGAGAGCTCTGATCTGAAGCACAGAGTTTGCAATTTCAGTGTGAGCACTGGCCCTAGTCACAGATATTCAATTATTGACTCAGAGGTTTCTGGGACACTCAGAGCATTTTCTCCCCCTTCCATCTTCTGAATACATATGGCTTCTAGCTTCAAAGAGAATTTTTTCAGTAGCAGGAAAAATTTAGCTAATTTTCAAAACTACTATTACTTCTCAAATACTCTTTATCATACCTCTTCAGTTCCTATGTGCTCTAACAGTTGCCAAGTCTTCCTTCTTGGAGTCACATACTGGAGGCTACTAAGAAATTGCACGGACAAGAAAACTAAATATTTGAAGGGCAAAAGGGAAAATCTTTTGTTCTCTGTGTAAGTTATCCTAAGGAGAGGCAGAAAGGTTTTTGAATCCAGCAAGATTTGGAATAGAAGATAATGAAATACACACTGCATATTTTTTGCTCATATAGGGCTTTAGTCAAAGTCTGTTGAAATCACAAGAAAGTTATTTTTTTCTGTGAGAACTGCTTTAAGAGTATCCAGAATACTGAATCATCACTTTATAAATCTATGTGTATATCATTTTCCTTCCTCTTCCCCTCTTCTGATGGATAAATCATCATAAAAATCCTCAGGTCATTGAAGAGAATAGTTTTCTGTGATGAAAGACATGATTTTACTTAGTTGAAACCAAATGACTTTGAAGCCCAACAATAACAACGTTTTAATGGAAGAAAAACGAGAAAGAGAAAGCAGAGAAGATAAAATATTGTGGGAGTGAAATGACTGCAGTTTCTTTAAAAGTGATTGCTTTTGATCCTTGCTCAGTTCAGTAGCAATATAAAACATAGAAATAAGAATTTCTGTGACTAGTTACTGTGTAATAAAATGTTAAGATAGTGATCAGATGGGTTTCTTAGGAAGAGATGAACCCAAAGGCAAAGAACTGTTATACATTATCTTTCCCAAGGGTACTGTATTCTCACCTGCACTAATAGGGATTAATTCCCCAAAATTCTTTGGCACTTTTAAAATGCATTATTTCCAGGCATTAAAATTCCAAATGATCTGAGCATGTTGTGACAGGAAAAGTTCAGAATGTTGAAGAAAATTAGTATATTGAAGTCTTTAGTTTTACCACCTGTTCAGCTCAGGAATTGTATGGGAAACTATAACTATATACTAATTTTTTTTTGTTAATAGCCAAAGGTTTAAATGTTATATTTGAAAGTAGACTAGCTCAGCTTAGAGTTATATTGGTCAAAGGCAGTCTTGTCTCTCTCCATGCTGACTTTAGAGATCTTTCATTAATATTCTTCAGTTTCTTTTATGAAATAGTCTTCACTTTCAGTTCTATTCAAGCCATTAGTATGTCATAAAAATTTACATAAGCCTCAAATACCTCCAGACAACATTAAATTTTAAAGAGAGGTTATGGCTATGAAATTTGTAATTAAACAAGGAGAAATAAATAGAGGAAGAAATTCCATGAAGTAACTCAGCTGCAGTCACTGAAAATGTCCCTATGGGTCTAGGATTGAGGGGCCAAACACATTATTTGTACCCACTCTCTAGTTACTGACATCATCTTAGAGAGGTAATTTCTTTCATGAACTTAGATTGTCAGGGGAAACTAGAGACTTGTCACTGATGAAAAGTGAATGTTTCTCTTTCCAAAGAACTTTCCAAAGGCAAAGTTCTAAATCTGTGGTGCACAAATGGCATCATAGCCACCCTGCTGTGGTGAGAAAGGGTGATGGCAAGGTTTTGGAGCCCTCTGGGACATGTGGTTTGGGAGCACTGATCTGTCCAGAAGTGAGATTCTGCCAGTTGGCTCATCAGCTATATCTTCCAGCTATGAGAGACTATGGCTGCAGGGCCAGCTTGGTTCAGGTTGTTTCCAGAACATAAACAGAGCAGCTTGCTCCCATTCATGCTGGAGATAATTTGAATGGAGCCCTTTCCTACATTCCCTGCCTAATGTGATTGGGTTCAGCAGGAAACATGAAGCATTCTAACAGCAAGCAGCTCGTGATAACATTCACCATTTGTTTTATTGACTTAGCAAAGCACAAATGCTGATTCCTGGTTAATGCTCTGAAAATATATAATAATTTAATAAAATACTTAAGATATCTGGAAATATTCTGATGAGGAGACATACATGGCAACTCACAACACCTCCCTTCACAGAAAAAGCAAAGCAGCTCTATTTTCTTATTGTCTCTATATAAACATTACACAATCACACATTTAAAAAAAATTAGCCTTTGTAAAACATTGATAAACTACTGCAAAGCAGACTTCAAGTGTTTCAATCAAGTGCTTCAAGCTTTGAGTAACTCTGGCAGTTTTGAAAGATAGGTTACTCTGGGCTGTTCAAAATCATTACCAGTATACATGAAACATTTTTTTAACTACAATTGTTGAGGATTGTAATGAAGGAGAATGTAGAAAGTGACTGCAGGGCAGATAAAGGGTCAAATGATGGAGAGAATGAAGCTTATTTCTTAAAATGCATGCAAGTGAGGCCACATGGATCAACACCGGTGTGTCTTTCATACGCTGGTCTGTAGGAAGTCAGGAAAGATGATATGTATCTGTGAATCAGTATTTATACTAGAGCTGCCTGGTTCTTGGGTCTTCCAGGTTATTCCCTTTTTTCTCCCTTCTACTCACAATTTATACTTTTACTTTCCTCTGTCTTTCAAGGTCAGTTTCCTGTTGTCAAGTAACGGAGGCAGATTCTGAAAAAGATATTTAAAAGGATAGTTAAAAGTGCCACAGAAGTGAGAAGTCTCAAAAGGAATAAGATTGGTTCTACTTTACATTGATCAGAGTAATATACCCAGGACACTGTAAAACAGAAAAGAATCTAGCTATTTCCACATTTCATTTAAACTCAGAGATATTTTTTGCACAAGGGATACTTTAGATGTAACAGGATGCAATTGCTATGCAAACTCATCTAAGCATTTTTCTAGTCTTCTCAGTCATCATTTTCCCTGTCTGTCATTTACTGATGTTTCCTATTAAAATGCACCCATACAACATGTGCAGCATCCTTCTCTTGCAAAACACATTGTTTTGGAATTTAAATATTGGGGATTCAGGCATGAAAGTATAGAACAACTGACTGCATTCACAGGCTTTTCAAAAGCCTTGGATTTTTTTTTTCACAAAATTCACCTGGAATGATAGAGCTAAAAAAGCACCTCCTCAGCCAAAAAAGCATAGTGTTAAAGATTTGCTTCTTGAGCTCTCATTCCCCATCTACTTCAATCAGCAAATATTATTTAGCTGACATGCACAATTCACTGATTTGGCTTGTTTGGAATTTTCTGCTTGTGCTCTCCTGAGGTAGCAGGGGAAAAAAAGCTGGAACTGCAAATGACTATTGTATGACTTCTATATATATTTTGTATCCTGGTTGACGTAAACAACCATCAAAAATGAGAGTTTCATGTTCACAAGTACAGACAAAGAAAAGTGCTGAGACCTTGAAGTGGGTCAGTTCATCGTTACATGAGAATTGTGCATTCACTTGGTTTGTTGTTTTGTAGGAGAATGAAAACAACAGCAAAACTACAAAGATATTTTATAGAATCTCTCAAAAAGGACACTGGAGAGTGGCTTTTCTGGGTAGAGCTCAGTGGCCTTTTTCATTCCACTGGTGAAACCCCTCAGGCTTTTATCTGTTTCTTCCTATCATGGGAATGTAAAATTTCCAATCAGACCAGTTCTTTTGGGCCTGAAGTCCTGATCCTCTTTTTCTCCAACTTCTTTGTAAAATAACCATATCCCAAATTTGCTCAATGACAGCTGGAGGCACCTGCTCTGAGGGCCTATCTGAACAAAAGAAAACTTCAGCTCCTCTTGAGTTTTGTCTCCTGTGCCCAATGACACACATTAGACTCAAAGTTTTATTTTGTCTATGGAGAGTTTCTTGTCAATAAGCCATCAAAGACATTTCATTGCCATTATAATGCTCTCACTATTACCATTCATAAATCAGCAGCAGACAGAGAAATAGGCATATTTTACTTAGATGAAAAAGAGCCTTAAAGTTTTATGTTGTTTTCTCTCAGTGCATAAAACAGCTATTTTGAAAGCATTCATGGCAGGAGCTCTTACGGACCCAAAGTAATATTTTCCTTTTTCTTCCTTGCATTGCCCTTCGAGAAAGGGCGCATTAGCTAAGGAAAAAGGAATTAAATTTTTTTGAGGAAGTACAATGCGTACTTTTAGAGTGCAGTTTTGCAATGACAATGATGTTAATTGTAACCAATATCTTTCATCTACAAGAGTGAGTGATGTAAAGGAAACCATTACAGCTCTATGAGAAAGTGCCAAGCCAGAGATCTGCACTTCATTTTTCTAGGACAATATATATGCATAAAACAAGCTATAGGCTGCACATGTTCCACATTATCCACATCACTCATTGTCCCAGGAGAAGAAACTGGCAGCACATCCTCCAAACAGCAAATATATGACGTTACAGAGGCATCTCCCATAAAACATAATCCTAGAGCCATCAAAAATATATTTACCACAATTTAGGGGACATCCAGACTCTATTTCACTTTTTGGCACTCCTACAGCTTCCCATTCAGGGTTCTTTAGATATGTATTTTTTATTTGACTGTTGCTATTTACAGATCTGTGGAAGAAGACAGTGTTTGATCTGTCTACGGTGGAGTTGCTACAGAAAGCATAAAGACATTAAACTCTTCCTATTTTATTTTTTTTGTCATTCAATACCATAAAATAATTCCAACAAGTTGAATGTGCTAGATCCTAAAGAATAAAGCATATGCATTATGCAAGGTCTGTCCTGTGCAGATTTTCAGTGTTTTCACTGTACTTTTTCAGCCTGTGTGTTAAGAATGTCAATTTGCTCTAACTAGCCCTTGGTATAAATGTATGTAAGTGGATCGTGCCATTATGGGCTTAAAGAGAATTTTGTTTAATCCAAAGATGGACTGTCAGGACTTTTTTCTTGCTCATTCCATGTATTTTTTCTATTCCTACATCACTTTTACCCCTCAAATGGGTAAATTAAGAAAAAGTTAAGGTTTACATCGTAAAGTTAAGGTTATTAGAAAAATGAGTCTCCTTCTACTACTCAACATTGTTCAAGTGACATCCTGATAGTGAGGGCCTTTTAAGCTCCATTTAGATTGGAAACATATTGAAAGTATAAGTAATTAGATAATTAAATACCCTGTAATGTCAAGAGATAAATTGGTGGTTATTAATTGGTTTATTTTCTCTTTCCTTTTCTTTACAGTATTTGTAATTCCTTAATAAATACTTCCATTACCCTTCATAAGTCTCTTCTTCTTCTATATCTTCATAGAATCACAGAATGACCTCAGCTGGAAGGGATCCTAAAGATGATCTAGTCTCAGCCATGGGCAGGTTGCTCAGAGCCCCATCCAACCTGGCCTTGAACACTTCTAGGGATGGGGCACCTTTCTTCTTTTTCCTTTTTATGTGAATGCTATTTACATGTAGCCTAGGATGAACCTGCTGTGATAGCCAAGAGGCCATAGTCATTTGTCCAATGAAAGCTGAATGCACCGTGGGAAGGAAAAGGTAACTTGTAGGTGAAGGAACAAGCCCTGATAGGGAATGCTGTGGAAGTAAGATGTTAAAACTCCAGACCCTATAGTGAATAGGTACCTTCTGCTGATAAAATAATCTCCTGCCACTCAGAAACAAGAACTTTTCTCCTGTCTGATATTCAGCAATATCACTTCACACCTGCTCCACAGTTTCTCCTTTTGCATTGTGGTGTTAGACAAAGGTTGCAATGAATCCACACAGATTATGCTGAACATCCCTCCATTTCAGTGAGCAGAATTCAGAGCTTTGAAGAAAGTTTTAGCTGGCAAGGTAATAAGGCATAGGAGAAGTAAAAGTCTAGGACTTCAAAAAATAATTAGCTTGTTGCAAACCAATAAAATTAACCAAAGTGCTTGTTTGAGTGGGCTCACTCAGTAAGCTCAGATTTAACCATGAAAGCCTTAACAACAGGAGAAAATGCTTAGCAAGCTCAGCATTTCAAATTTCTAATAAGTGATTTATCTTGAATGTTGTAATCAATGCTTTTGTAAAAAAAAAATTGATTTTCAGTTAAGGAGTTGAAGTGACATCATTTTTTGCTGTTTCAGTTTCTGCCTAACTCATTATTACATGCACACTGGTCTCTGTAGGAGATTTTTAATTTTTCAGTAAGTTTTACATGGTCATCTAGGATCAAGTTATTCTTACCAAGCAATTTTGACAGAATGCAGATGGAAACAACCAGAAGAGATTTCGGAAATAGGGCTGATAGTTCATCTTCTCCAATCCATTCCTCTTATGCTATGAGTAGTGCAAACACAAGAGAAGAAATAAAATCTCAGTGAAAGATAAAGATCAATAGGAGATTCAAATAGACTTTAAGAAATTTTGAATCATAGATCTGTCTGATTGTTGTCAGATAATTTAGCTTTTGCATTTTATAAGACTCATAAACACTTTTTGAGTCTCAGAACTCAGATGGAAATTTACAGCATAATTGTGCATTCCAAAAAGAGAGTATTAAAACTAATTGCAGAAATTCACAAGTTTTTCCCAATTTACCTTTTAGCTGTTGTAGAATTTTTAATCTAGAAACCTCTTTAAACATCAAAACCTTAGCTTTATCTCTTGTGATAAGGTGAGAAATGTAAGTGAAAAAGAATATAAGATCACTTAATAAATATTACTATAAGCCGAGAATGTATCTAAATCTTTTTGTGGAAGTGCATTTTTTATTCTGTATTTATATTCATTTCAGTAAGAACTTACGACTTTTACTGGGAAGTTTTCTCAAATCTAAAAAGAAATTTTTTGTGCACAGCCCAGGCAGTGCTGTTAGCTACCAGATTCACATTTTCAGTTCTACTTCATGTGATCTATAGCCAGAATTTAAGGGAGTGTTATCTCTACAGAGAGTTCCAGTGAGTGAAGGCATATCCTTTAGTATTTACTATTAAGTCAAAAGTATATCTTTGAGTGTCACTGTCATAACTCCTATGTTGTGTGTTCTCAGAGTAACCCACCACACCCAACCTGCTCTTCTTTGACAAGGAAAACTAATCTGCTGATATTCTGTTCCTTAGGAAGTGAAAGAGTCTAATATGATGCCACTGCCTTTATGCAGCATTTAACAGGGTAAAATAGGAAAATATCATTTCTATAATCCAATGTACTGAAAGACATGACAATGGTGACACCAGTTTCAAAAGCTATAGCAGATTAAGACAGAAAGGGACATGTGCCTACCCAACAGTGATGTGCTTGAATAATCTGAACAGAGAGTTATACACCTATCAGAACCTATGTTTCTCTGGAAAGGTTTCTCCATGTATCATGTGTGCATACTCCTCTCAGGTTTACTGAGAACAGCTAATCAAAGTTATAGTTTAAGGCTGCAGTTGAAAACAGCATTAATTGCTCATGTACATCTATTCACATCACTCCATAGCTCTGTATGTAAAGAAACATTAGTAATAGTTTGCTAATGGGATAATTTTCAAATAGAATTTCAGAGAAGGTCCTACTATGTGCTGGATTTTCTCCACCTCAGGGGATAGAGCTCCAGATAAACAGGGCTTATAGCTTTCCAGAAACTCTTTCCCACAGAGCACCAGATACCTGCGAAAAAACACTGGGAGATGTAAAAGCAAAAAGTGGAAGTTATGTCCAAAATTATGAGTAATAATATTATCAATTAATTGAAATCTTAAGTTTCTGCTTGCATTCTTTAGTTTTCATTTAATAGTTTGTTTTTTACTTTCATTTTCCTGGGAATATTCCTATCCATGTCCAGGACATGTCTTTACTTTTGAAGAATAATTATGAGACTAATATACTTATTAAACATAACAGCTTGAAGAAGAAAAGGAACAGTGGAGATAGCAGTCCTACCATTTAAAAAAATAAATATGTGATTGTTTACTATGCCACAGTCAAAAAAAATGTGTCAAATGATTATAACATGAAATTCTCATTGTACTTAATGGAATTAAGAAGAGTTGAGTACCAGTTCATGGCCCTCTTTTGGCTTGATTTTTTCTGAACTCCTGTATATAATATTTCACAGTGTGTCAGCAGTAAAAAAATAGAAGTCAAGGCTGCTCTTAAGGACATAGCTGAAGTAAAAACCAGATTTAATTGAATAAATGAAATTCATTAATTTACTATTTCAAGTGAAGGCAATGCATGTGAGGTTCCATCAAGGTTAATCAATTTATCTGTCTGAAGGGACACAGTAAAATGGTGAGTACCAGATGATGGTGTTGAAGTTTGTTTCTTATTGGTGAATCAGTAGAAGTCAAGAGATTTGTAAATAATTTAGATCTCATTTTTGTAATAAAATGATAACATTATTGACATGTGTCAAGACAACCTATCTTCACAATTTTAGTAGTCTAGGAAAATTGTTAAATATAATCATCACAAATAACTTATTTATGACTAATAATGTAAATTACAGAATTACAGCACAGCTCATTATTTTTCTGGCCCTGTCTATTATAACTTTGTTTTCAGTTGATTGTCCTATTAGCAATTTTAAAGATGTGCATGCTGGGTGTATCCTCCAGAGTGCTTCAATGGCATTTGTTGAGCTTGTACCCCTGATTGAAAACTTGCATAGAAATGGTTTTTTCACTTCTAAGAATGTTATGTTTAACAACGCTACAAATAAAGCTGATCAATTTTGATTGAAAGCGTTTGAGCTTCCCATTTTGGGTAGAAACTTTTATAGGGCTTGATCCGGGAGGTAGGGTGGTGCCAGTTTTTCTTCCTCCCTTGCGAATAACTTTAACTTGCTAGAAGACGTCCTCAAATACTGGAATTCAATCCCTTAAACAGAAAACAAAACAATGCCTGCCATAACTTTAGCTTGTGTCAAATAGCACAGGTCAGGGACCACAACCAAGGGCACCTTGCCTGCTGCAGCCCTGCTTTGGGGGCTAATGCAATTTAACAGTTTGGACACAAATGCTTCCTTTCCAGTCTGGCCTCTGTACCACAATGTTCTCCTCCAAGTTTAAAATGTTTTTAGCCTTTATAAATTACACCTTATGAATGCTTGTACAGTTAAGTAGCCTACAAATCAGATCTCACTAGGAAAACTTAAGCTCATAATACCTCAAGTAATGAAAAATGCTTATGCATGTGACTGGATCAAACACTGTCAGGGGGTAGATTAGAGAAATATTGCAAGCCAAGCATTTGAAAAATAAAAGAGTGCTACAGTGACTTGCCCAGGAACGATTGTTCCCTTAGGCAGTGTTCTGTCACCCTAATCACAATGTTAAAAGTTTATTTTCGTCTTGTCCTTTCAGGTTTTTTTTTTTTTCCCTCATTCCCCGTTGAAAGTCTGCAAGAAAGGAGTCAGACATCAGTCTTTTGCACTGCACATTGACTGCTTTCCAGAGCAGCTTGTCATTCTCTGAGGTAGGCTGAAGAATGCCATGACACAGAGATATTTACAGAAAAAAACAAAAGTTGAATTCCCCAAAGCTGTGCAACTTTTGCCTACAGGACAGCATCTTAAATTGTGACATATATTAAAAAATATTTTAAAATTATGCATACCAAAGAAGTTCACACCCTAAACAAAAACTTCCTCTCTTGGACCACCTTTAACTCACAGTCTTAGGCTACCCCTCTAGATTAGTTCTACATTTTATATATTCCGTAAATTTACAAGAGCTAAATGTACAGAAATGTTTAATTATCAGCGTTAGTATGTGAAATATATGTAATAATTTTTGTGTCTACATATGTTTATACGGCATGTCTAGTCAGTGGTAAGAAAGATGTAACACAAAGTTTTTGGAACTCTGCTTAAACCTTTATGTTTCTTCCACTGTTTTCCTCCATACACAATCAACTGAGTGATGTTTTTCCTGAGTTTGGCACTTCGATACTAAGAGAATAAGCAAGTAGTCAAACATGTTTTAAAAGGGAGAGATGTAACTGCTTAATTGCCTCTTGCTGAACACATATATGTGCAAAAAAGGAGATTATTTTTAGTGATATGTAACTTTTTAGGAAAACGATGTTTTATTACAGAAATTTCGAGCAAAGTCTGTGGTATTTAAGTGTAAAAGGTAGTCACTCCATTTTCGCATCTTCTAGTTCCAAGATGTGCTTGGGTTTTTTAAACTCTCCCAATTCTCCCTGTGCTGCAGAGAAAGGCGGTGGAAAATTTAGACTTAAAGTCAGCCAACTGTTTAGTGCTGATTTACATTGAGTAAGTTACTCTTTACATGAGCAAGATGCTTTTGATTAGTTTTTGCACACTGTTAAATTGTTCCTGGTTTGGACTTACTGCAGATTTATCAGCATCTTTCATTTTTATGTACTTTGGAAAAAAAGAAATAAGATATAGGGTAGAACTCATATGATCTGACTTGAGTTCTTGAGAGTCTGAAACTCAGCGTCAATCTGTAGGACTTGTTTGTATAGAATATATCGTATTTACTTTCACTCTGGAAATGTCATGTATTTCCATGTAACAATATTCCTTCTTGCAGTAACATAAAACACTGGCTGTGCTCGACGTGGTAGTAACTGAGAGCATACTTTAGTTTACCATTGTGTATTGTAGATGCTTTCTGAGTATTTGGATTAAATATGTTCTTTTTTTCAGAACATACAAATGAACTAACATTTTCTTACTGAAGACTTTCTCTCCTTCAAAGATTTATCTCATGTTTAGGAGTTGTTGCATAGGGTCCTATTCACTTCTCAAGCATAGCTGATAGTGACTTTGAAATTTCTCAAATGCAATCTCAATCTTTTAATTTACTGGAAGTAAAATTAGAGATGGGGCAATTTCCTTTAGCTATTTTTAAAAATGCCTGAGATACTATGCAACTGAAGGTGTTTTCACAGATTGTAAACAAACTGTAGCTAAGTCAGACCTACAGTTAAGTTTATGTTCTCTTTTAAGAGAGATTACCAAAATATTTTAAATTGGAAAGGTCAAATCAGGGTGTAGTGTGAAATGGATAATGGCTAGACATTTAATGACAGTTTGCAGAAAGGATATTAGGAAATGGTCATATAGTTGGAAAGGACCAAAGAACCAGGATAAACTGACAGTGAATGACAATGTGTGTGCTTTGTCCAACTCAAGTTTAAACAGAAGTAGTGCAGAAAGCTGCAGAGATGCCCAAGCCAGATTAGTTTCGTTTCTTTCAGGTGTGCGTATGTGACCTTTTACATGAGAAAGGGGCAAACTGTCAATCCACATGACTCTGTTGAGTCTGGAAAGTTCATTCCTTACTGACCATCTTGTCATTCTTTTTTATTTTCGTGCTTGATGTGATAATGCTCGTAACAGGTGCAATAGCTGAGCATCAGATCACCAACAAAGCAGTCCTTAGAAGTCTTGATGGAGCCTCTGATAGAAGATATGATAAGATCAAAAGTGTCAGGACTCTGACTAACTGCAAGAAATGCTGTAGAAAAC
Organism: Phainopepla nitens; assembly: GCA_013400175.1. Lineage (NCBI taxonomy): Eukaryota > Metazoa > Chordata > Aves > Passeriformes > Bombycillidae > Phainopepla > Phainopepla nitens. Next base: position 372,560 of record VXBQ01010011.1, on the reverse strand, counting down.
TTGGGCAATCTATGAAGGCATTGGTGGCAGTTCACTGAAAGTCTCCTATGTTTGAACAGAAAGGCAATTTGTGGATTGAACTTGAAAATTATTTATGCTGTGTATTATATTGTAGAAAAACTCTGGGAATCTGTGTACTTATCTCTGGTGAAGTTGAACCAGGAAATCCTAGACTTTCATTGTGCACCCTGAAGAAGCATCTCTGTGACTCACTGGCAGAAAGACAAACAATTACCATTAATTTCATGACTGATTACCTGTCTGGAGGCAAATGAAAAATGATTGCTTGTCAGCCAGATCCACTGTTTGTTCACCTGACTGTGGGTTATTGTCTTCCTTCTGCATTATTCCTAGTTTAAACCTCTCCTAAACAGGCTGGCCAGCTAGTTGGCAAAGATGCTTTTGTCCCATGCAGTTGGGTGAATGATGTCTCTCCTTTTACTGCCTTGATCCTCAGGGCTCATAAAAATCAAATCCCTGTTGTTAACACCAAGTACACAGCTAGGTGTTGACCCAAGGGATCTCCCTGTACTATGAATATTCCTGAATGCTTTTGTACTTTACTTGTGCTAATAGGAAACCATAGTAATTGCTCTGACATTAAGAACTGTGTCTCAAGAGACTTACTCAGCTGCCACGAGTTTTTAAGAAAATAATTAGGTGTTGTTAAAATTTTATTTTGTCATTTCTAAGACTTGAGAATGTGTCTGGACCGTCTTTAGAAGTTTTCATAAGCCTTGAAGACTAAATGCTTCCAAGATACTTTGAATGATGCAAACTGTAGCACACAGCTTTTGTATCACTGATGTCTTGAGGGAGAAGATAAGGAATAAAGTCGTAAGTCGTAAAGTCTGTCCACCAGCTTTTGATTTGCAGCATGCTACATTGATACACCATCAGTAGTGACTATAAGATTTGTATTTTTCCCCAAATTCAAAGGTGGGGCAAGTTGTTTTCTTGATGTGAGGGCTTTGATGGCTTTGCAGTGAAATAGTTATCCAGACTGAGGATACTCTCATTCTTGTCAGGTATTCTACAAGTTTTAAAGTCTTTATATTGTGGAGTAAAGATGATGTCATTTTTTCACTTAGTTTGTGTCATTAATTCCTGCTTTGTTTTTTGAATTCTTCCCAGACTTTAAAACAGTAAACAACTGTTTCCTTTTCTTCTTCCAGTTTTTAAAGACAATTCATTGATCTGGATAAGGACCACTGTTGGCATCTCCAATTCCATCACATTTGTGATAGCTAGACCTAGGTAAGGTATATTGAGATTGGACTGTGAACTTTGGATCTAAAGTATCCATAAAGTGCCACAAAGTATCCAATATTTTTACAGGAGTAATAAAACTAAATCTTGAGCGGCAGCTTCACCAAAAGATCAAGAATTGGAGGACAATAAATATAACCTGTCCAGAGGTTTTTTTCCCCACCAAAATGCAATACTTACATGCGTTGACAGTATGGAATAAACTTGTGGTATTCTGCCTGATGCTAATAATAACAGACATGCATTTTCTTTCCAAAAAAAACCTGAATCTTGCAAGAAACTCGGCTATTTGTAGTATATTAAACATCTTATTTGAATTAAAAATAAAGGATGCTTCCTTATTTTAACTGACAGAAGCAGGATGTGGAGACTTAAATTATAATTCATTTTAAATTATATCATTTTGCTCAGAAACAGGTGAAATTAAATCATGGCTTCCTGTTTTAGCCTTTTCTTTTGACATGAGCAGAAAAAAAAGGGAAATGAAGTGGAAATATCTCAGCTACCACAAAATAACCAATTTCTGTCTGAGATCTAAGATGACCATCTGGTTTTGGATAACAAGGGACAAAGGCAGAGAATTTATGAATGCAGTAAGAATGAGAACATATTAAAAAAGAAGGAAAACATCAGTACAATACATGCAGACAACATGTAAAAAGACAAGATTGCCTGTCTGTTTCTGAAATTGCTAAAATTTGAGGAAGATGCTTAAGATTCAAAAAGTACTCTGTCTTTTTATGAGGGAAAATGTTTTCCACATAGACCTGGATTTTCCTTGAATGTTACTGAAAAGTTAACTTTTCTACAAGGAAAAAAGTTTTCTTTTTTTCTTTAGAATGTTACCTAGAAACAGTATATAAAATAGTTTGAGATAAAGTGTTAATGATTTTATAATTAAAAAGGCAGAATATGTCTATATGAGCCATTTAGAGCAGCAATTTTAAATTTTATATTTGTTTTGTGTAACTATAAAAACAAGTTAATGTGTTTCAGATTTGATGTTTAGCTAGCAATGGGAGAATAGTTATTCTTCAAAATAAATGTTTGTTTCTGCTTTCCCAAATTGGTTTATAAGCTAAAATGCACACGATAAGTGCAGAATTGCTTCCTCCAAAACCCTAAGATTATTCCATATTTATCAAAAGGATTGTGCAAGAAAAGTGGATGTTGATAGAAAAATAGCACAGAACGCAATAAAAGACTTGAGGGAAACCATCTCCAGCATTTCAGATACCGACTCTAATTGCTGGAGGCTGAGAAAACAGAAACTGTTGTATTTCAACAGACAACAACAAAACAGAGATGAACAAAACAAAATATTCTTTTCTCATCTAATTTTTTTCATTTAAGAATGTGTGACAGCCACAATTTATCTTGCATAAAATAATTGGCAGCTGGTAACAGCCGCACTAACAGATGGAACTTTGATGATATGTGTATCATTGTTTATGCAGGAGAATTGGGAAGACTGGATGAAGGATTACCAGAATGTGAATACGTTACTTGACTTGCGGCAGAAATGGGATTGTTCTCACCTCCAGTTCCCTTTCTTTTCTATGTTTGCTCGTGAAAAAGATGGAATTTGAGGTTTGGGAGAGAATAAGGCAAGGCTGCATGCTAAATGTCACAGAGAAGGCTTAAAAGTAGTAGCTCAGAGAATTTCTTAGCACCTTATCTTCACTCCTATTTTGACTTCCAGATATTGGCATTATGTCTTGATAAAACATACAGCTGGCTGAGCGTAATTTTTCTTTTTCTGGTAAAAAAACTGTTTAGCTGACCTATGTTGACACTAACTGCATTTTTTTTTTTAATCTTACATACTTTTATATACCCTATAAGGTGCTGTATATATAGGCAATGGAAATTTTGTTCTTATGTATACATACAAGTCCTCTCCACTAAAGCCATCTTTGCAATTTATCGATATTGGAGGTAAGGGCCACTTCTACCTCTCCCAAAGGGAACACACTTCAGAAAGTGCTGCTGCTATTGTCCCTACTCTGTGTGTCTCTTCTCCTCTTGACCTGAGTGTTTTATTATATAAGAGGATATTCTGTCTCTTTTGCTTTATGACTCCCTTTCTCTCTCTCACTTAGGGTGGATGTATCTGCTCCTGCCTCCATGGACCACGATCTCTCAGGCTCTCACTGCAGCTGTGGTAGGGTAACAGAGAGGCTTGGAGGAGGAGCTCAGTTGGCAGACATGTCAGAATGAGCTATCTGTATTTCATTGAGAAAACCTGGAAGCTGGGATAGGCAGGAAGTAACTTTCAAGATTTGCAGTCATCTGAAGGAGCATGTTTGTGTTGGGAAGGCCTATCTGAGGTCACACACCTCTGACCGTTAAACACCAGAAAAGAGAGATTTCACTTGCCATTCCTCAGCTTAGTCTGTTTTAATAATTTTTATTAACAGAGACATCCTTTTTACCTTCCAAACACTATAAAAACAAGAGAGACAAGGAATGAGGGTCATTTTAGACATCTGTAAGCAAGGGTGGCTATGGCTTTTGCTGTGTGTTGTTGTCTGACTTACACAAAGAAGCCTGTCTTGGAATTACAGAGCTGCATTATTTTTTAGACCTATGTTATAGTCATTTATGCTTTTTTCCATCAGATTTTTTTCTCTGTCATGGATTAATTAAAATTCATAACCAACTGTTCCTGACACCCCTGTTATGGGTAACTTTTTTATTACAATTAGTGATGAGAAGTTCCATGCAGATAAGTCCCAATCTGGTCTCAGTGGATTCCTGGTAGAAAAGAAAAGCTATGACTTGACAGACTAGGGGCTTTAAAAAATAAATCCTTGCCTAGATGATGCTGAGGAGACAGTGCAGAAAATTCAAGAGACAGAAAACTGAAGCAGTAATGGCCAGCGTGAAGCTCAGGGGGTCGTAGACCATGAGACCCCTTTTAGACAACACAGGAAGACTGAGGCTGTTGAGCACTGTCAGGACAAGAAAAAGACTTCAGAAAGTACCTTTAGAAAGTTAAAAAGCAAAATCATATTAAAACTTGGAAATGTTATTAAGGAGAAAGCCTTCAGTTTAGTCAGACCTTGGACTGTGAATTCAGAGGTTGAATGGGTTTTCTCTGAGTATGAGGCTCTGTGATTAGCTGGTGATTTCAATGACTGGGATCAGCAGGAATGCAAATTTTGAAGCAGACTGAATACCAGCCCCCTGACACAGTGTACAGAACACCTTTAGCAATGAAACCGGGTGATTTTTTAAATTTTTCCTTTACCAGATCCACATATATGTTTCCTTAACTCTGACCAGCAAGTTGGGTAGTGCAAGAGAAACTGTGTTTCTATGCTCCAAGCAGTGAAGTGCATAAAATACCAAAATTAAATAGAATCCTGGAAAGTAACTTGAAATTCAGCACAGTTTTACTTTTAGTTCCTGCCTAGCATAGCCACAATCTGAAGATGCACAGTGCCTGACTGTACATAGGATCAACAACATTCTGCATCAAAATGTGAGGCCAAATGAACCAGAAACTCCGTGGCTTGGAAAGAAAATGCTCTCATTANTAAAAATCAGCTCCTGTTGTCTGAAATCATCTCTATTCTCATTCAAACGAGGTAGTTCTTGATTTGAAGTAAGATAGCACAAAACATGATATTGGTAGAAAAGCTATCATGGGGAGCAGATCAGGAAATGGCTTTTCCAGATAACAAATGATGCTCCACTTGTGATTCATCGAAGAATATGTGTGTTTACTGTGTTAGTCTCAACATTTGAATGCTGTATGTACACACCTATCTGGGAAAGGGTTGAACTGTGACATAGATCCCAGATTTTCAGTCTGTTCTGGGCATTCCTTTATTTATTGGCATAAATTTACTGGGCTTCCAAGTGATCTCCTTCAAGTATTTTCAATAAACGGGAAATGAGAATGGAAGGCAGGAACAAATATACAGAGAATAGCATCTGTCACCTGCTGGAAGAGAAGGTGGAGCACAATAGTTCACGAGATAGTGACTCCAAAGCTTTCTGAACTGCCATGTTTGGAACATGAACTTCTTTCTGGTTATTGTGAGAAGAGGCTATAAAAGCTCACTGAAGTGTCTGAGTAGAAAGCAGAAAGAAACCTTGAAGAATTTGTGCACTTTACCTGACTGGCAGAAGCTTGGTCTTTGCTTCAGATTTACCAAACCCCTGGATTGGTTTTCTTTTTCATTTTTGCTAAAGACACTGCAACCCTTGGGACCTTCTGACTATGTATATATATTGATACTGAAGTGGAGTGAAAAAAAAAAGCTTTTGGAGATTAGATAGAAGCAGTATGTCAAAATGTGTGATCTGAATACTTTAATTCTCAGAGTTGTTGTGTATTAGAAGCTTAAAGTGAAAAAAAGCCTCAGATATGGGTAGTTGTGAAACAAAAGGTTTGACTTTAAACTTGTCTTGGCTCATTCAAGATTTATTCAGATTGTATGAAGTCAGATTTAGGATTAAGGCATAATGCCATGTCAGAGTGTGAACCCGTTCTCTGACAGAGGCTCTGGAGTCTTCCATGTGTCTACATTCATATATGAAATTTTGATTAAGGACAAAGAATTCAAGATGGCTGTGGGCTTAAGCACAGGATCAGATCCTACTTGGATAACACACAGGGCATCAATTGACTGGCTTTAATTCCACAAGAAGACAGTCCTCTGTGGGCTGTCTCTTTTCAAGGTCAGTCTACTTTACTTTAAAAGTGTCAAAGGAGGTAAAGAAATTATCTGCTGTAGGTTTCCTTTACTGATTTCTTTCTGACAATTTAATCCAAGTAGATCTAGCAGGTTCAAGGCAAGAATTATTCCATGTACCAAGTGAAGCTGATGTAAGTTAATATGATTGACTACAGACAGGACTCCCCCCCCGGCCCCAAAAAATGAATGTGTCTTTTCACAATGACCACGGACATTGTGCAAACACATTTCACTTTTTTGTATTTCTCTGGATATCAATATGATAAAGAAGATACTTGTTATTGAGGCATGCAGTTTCTGGCTCCTAAACAAAAGTTACAACACATTGGGTCTTGACAACACACTTTTGCTTCTAAACTAGATAGTACATGATATAGATCCATATTTTGTTCAAAGGCGTAAAGGAGGCTAAAAGTGACCAGTCCCTTTGCAGTAAAAGCTTTTCACTATAAAATGCAGACAAGTATAACTCCCTATTAAAATTTAATGCTATGCTTTAGATAGATTTTTTTCCCCCTGATGTTCTAATTGCGCTCATTTGAAAGTACCTCATAGTGGTATAATAGAATTAATGTGAATGTAAGGTCTAATGCCTTCTCTCAACACCATTAGACAGCTATATGTGCTTCTGTAGGCAGGAATGAGATCAGTGCTGCCCCTTCAGGGATGCATGATGGAGCCTGTCCAGCTGTGCTGTACCAGCCCATCGCCAGACTGTGCCACCTGGGGCAGCATTAGGGGAAACGACTTATTTCTCTTTCCATTCACTCCTATTAAATCTACCCCTTTCATTGTCATAGGTTTTTAGTAACTCACAGCTAGTGCATTAATAGTACATTTCAGGTTACTGCTGAAGGTTATCCCTGCTTTACAGAGGAAGACCAGAGCTTAAATGATTCCATGAAGGTAACAGTATGTATGATCAGGAAAAATGGTGGTTTTGTTTCTGTCTCAACTTTCTCCCTTGCATTAAGGGAAAAGTTCATGTGAACCTTTTCCTTTCATAGTGCTATGACTGGGGAATATGTGTGTTATTCAGCAGTGTTGACCTGAAATCTTGATAAAGAGCTTGTTGCAGAAAACACCTGTAAGGGTAAAAAATAAACTTGAAAGAACATTTCAGTAGACAGTTCAGAAGTCATCTGAACACCTGAAACTCTCCCTTATAATCAGTACTTCAAAACATTTAGTTAGAGGAGATTATGCCTGTAGTTTCTACATTTGTCTTTCCCTTGACAGATGCAGAAAGAGGGTTTTTTTGGCTTTTTTTGATGCCATATAATCTCTGATCAAAAATAACTTGTTCTTTCTTCATCGTGCCTCTCTGTACTTGGATATTCTGGAAAGAGATATGACCACTGTTTAACTTTCTGTCAAAATTTTGCATGGATGGCAGGAGGAAGGTTGATCTAAGTTTCACCTCTGTTCTCTCTCCTTTTCTTCAGTGTTGCGTCTAGTTAAAAATCGGGAGACGATGTTGAAATTTTCACTTTACAGACTTCTGACTTTTTTGACGCAAGGTTGATTTTTCATAGTGGACTTCTAAGGAATGTAATTTGGAAATTGTGAACATTTAGTTCTGCCAAATTTGCTTATAACTAAAGCAAACAAGGTAAGCAATTGACTTAGAAAAGTTTAATTGTAGAATGCCAAAATACATACTATTAGGTCTTTGCTATGGTGAAAAAAATTTGATTATAGCCTAAACAACTACACTTCTTTTTTTTGAAGTCTGTGTCACATGCTTGAAAATAATTTGCAACAGTTTCTAGCCATTATATAATATCTGGTTGATGTGCTTTTAAAGATATTGCTATTGATTGCTATTTTTATTAAAAATAGCAGAAAAGGAGAGAAAAACTAGTTAAAACTTCATTTTTTTCCCATAAAAGCCACTCATCATTTACAGAATCCCTAATATGTCTAGAAGAAAATTAATGAATTAAAGATGGTGATATTTATTTTACTGAAGACTATTTATTTAATTGATTTCAGTCCTGTTACCCCAGAAAATTGGAAATAAGATGGTTAATAAATGCTTTTATTGATTAATATATGTCAAGAAGGCTGCAAGAGGCAGGAGCTTTATTTATACACATAAAATTATAGGATTTGGATTTAGCAACTTAATAAATAAAATGAAGTATATGCTCTGGTCTAACCTGAAATGCTATCACGTTTTATAGAAGTCAACAGGAAATTTTTGTTCCACTACGAACATATATTTCTTTGCAGTGTTTGAAAAAGTTTATACTTTTACCCTTAAAATTTCAGTTTTGAAAAATAAATTAAATGCTTGATCATGAAATGAAATTACCAGCTAAGAAATGAAAAGTCAAGATACCATGAAAACCAATAAAAGTAGTATGCTTTCACTTCTTCCTTTCTTATTTTTATATTTTTTGTTAAGTGCTTTTTATTAGTCTGCATTTTTTCTTTATTCAATAGAACCTGATTTTCCAAACAATTTTAGAAACTCTATTTTAGGTCACATTTGCCAGCTGCCAAAATTGATATTCTGCACATAAATCTGCTCTCCTCTCTCCACTGCTTTTCAGTCATGTGTTGTTACAGTACTACTTTTTTTCATATGTTTAGAAACCAGTGAGGTAGAAATGGACAAAGAAAAACTAAAAGGAATTGAATGGTGACAGGGGGGAAATTGCCATGGGACTCTTGCCATGCATCCCATGGAATGGGAAAGATAACTGTGTTTAAAGATAAGATAACTGTTTCAAGCTAAGCTACCTCTGAGGGAAAAAGAAATTCTAAAAGTTGGAGGGAATCAACTTTCTTTCAGAAGAAGGCAATTTTATTAAACAAGCATCTGGGACTACAAAATAATAAATCTAGACACTTCAGATCTCAGTAGTGGAGCTCCTTTTCTTTCAGATATAATACCAGAATACAGTAGCAGTTGAAAGAGGAACTGCAGCTCGAAGGAGGGTTCCAAGGAGTGCTCTCAGCAGTGCTCTGGCCTGCAAAAGGCAAATACAGTCCTTTTCAGTTACATATGTAGATACTCAGAACAGCTTCTCCACAGTGCTCTGTGGCTGGTTGGTGAAAGCCCTCTTTGCAATTTATCTTAAATGGACCTTGTTTGCACTGGTTTCAGTTAGTCAAGCTTTCGTGCTTCTGGATCAAGTTATTTTCCAAGAATTCAAAGCCCTTTCCATCAAAGTTCATTTCAACAGAATAAGGTTCAAGATTCTGGACACACCCAAGCATACACTCATACCTATCTAGCCACCTTGTAATGATACATTAGACTCTAAAGCTTAATATTCTACTTCTAATACACTGTTCCATGCCTTATTAATGGCAAAAGTTTTCTGACTAAATAAGTAAAGTAAGTCACATAATACATTGCCACTTTGAAATACCAATAAAAGAGATGGAGTACTTAAAAACATAATATGTTTCCTTTGATAATTTTCTTCCTCTGCAGAGAAAAGATGGAAAATTCATCTTCTGGCCAGGTTCTTGTCACTGCTCTACCAGTTTCACATTGCTTAGAAATGGAGGTATGTTCTGAACTCCATGAGGGATGCAAGTATAGTACCAGATAAAAAAGATGAGTAACCGGGAGGAGAGTACCATAATGAGAAGAAAGTTTTAAAAGCGTGGAGTTTACAACTCTTGCAAGTTCCTACAGCTTTCCTTCTGTAGATATTGTCAGAAACCAAAGTGAGAATAAAAGAAATGAAACTTTCAAAAAAAATCCACCAACAGAATAACCCCATATGAAAGTACCCCTTCTATTCCTAAGAAACTATTATATGATTATTGCAGTAAGTTAAAACATTGTCATATTAATACCATTTTTGGCTATGTGGCCCATCATCGCATGTTTTGAATTTAGTGTAAAACCCGAAAAAGTTAACATCAAATTATGACTGCTCTTGAGCTTTCTTTTATCTATTAATTTTTCTTCTGTGAATGTCTTCCTGTGTTCTGTCTAGCAGTGAAGGAGGTCTCTTCCTTCACAGAGACATCTGCTGATGAACAGGAGTACAGTGCCATTCAGCCTGGAGTGACCAGGTGAAAGCTGTCTTCTTCCCAAGAACTGTGTTATCAACTCTGTGGATTTGTTTTCTGCATAGGAGCTGTGTCTGAATGATGTTTCCATATAGAAACACATCTGGAAGGCATGTTGTACACTTGTATATAGCAGCCTACCTCAGAGACATCTCAAGACACCTTCATCATGTGGGTTCAACAACTTCTATGGCAAATGAACTTTTTGCTGTTTAGTAAAAAGGAGAAGATGATATTTAATTGAGGGAATCTATGCAGAGCTAATTTTATATTTTCCCAGTTAGTTTCATTTTGTAGGTTAAAAGCTTGAGTATGTGACTGGCCGTATAACAACCCATCAAGATCATTGCCTAAACTGGCACATGGGATGAGATTCTGCCTCTGATTACTTAGTCCCCTTTCAGTTACTGGGTTTTTTTGATGTCATGCAACAATACCTAGCTGCATCTTTTTCTATTAATAGATAAAATGCCATTCAAGTCACACACAGTCATGGGAGATTAGCAGAAATCAAAGCTATAAAACCCACAGAATACACTTAATCTCTGATTTGTTTGCAACATCCTTGAAAAAAGGGCCTCAGAAAGAGTTACTGACCATAATACCTACAGATAAGAGGCCTCTGACCTTTCATCGCCCAATGGCATTTAGGTATGTATGTTTAGCTCCATTCTGCTGCATCCACTAACGCTTGTTAGGAAGTTCAGTGGCTAGTGATGCACCCCTATCTATGTCTTGCTTAGTTTTTTAGCTACTGTAAAGACTTTAAAGCTTGCCTGGTTTCATCTGTTTATCCTAAGGCACAATATCTTCCCATCTGTGCCGTGCAATGTACAGAGAACTTCCCTAATGTGATATGGTGTTACGTGTCTCCAGGACGTGTCCCTCAGCGACAGCAAACACACTCAGTCCCTCACCTACTATGCGCCTTATCTGCTCTGCAATCTTTTATCCAGAGTACTGAACAATTACATTCTCTCTAGACAAAGGTGACTTGATATACACCAAGCTGAAGATTGCACTCTCTGACTGTATTGAGTTTTTTACTAAGATGTGACACTTAATGAAATGTTAGGGATTTGGTGTTAGCAGGCTTTTTTTTTCTGTTCAATTTTCCTTTTTTTAATTTTGCACAATGAATATTAACCTTCTAACTTAATTGGCTCTATTGATTTTTACATTGCTTATTTAAAACATTTACATGAGTAAATAAGTATTTTAAATCTTTTGCTCCTGGATAGGGGTTGTAAAAAAGAAGCACACAATGAACAGCAGTGCTTAATAAAAGGAAAATAACTCAAGCTCAACAAACTTAAGTTTGTGGAAAATTAAAATCTGAGCAATGGTTGTGTATTTCAGCAAGGTAAGATACAGCAGACAACACTTGTTTAAAGTCAGTCAAAATGGAATTCTTGTTCTTCTCTAGTCTGACACTTGCTTAAATGTGCTCACTTAATTCACTTAATTCCCATCACCATGAATACAAATATTAGTGCTTATTTTTTTTACAGCAGGCTGTTGTCTACCCGACTCTGGCTCCCTCATCACACAGTTCTGAGATCTATGGGAATACACCTCTGGTTTCTTCTTTCCTGTGAACTCAGGAGTCATCTCAGAGCTAACTCAGCAGTATCATATCACAGTATGAATCTCTAGAAGAAGTAACAAGGAAACATTCCTGAATTACCCCTCCACAGGTTAAGCTTTTTTTTGAAACTGAGGGAACAACAAGGCTTTGTACAATTCTTTTTTAATTGATGATTTAATATAATTTTAATTAATGGTGGACTGTTTAAATTATTTTAATGTCTTTTTCTTTTCCCTCTAAGCCATTATTCAAAACTATAAAATGTTCTTCTGTTAGTAAAATTGCATACTACATTAATCTGCCCTAAAAATGCTGAAGTTCATTATACTGCAATTATATATTTTGGGTAATTAAATATTTTTAATTTCTTACAGTGCATTCACGGCAGGTGGTTCAGGAAAACAAGCAATAGTACAGAGACTTCAGATAACTTCTTTCATTAACAGGCACAGCTTTCTTGAAAAGGTGCCTTTCTGACTTCCTTGCTGCAATGTTAACAGAAGGTTATCTTCATAGACAGAACCAGGCAAGCAGGAGACAGAGCAGAAAAAATTGCTGTTCCTCACAGAAAGAGCTGTAAGCTGAGCCCTAAGTAAACTACACAGAGCTCTGTCAAATGTAGACAGTGGGGATCTGACCAATACTAGCCTTTAGAAATACAAGGAAGGAGAAGAGGATGCTACAGGCACAAAATCATAATGACAGAGTCTTCACTGCCCTGAATCATGTCTGCACACAAGTTGGAAGTTTTCATCTTAGGTAAGAATCCTCAAAACCCACAAGGGTGGGTTTGAGAATAAAATTATTTGCATCAAAGTAGCAGAGAAACTTCCAAATATAAAGACTGTATTAATATTCTCACTAAGAACAACACAAAGAAATGTGTTGGCAATCAAAAGACAGCATATTTCTTATGGTATATTGTCTCACATTTCCTTTAGTAAATACTTTGATGGAAAATATTAAGGAGCACCTAAGAAATTTTTCAATATTTTCATTTTTATTCTGAAATTGATAGTAAGATTGTTTACTCAAAATGTATTTGCAACAAGCAGATACTTCAAAAGGTGTATAGCGTTTCCTATTAACAATGCCTGTGTGCACTTCTGCGTGCACTTTGGCGTGCTGTTTATTGCTGTATGCCCCTTCCCTCATCCTCACTGCAGTTCACTTCCCCCACTCCCAGCCAATGTCCTTCTAGTTCTGACCTTGTAGACCACATCTGTTCTACTCCTGCTAGTCTGTCAATAGGAAATTTAAAACACAACGGCTAAATTCTGGGGAAGTTCTGTCTGTGTGTCCAGCAGCAGAAGTGTTTCAAAATGTTTTTGTAAAATTCCAGAATAGTCTTTCAGTTAAGATAAAAGTCGCAAATAAAATAATACTCAAATCAGATCCAGGTAAATGTAATTAGGATGCTTTTGGCTCATTTTTGTAACTACAGGACACCTCTTTTTGGTATGATCTCTCAGTTCACATTAAAAATCACTTTCTTTAAATAAATTAATTAAGATTGAAAGTAAACCACATGAGGTTTTCTTTTAAACAATGCCCAAATGGGGTTTTTTAAAAATTGTTTCAGTAATGTTTTATCCAGATTTTTTGAACGTAAACCAAATCCTTCACAACATAGCAGGAATATAGAATATACAACTGTAATGCAAAGACCATAAATCATTTTAATAATTTCATCAAACCCCATTTGAAAAATAGTGAGGTTTTCTGGCCTCCCTATTTCTTTTATAAGGTAGTATGGAACATCCTGCAAAAGTTAATAGAACATTTTCTGTTTCCAAACTGAAAAATTTATAACCACATATATCTATCTGCTTCAGTCTGCAAAACTATTCTGAAAAAAGTCTAAAAAAAAGTACCACAGTCTTCTTCTAGGAATCTAAACTCAGATTCCCTTTTTTAAAAAGATCTTGTCCTGAATATGAATCCATTCTCTTCAAATAGTGAGATTTTTTCCAGTGATTTTTCTGGAAGATGCACCTAGATGTAAGATTTTCATTAACAATAGAAAACAGATTTAATTTCTTTTCTCTCAAACAGAATTCTGTCCACAGGAAGTATAAAATTCATTCCTTTCTGTCAGGTAGCCATGAAGCAGGTGTCCATTCCTGATCAGAGTGATTGACCCAGATCCTGTCCAGAGACTCTTTCCAACCTCAACCCTTCTGTGATGAGGTATACAAATGGCTTCACAAAATTGCTCCTGATTAATCTCCTGTCCAAATCTAAAACCAAGTGAGTAACTAACCAAAAATTAATTCAGATGAAGCATGTTTTTTGAGTCAGCTTGTGATCTATGCTTTCAAAATAAGGCTTACCGAGTCCGGTGTGAAAGCTGAAACAGTTTCCAGAGCAGTTTTATTTTGTTTTCTTTTCTTTTCCCTTTTCATTTTGTTTGTATTGACCAATTTGTGTGCATTTGCATTAACTGATTCACAGTTCTCATTAAGTATGCCCAAAGAGGTTTTAGAGTATCTGTTCTGGGAAATATTCAGATCTTGACAGGATATGACTATGAGGAATGTGGTAAAACTTTGAAGTTGAAGCTAACTTTGGGGATGCTTTGGCAAGGGAGTTGGACCCACAGGGATTCCTTCCAACTTGAATTTCTCTAACTCTTTTTTTTTTTTTTTTCTTTCAGCTTTATACTGAAAACCAATATGACGTTAGAAATAATGTGATATTTTTAGGTATAACCCTTTCTCAACCACAATCACTGACAAAAAAAGATTCAGATATTTGCCTCCTTAGCAAAACCAATCCTCTCACAATGCTAACAACTTTAAAAACACTGTCTAAATTAAAGTATCATACATTCCTTACTGTTATACTGATTATTTCATAACACAAAAAAAGAATAATCAATGTAAATACTGATTGTAACTGATTATTATAGTGGGGCTCAAACTAGATAATTTTTAATGTATCTTTCAAACCAAACCATTTTATGATTCTGTGATTCTATTATTCTATTCAGAGGTGTAGATATGGACTGTCATTGAGCAATTTCCACTTGTTAGGTCCATTTTACGTAAAGTAATTTTTAATTCAAATAAATGGAAAATGTTCTATTTTTTGGTAAGGAAAATCAAGGCTACTAGAGCCATTATTAGGCCAAGTTCTTTTCAAAAACTGTTTCAAAGACAAAATGATAGAATAATTAGAAACAGATTACGTCCTTTTCCTTTACAGGAACATATTTGCCCTGTTGGCTCAAAATGGTATGAAATAACCTTGGGATTTCTCAACTTCAGTTTAGCTCCATAAATCTTAGATTAGCCAGGAGTTCTTGGAGTATGTCTGCTTTCTGCTTTCTCTTATGTCTGAATAGTAATAAGGAAGACAGCACAATTTTCAGCTTGTGAAATCAGCTGAGAATTCTCCTTCTACATAGAAAATGGTAGTTGAACAAAGAAATTGACTGGAAAGGCAGAAAAAACCTTCAAATGCCTTGATGGCTCCTTATTTATGAGGATGTTGTTTTAAGTCACTCAATAAAGTAGAGTTTAATAATTAAATACATACATTTTTGCCATTCAGTTGCCAAAGTGTGAAAAAATTTCCAGGCAGTCAGTTTAGGTCCAGAAATAAGAACATTGCAACAAAATATGCAATATCCACACAGAGTCACTTTTATGCTTGGTTCTTCACCACAAAATTGTGAGGAAGGTTTCTGACTGAAACGTTAATTAAAATGTTTTTCTAACCACTCTAAAAAACAACCCTGAATAAATTAAAGCATACACTGATTTGAAAAATGCAGAAAAAATTAATTTGTGCACTTGTGTGTGCCTGGGAGAGGAAGGGGTCAAACCAATTTGAAATATGTAGAGCATGAAGTCTAAATTATATAAGCTTCACAATGCATAACAGCTATGTAGTCTGACTGCACACACCTGCTGCAAGCAGGTGAGAAAGAGATAAAAATGTTGCTTCACCTATTTTCTTGCAGACTTTTCAATGCTTTTAAAATTCTCCAAGTTCGTTGAGTTACTTCAGAGTTAACAAATGTAGTCTAGAGAAATGGATGAGGAACTCTAATGCCCTGGAGAATCAAAAAGGATCCTTTTCATATAAATCGCAGCTTATTATGCTGTTAGCATAACTGCTTGTTAGCAGTTCCTGTATTTTTTTTTTTAAGTTTTAATAATTTTCTTATTTTTCTAGCAGAAAAATAGTTTTGTTGAGAGGAAGATGGTCAGATTTCCAGCAAATGTTATTTCCTTTTTACATCTATTTCAGACACTCTCAGGATTTACAAATTTTATTTGATGAAATTACCTTTCATGTGTAGTGTGCTGGCAGTTTTCCTGTCCTCACTCCCCACACCAAGCCATGGTGGCTCATGTGTTTTTATTTACAAACACTCATATTGCAGGACTGCCAGGAGAAACAGATCTAGGAGATCAGGATAAGAAAGAAAGGATATAACATATTCTGTTATGGGGAGGTGGGGGAAAAAACCATGGGGTGGCTTGTCTTTGTTGCAGCTATATTTTCCAGTTCTGCCAACCTAGCTCAAGGTGACACTTCTTTTAGCTTCAATTTGCCTTGATTATGGGATGTGTGAAATCTTTACAATAATGTCCCCATTACGGATGGGTGCCATTCTAGCTATGGTCCAGGCTGGCTGACTACCACTCATGAAGCCCTGGACATGTGCTTTAAGTGGTCACGCTCACCTGCCTGGCCACTCTCAGAACACTCCCAGAAATGGCAGCTCTAAATGGAGTTTGCAGTAAGGTCAAAGACCAAATTTTTGTGTTACAAGAGCTTGCCAATATAAATGCAGGTTTTTCTTGTGCTTTTACTGGCTTTTCATAAGGAAGGACCCTGCAACTTCTGGAAACTCTTGTCCACTGCAGGCACCAGAGTGGGTCCTTCAGTAGGCAAGAAACTGCTCCTGGAGAAACGTTCCCAGGTGTTGATTTCTTGGACATGGAATCATACTGGAGAAACAGCAGATGTCATGGCCTAATGATAAATTGGCCACAGACAAGAGACGTCTAGACACTATGAAGTAAACTTCAGCAGGGAGTGATTTTGGTGTGAAATAGGTGAGATATCAAGAACTGAAAATTTCTTCTTTGATGTAAAAGAAATTTGTGTCTTGCCTGCTGAAGATAGAAATTTGTTAGGCTGCCTTTGGTAGATAAATAAACACTCTCCAAGGATTTTCTAACAGATGAGATAAAAAAACTGAAATATTTCCATAATATTTGACCTCTGTAAAATGTGACTCCTGCAAATAACACAGATTCTTTCTTCTTTCTGTTAAAATACCATCTTATCTTTTTCAGTTATATTTAAACCTGGCATATACATTTATGTTTTGTAGACAGAACTGCATTTGCATTTGAAAGTCTATCAGGCATTATGTGTTTTTTAAACCACTACTTTAACGAAAAAAAATTTCCTGAAGGTGAAAGAGGAAGCAAATAGCAGAAATTATCATTTACTCTGGAGGAACCAAAACTTAGAGGAAGTAAAAAACTCCCTGTGGTTCTTTCAGGAATTTCAGGCTTGGGAATTCTGCAGTCTGGTGGATGCCATGGTTTCACATATAGAAAACATTGGCCATATATTTACTACAAATGTAATAAACTTGATTATTAAATGATGAATTATTATTTCTTGTTAATATATTTAAGGTATTAATTAAGTAATGTTTTAGTTTTGTTCAAGTATACCTTTTTAAACTCTGACCTGACATATCTTCTCTGCAACGCTATAAAGATAAGAATTTGAATACAGGTTTCCTGATGAAATCAAAGATCCATTTAGGTAAGTCTGGAACTGACTTTATGTCCTGTCTGGCAGTGACCATTTGTGGACACTTAAAAAAAAAAAGAACGAGATCAGCACAATTGATACATTGGGATTTTCCCTCCTGTGTCATTCCAGCTTTCAGTATTCTAAAGTTTAGGAACTTCTAAAGCCATCAATGTAGAGACTTAATAATCTCTACTGGATGTTTCTTCAATTAATTTATTTAAAAAATTACTTTCTGAGCCTATTTCTAGTCTGACCTCTGCAACGGGTTGTGGTGATGAGTTACTTAATTTAATTATTTTAATTTAATTATTATTTTAATTGTATGGTAACTTCACTGTGTACCCTTAGTTCTTTCATCACGAGAAACTATAAGAAGTCTCAGAAAATTGTTCTGCTAGCCATCTTTTCAGTATCTTCTCCTTTCCAAGCTGAAGCATATTAACTTATTTTTTCTGGATACGTAAGCTGCTGTATATCTCTGGCCACCCCTGTAGCCTTTATCTACTCCTTTTTTAGTTCTGGGCTATTTTGCAGATGAGATAAGAAAAGCTGGAAGCACTGAGGCTGTACGTAAACAGGATTTCATCCATGGGCTAACAGTAGAAGGAATTGTTCTCAATTCTGAATATATTTCACATTTTATTTCCTTTCTGCATTGCCATTGAGAATTGAGCAGATATTTTCAATCCTCCTATAAGGACCTCATATTCAGTTACCTGCATAGTAATTGTCATTTAAAAATATGTCATGGTGTACATGCAGTTCTTTCACTCCACATATTTTTCTTTGCACACAAAAATTTCAACTCTGCCATTTTTGCCCCTTTTCTTTTATTCTTCTCTCTATTTATACAGTGCTATGAGAATGCAACACTTCTCAAAATCTTGTTTTCTCACTGTCCTAATTATTTTTGTGTTGCCTACAAACGTTGTGGCCTTTGTAGTCAGTATCTTTTCCAAAAACTTGTTTTGTTAATCATAAAACAGATTTCTACAGGGCACCTCTGGTATTCTCCAGCACTGAGAATGTCAGTCATCCATTCTTCTCCATACTGACACTGTCATCATGGCCACAAGATGGCTGATGTGACACCAATCTTATAACTACTTTTTAAGGTTTATTTTTTCAATTGATAAATAATTAAAAAATAATATATCCTTACAGAATATATTTTAAATGATAGTATAAAATTCCATGGAATAAATGACCATAATTAATTTTTAATATATCCTGAATTAGTCTGTGTTGTTGAAGATAAACATCAGATTTGATCAGTCATAAAGTATGTCTGAATTCAGTTTAAAAATGTATCTGCTTTGTTTTGAAACAATGCCTGACAAGCATGAAATATATTTTATTGTTCTCTTTAACTAGACAGAAATCATTACTTGAATCTATAGCATGTAATTTTGTGCAGGAAGCTGAGTTATATTTTGAGATTAATGAGGGAGAAAAAAAGCTGACAGTTTTAGGTCCTAATGTCTGGGGTTTATAAGATATTATGACATGCTTAATTTGGAGAATCACTTTTTTATTTATGTGTGTATGCACACACATTTTATCTCTTTGAAAGGACAAATATTCCTTCCTCATATCCACAGATGTTTATTATACCTGTTCTTGCAGCTTCAGACAAACGACACTCCATAATATTCCTACAGAACCTAGTCTGGGACTGATGTATCAATCCTTTTGAAAATCCTTTTTATAAATCCAACCTAACACTGATCTTGAGCAAATAAGCTAATCAGCCATCTTATCTTCTAAAGGCTTAAGTGTAACTGATAATATTGTCATTATAAAACTCTTCCCAAAAAGGAAGGTCTTTTTGTTCCTGTTTCAAGATTTGCTAATCAAAAAATATTCCTTTTGTTATTCTTCTGACTGGAATTTTCCAATATTCCATCCCTTTCTTAAAACAAACACAGCTCAAATGCAGCTGAAGCTTTTCCTTTTTTTTTTTTTTTTCAATTTTCATGAAGATTATTTCACTGGTCTTGTTCCTGCTTGCATTTGCACACCTTCATATCAGCAGAATATCATTTTGACCATAAGCATGAATACCATAATCTGACCAAGGTTGTTAAATGCCCTCTTCACTCTGTCCTATTGATTGACATTCTCACGACAAAAATGGGAAGTGGCATAACACCACATGAAAGTAAAAATACTAATTTGTCATCACAAACTGAGTGTAGATCAAGTGCTAATAATGAAAGAACTAAAAGAAGCACACCAGCTGTGCTTTAAAAATTCTTCTCAGTCAGCTCTATACAAAGAAGGAAACCACAGAATTTAATTAACCTTTTCTGTGTACCACAGTAATACTATTTATGTTATATAAGGTTTTCGTTTACTTCCCACACTTTGCAGCCAATTGGAAACAAAGTAGAGTCTTCTTAATCTTTCTTGGCAACATCCAACTTCTTTGTGTATCTTGATTTTGGAAGAGAAAACATCCTGCTGCTAAAGGATTTCACTTTTTTTAAAATCAGTTTTTCAATTTGATTTCAGAAAATAATGTTGAATAAAACTAGGTAAAGAACATGCTGAATCAGATTATCTTGTCAAATCCTTAATTTCATTTCTCAGTGTATATGCTCACTTTCTTTACACTGAAATTCCTTCTGCTTTTTCTTACATTGTTTTTCATAAGCTTAATTGTTGACACAAGTTGTTTTCTATTATTACAGTTTCTTTTAATGGGTTTGTCTGGCAAACATTGTTCATACACTCTAGACTGATAAAAGATATATGTGTACTGATGGGAAACATTCATAACAGTTATTATAGGTCATGAAAATAAGTTATGGTACCAAGCAAGACACTTTTATTATCTTAACTAAACATTTTTGGATTATCATTAATGAAGGGAGATTTATGACTTCCTGAACTGAAGTTTAGGGTGATTTTTGAAAGTGTTTTCCTTCCTTCTTATCTTTTAAATTTTAAATGTTTGAGATAACTTGCAATATATTAGGTTTTACAAAATGAATTAATTTCCTTACCTCAGTGAGAAATGGAAATATACACTAAATATAATTATGAAATGTCATTCATTATTTAGCACAATGTTTGTGGATCCCTTATTGCCACTCTGTGATCTGTATTTTTCTTTATTTTCTGATGAAATCACACCCACAATGCTCAAGCAGGTGGTAATTCCAATTTAGGAAGAAGAGGTGTATTGATTAAAAATATTCATGGGAGAACTGGAGATGCCTTGAACAGTGACACAGGCTCTCATTCTAGCAGATAAATGTGTGGTCCAGTGCAGTATAGAATCTACCAATGAAGACTGTATCATTGTCATTTTTCTGTTTCACTTTTGTTAGCTGACACTGTACTTCATGTATTATCAAATCTAATAACAAAATAATTATTTAGAAATAAAGCACACAAACATTCTCATTATATTCTATTCTATCACTAGAAAAAAAATAGTAGAGAAAATGCATAGCAGTAGAATAACAGAAATTATTAGGGATATATAATTTTTCAGTTCTATATCAAATTCTAAGACTGATCACAGTTTTCACTCAGGGCAGAATGACCCCTGGAAAAATTACTTTGAAATATTATTGTATTGAAAATAAGTTTGAAAAACTGTTGTGAAATATTTAAAATAAAAAGAAAGATGTCAAGCTATTTCTGTTTTCCACTTTGAAACTAATATGATAAGAATGGCCAAAACAAAAATGTCCCTTTCATGCATGCACACCATTTCCACTTTTTCAGTCTGACCAGGACCAATCTTCTGTGACACGTGGGAAGGATCATGTACAAAACCAGTCAGAAGACAAAGAATCACTGTCAGTAAGAACCAGTGTAAAATGATCCATTTCTAAATTTAGCTTTTTTTGCTATTCATATTTTATCAGTCAACTGGCTCTTGTTGTTACATGTGTCCATTTCAAAGTATCCAAAATATCTGTTAATAACATTGGACTCAATTCTAATGCCTCTGAACCTGCTGGGAAAAAAAAAAATCAAAATCCTGCACTGAGGCATTGGACAAGAGGACATACAGAAAAAGTTTTTTCTCCAATTCTGGAAAAAAAATATCTCTACCACATTCACAGACACCCTGTGAATATACTTACACCTGCCCTTGCCTTGACTGCCTTGCTCCCAGCATGCACTGAGGTCTGGGCAGAAAAGTTCAGTGCATCAGCCACTCTGTGTCCTCCCATCTAGTTCTTTAAAGATCAGAATTTAAACCAGTTCATCATAATTGCACCATATACTTTAAAGATTTTCAGTTGTACTATTTTCCTTACATGGGAAGTGTTTTGGTTAAAAATATGAAATTTTTTTTTTTTCTTTAGAAAAGGAAATGGTGGCTCTGCATCTGTAAAGCATCCATAAGCACAGGCGTCATCATTATTTTTTTGTGTGTGCATGCACATGATATAGCTGAATGTGATGTGGATTCTCTCCTGTACTTTGAAGGGCTTCTCAATTTTTCCTGACTATATTCATAGACTTCACAGACCTCTGGCAATGTTGAATAGATGTTTTATGTGTTTTGGTGTAATTCCTGTATTACATACATGCACATGTCTATCAGTAATAATGCTCTCAGATTTGGCAGCCTGGTCATGAAGTTCATCCCAAGAAATCCCACTATCACTTTTCTTAGCAAGAATGCAGCAGTTCTGTCATTGCTGTGGGTTGTCCAAGTGCAGGAAGAAGTCAAATTTACCTGACAGGCCCACTTTGTACATGAGTGTGCATAGTTCTGAGCAGTATAGAACAGCCTTACTCAGGATTTTATTTCTAGCCCCTGCACTTGTCTCCCAATTCCTGACCCCAAGATATCTAGCCATTGCAACCAAAAATCCACATTAAGCTGTCCTGTTAGATTCAGCATGAAGCTGAATTCATCAAATTATGCAAGTTTTCCCATATATGAACCTCTACAACACCCTTGAATGTAAAAGGCAAGGCCTGAAACACAGGACACATTCTACACACTCTTCACACTGTTACTGAGGCTTCTGGTATGTTTGGGAAGTGCCTTCAAAATAAATTACTGTTTGCAACTGCTTGTCTTCCTTGTCACGACAGGGTGTCTCACTTCATGGGCTACAGAAAGCTGAAAGAAAGGTAAGGCAGAGGTATAAAAAGAAGTATTTGTTGCAAAAAAAAAAAAAGAGAGTACATCTTATTCCAGCCCTATCAAAAGTTTCTGGAAATCAAAGGAAAAATCTATTGCCTTGAGCTGAGTATACATCACTGGCTTTTATGGCCGTTGTGTTATTTCCTGCCCAGTTGTGTCTAATTAATGACAAAAGAAAGTGTTTTATGATTACAATGATGCCAAGGTTCTTTGGTTTGCTCAGACCGGTAATAAAGCTGTGTATGCTGAGAATGGAGAAAATGGATCAAATGACAAATGACCTCATTCAACATAACCCAAATTTGAACGATTTTGAATTAAACATTGGCAGTTAATGTATTTTAGAAAAGGAATATCTACTGTGCACAACCTGCAGTATTTAATGTCTTTGGATCTGATCCTGACTACTGTCAGAGTAGTAAAAGGTACTCTAAGATGATATTAAACAGGGCAGCTCAGAGATTTTGTAGAGTTGGGACTCCATGGAGTAGGTTAGGTAGGAAATAGAAACAGAAAATATGGCCAGGGAATGAGAAGGACTGCTACACTGCGCTGACAAGTTCTGCTTCAGACACCTCAGAGGCTGAGGTAATTAGTTCTTGCAGTGTATAACAGTCAAGAGGGGACTAAAATTTGTGACTGAAACTTAAGATCTGTGTCCAAAAACTTTTCTTACAATGTTCTTGGAGGTAACTTTAAAGCACAATCAGCCTCCCTAGAGTACCTGCTCCAGGAAACTCAGGACTGATGCTTTCTTTTTTCTTGCTCAGCTCAGCTTCAGCTGCCTCCAGGGAGCACCATTGCATGGACTGAACAATGTTATCCTCTCTGGTTGAGTCAGCACCAGACATCGCAGGAGACCACACAGCAGATCTCACTCAGCTGCTCTGGCACTGCTTCCCAGCACATCTGTGCTACCAGAGGAGATGTGCTCCTTTGATGATCAGGGATGAAATTACACAGGTTGCAGTACAGAAATTTGTATTCCTGATGACCCTAGATAGAATCGAGGGAACTTTCCTGGAAATCCTGGACCACATGGATCCGAAGACATAGTCCTAACTCCAGTCTTCTGAAAATTAGATGGCTCTACAGTTTTTCCATTTGCCCTAGGTGAAAACATTGCAATAAGTAAATAAATTAGTATGTTTAAATATATTTGAGAGATTATTTTAGCTAGATAATATTGTATTACTTGCTCTGCTTAAAGTCAGAATTTTTTTTTATTCTATAAAAGTCTCACTCAAAAAAAATTTGGCATTATACAGCAATTCCCAGTGACTAGAAAGTAAGATAATCACATTCCTCTTTCAAAATAAATACAAAGAACATCCTTATTTATCCATAAGGTGAATCAAGGGATTTGATCACTCATCTTCCCAAGAAATGGCATGAAGATATGACAAGTCATAAGACATGACATCTGATAGCCTATGAAGGAATACACCAGAAAAATAGTCTCTGCACTTTGGACTTCAGCTGAGACTGCGGTGTTTTAAAGTTAGCAAAAGTAACACAATTTTAGTTATTAGTTCTTCTCTTACAACACTGGAGCCTGATGCAAAATTAAGACCTTCATCATCCTCCATTATACAGCCATACATAATTCATAAAAATTTCTGTATTACATAAAAAAGCTCAGTGTTTAAGTGTATGGCAAATCATCATATATATTTACAACATTCCTGGCACTAATGAAATAATCTTGCTTCATATGTTAGTGCCCAGAAAAAAAAAACCAAAACAGTCAGATCAGAAGTTCATTACCTGAGCCACTTCACAGACTCATAGTCAGAAGCCTTTGAAAGGATTTTAAAATTAACTCAATGGGAATAACAGAAACAAGGGCTAGAAGGAGAGAAATTAAGGTATGAAAAACTTTATAATATTGACTAATTAGAGTGTGGGTTGATTCAAAGTTCCTCTTTATTAACTATATAAATAAAGATATTTGGAGTCTTAGCAATTTTAGATGGCCACTTGCTGCTTTGAGTGTTCCGTAGCTAGCATGTGATATTACTGCTCTGACTTTATGTTGTTACAGTAATTTTATCAGCGCCAGATCCAGTAATTTCAAAATAAAAGAATAAAAACAACCTTGCTCCCTGATATTTTTAAATTGATTAAAACACCATTAGACTATAAGGTAAACACAAGAGTCCATTTTACCTGCCTTACAAACCATATTTGCAAGCTTTGCTCCAAATCTGTAAGCTTTTTCTCCTCCCTGAATATTAATTTATTTAGCAATCTAAAAGCAAGAGCTGAATAGCTTTTTGAATTATTAGTACCATTGATATCACTGAGAGAGCTGAGCCTCATCTTAAGGCATGCCCTGCATTATATGAAGCACAGCTGTCAAGCTACTAATGACCATTTTTTTTTTTTTTAATAAAAGTTATCCAATAGGTTGACATGTTTAAAATGATCTTACAGGAAACATTATTTATGAGATCAGTGGTCTCTTGGGGTGGAATTGGATACCCAGATTACCGTGGTACTTTCTAAACTTCACAGAACAGGGAAATCTGGCATCAGCCACATATCATCACACCCATGGAATGACAGCCACCAGGATGAAAAATACTGTCTTGGTTCAGGCCATTTGGTGAATTTATTTGGAGAGGGTCAGCAGAACACTGGGTTCCGCCTAAGCCTCCAAATAGCCCTCTTGGATGGAAGCTGCTTTGGCTTTGGAGATTGCCAGAACTGTCTTTCCTGAATTAGTATCTTTTCCATCAGTGTACTGCAAACACCTCAAGAGACTAAAGGATTAATTTACCAGGATTTCTCTATGTCAGATCCACATATCTCAGCTACCTCACAGAATAAACAGAGGTTCCAGATGTTCACTCAGGGCCCACTCCCCACCATGCACACGCAGCAATACCACACCCAAACTGGAGGCTCAGCAAGTGCTCACACCCTCCTGGGAAAGAATATGTGAGCTATTGCACTGAGCCCTGCAGCCTGGAAGGCTCAGGGCAGCCTGACCATACTGTGAAGTGCTGCAGGCAGCAATGCCAAGCTTAGCTTTTTCTGAGCACCAGGAGGATGCCTGGAACCCCAGCTATGACCCAAAAGTAGCATGGATGGAGGACACACGGGTATCAAATCCACAAACACACTAAGGTCCCTATTGCTGCTATTTCACTACCAATGGAAAGCCAAGCTAAGTTTTCATCTGACAGCTCATCCTGCCTTATTTGTGACAAAGTTAATTTCTGCCTCTCTGCTCTTAGAAATGGAGCTCGGTCCATTTCAAAGTGGATTTCTACACTGAGCCACGAGCCAGCTTCTCAGTACTCATGGCTGCTTGCCAGACTTTTAACTTCAGCCTGTGATCATGAGAGGTTTGAAACAGGCATTTAGATCCCAGCCGAGGGTGAGATCGTAGATGAGGCTTACTAAGCAGAGACCCATTGCTAACTATAATCATGCCAAGCATTGATTAGACAGTTCATGTATTTTTGCCGTATCAGACTATGCCTCAGTTACATGAGAAAAACAGAGGGCAAAACCTTCACCTCCACTACCTGTAGTCTCACAGCCTGAGTTCATATGGACGTTATCCATCCACAGCTTCTACTGTTGGCAGAAGGACTTCAAATGCTCGTTAAGTTAAAATATCAGACTAAAATTATAAAGGTGCTTTTAAAAAAATTTATATGACTGCCGTTCCTATGGGATAACATATTAGCCTTTTCAAAGAGAGTATGAGAGATATTCCCCTCTTTCTACTATGTATAAACTACATTAGTTAATAACAGAAGTTGTTACAAAGAAGAAGAAATCCTCTTAGGCTAACATCACTAGATTTATGATGCAGCATTAGCCATTTGTTCATGGCAAAGATTGGAGTACAAATTTGACTAAAAATGTATAGTTTAAAATATTACTCTAGAAATGCATGACAGAACTTTGCTCTTCTCTGCTAGAAACTACACTTATTACCAGACAACTGCAATTGAAATTTGCAAAGATGTACAGCTCACTTGACGTTTGATGGTCCTATGTTTGAAGTCACATCTGTGGTTCCAAGAAACAAATGACTACATCAGACAAGACCAAAGTTTCCATGTATTGCTTCCTCCACGGGCAGTTCTCTTCTTAAATATTCAAGCACAGAGAGATCATGTTTTATTACAATGTGAGCATGAACAATTGTATTTACGGGAAGGAAGCTGCAGTGACAACTTTTCACTTTATAATTGTTTTTGCCTTGCCATGCATACCTCTGTCTCTAATGGAGGCAGCACCAGTTATTTTTCTTTTCCAGACCTTGGAGCCAATATTATGCTGTCCATTTAAGGATTTCACTGATTTTCTGTAGGAAAGGTGTTATGAGAACAACCGAATTCCTGCAACTATGAGATCTTCTGTTTTGTTACAAAATGGCTTGGGGTCCATTTGCAGGCTAAAATAATCTAGATTTTAGTGAGTCTGAGTATTAGCTAACATTGCTAATGCCATGATATAGATGGTGGCTTACTACAAAGTACCTATGATGATAATCTTGCTCCTCATCTTTCATGAGATCAGGAAAAATACTCCTTTCATATACACATCTGAGAGCGGGAGTCTCTTCATTCTTTTTATCTTTTGGTCCTTGAAGTTTTACTGGTTGTCTGCCTTTAAGTCTTTCAGATGCCACAAAGGATGCAAAAACATACTTTGTTGGAGGGAGTAACAAACATCACAGCAACTTCACACAAAGATAATGGCATATTTTAGAGGAAACTGAAATATTTTGAACAGGTGCACCACCGTTAGAATGAAAACAAAGAGCAAAAGGTGGGTGTTTTATTAATAACACAGCTTTGTATGTTACCTTTGTAAAAATAATGGCATATGTAAGATACATTCCCATCCCTACAAGGACATTAGGCAATTGTTCTCCTGCAGTGAGTTGACTTTTGTAATCTCAAATACTCCCTATCTATGCACTTACTGATTTTTTACAGTAGCCAAGTGTTGCAGTTCGTGTTTCATTTTTCTTGTTTAAATGGTTTAGCCCTGTTTTCCCCCGGGTTCCTATCCCCGATAGTTCCTCCCTTGGTTGTGTCTACCCCCAAGAAACTGTCAATCAATGTATCTCCTCCCCTAGTTCCAACCCCTTCCCTGACAATCAATGTATCCCCTCCCTTTGTTCTAGCCCTTTCCTTGTCAATCCCCACATGCGCCAATCCCTGATGTCACCACCCCTTTGGAAATCCCCTAATCCTGGAGGCAGCATTGGCCCATGTGACCCCTTTCCTCTTCCCCTAGTCCCTGTTGGCTCCCACCCAATTATGTAACCCCTTTACTCGTCCCTTATCCCTCCCCTCGAGATTCCCCATTGCATATGTGTTTGTACCCTCCCACCAATCTCTGACAGTTTATAAACCTGTGCATAGAGGTGCTTGGGCCTTGGTGCTCCTATGCCCTTCAATCTAATAAACCCCTGTTGGAACCCCAGGACAAAAGGCCTCCTCTCTACTCCTTTATCCCCTCCTTGATGGCAGGACACTCCATAGAGCTATCAGCTCTTCAGGTTCAGTGTATGGCACCAACATTGCCGGCGCTGTTCCCCACACTCGGCGCAGCACCGGAGTGTGCAAAGAGCTAGTGGGGGCTCCGGAGAGCTGCGTCAGCCAAGAACATTGCTTGTGTTGATTGATCTATTCCTTCCTTTAGTGAGGGCAAGGTATAATATGGGTATAATATATTGGTTTAGACCTGGCAAACTAGCACTTTGTGTGTCTCTAAAGCAAAGGCATTATTTCTCTGACCACAAGCAACAATCTGTGACTGAAATTCAGAATAACTTTCAGCACTAGTAGGAAATAAATACAGACTATAGTCTTTCAGTTCCCTTTATCTATTCTTGTGGAATCACATCCTCAGTAAGGACACCCATCATCACCACTCCTGCCCAGGCCCTCCCTTAGGCTCTTTCCATGGGAGGATAGATGTAACTAAGCTGAAATATTCCCAAACAGCTAGATTTTGACATTTGTTTTGTACTTTGTTCACTGGAAGTCTTACAGATGTCAATAGGGAAATTTAAATAATGTTGCTTATGAACAAAAGTAATGGTGCCATACTCATAAAGAACATGCTTTAGATATCTCATTATCATCAAAAGGACAGAATATAAAGTATATAAAAGGTAACTTATAGGTTGGGTATATGGAGAGGGGTATGGTGGCGAAGATGGATACGACTTCTCATTATATGTCTGAACTGCTTCTTTAGCAATCGTTCCTATGAAAGTTATTATGGACTGTCCTTTTTACGTTTTTGACATAAAAGCCTGTACAAATGGACATTAAAAAAAATAAACAACCAAACAAAAAACCAACCAACCAACCAAAAAACCAATACCCCTCCCTCCTTCCCCTCCAAAAAAAAGCTAAAAGAAAGCAAAAAAGACCCACAGGAAGCCTCTTTTCCCTTCTGGTACATTTTAAGGAATTAGTATCTTCTGCCCACAAAGCATTTGAATATGTAAGATGCCTAAGTATTAAATGAGAAAAGTGTATGAATTTATATCGATCAGAACAGAACTGAAATTGGTAGCTAAATTCACTGTTTATTAGAAAATTTTCTGCAATGTAGTTGAGAAACACCATTGGTCATCTACCAATGTTAATATTTACCTTTTATTTTTTATTATATTTATATTAATACAAAGCACAAGCAGCACGTACTTCTCTTCAAAGAAACTGATGCTTTATTCAAAATAGTTTTCAGATTTAAGGGAATTTTTCTTAATCTCAATCAATGTGTTTTTGTGTTTAGCATGTACACTACAATGTCTTGGTTTTATTTTATCTATTAAAAGTAGATCTTCATTGGTTAGGCTTTTACAATTTTGCTGAAGCTTATGGCATATGATTCTAACTGGAGAGTACCACAATTTTCCTCAGCATTCTGCCAACTGTGATATCTAACAGCCCCAAGAGAACAGTTATAGTTCAACAGATGTATCTTATCATACAAAGACTATGAAACAAATTGACCAGGGTTGTTTAAGCCTGTAGCTTCACAGACACACCAATAAACAGCAGGTGATGTTTTGCTGTGTTCTATGCAATTTTAATCATTGAAGACAAGTAGTTAGTTAATGAGTCACAAGTTCAGTAAGATTTGTCACTGTGGAAAAGGACTAATAATTGTGCCATATGATAAATAAACCAAACACTAAGAGGCAAAGAAACAACTCCCATGGTAAAATTACATAAGGTAATGTAAAAGTATGCTAGGGAACTCAGTGACAGGCCTTTAATATTTTAATGTAAAGTAATACAAGAATGAAAAATACCTAAATATGCTGCTGAAGAGGTCTCTGGAGAAGGACAGTGTATTTACTGCCCTTACTTTTCTAGTAGGGTCTAGGGAAACATGGGGAAAAATATGTCCAACAGTAAAAACAGGGAAAAAAAGAGGCTCCAGGAAACATGACTTCCATTGCTGCAAACACCTTTTAAATTTTTAAGCCTGTAAGTTCTGGTCCTTACCCAAGGACAACTTACAGATATCTGTGATCTTTTAAAAATGGGGAAAATATTTGAATACAGTAAACTAACTACAGAAGGCAGAGGCAGTGCACCCGTGCAGTTCGTCCCTGAGTAAAGAAAAGGAGAAAGCAAAAGAAGTACCTATGGATAACTGTTCCCAAGAGGAGCCAGGAGACCTGCAGAGGCAACTAAAAGGAAAGAGTATGTGGACCTTACAGCTGCTGGGGGCCCAACGCTGCAGAAGAAGTCACATCAGTCTCACAAAGGCAGTAACACGTGTGGCAATTGGGAAGCCATAGAAGTGTGGAACTCCCCAGACAGCAGCAGCAAAGAGAGAAAATAATGTACTTTGTGCTTCTGCCCAGCCTGCTTCATTTTGGCATTACTTGAGACAGACTTAGTTGGTATGTCTCAAGGAGAAAAACACATCTGATTCATCATGGAATGTGCAGTCCCCTGCTGTGCTTGTGAGTCTCTTAAAAACAGCTTTATCACAGTCAGCTTGATGAATAAGGTCCATTTGAAAATTTAGAAAGACTGCATAAACATGGTTCTTCCAATCCTTGAAAGACCTCCCTGTCTTACATGGGCAACAAAGAACCTTTGCTGCATCTTACAGGAGAAAAAGTTTAAGCTGAAAAAAATGTGAATTGCAGCTGATATTGGTATCCTTAAGACCCATGCAATGCAGTTTATGTCAAGTCTTGTTCTTTGACACCAGTAGGATGCTTTGGTGAAAATTACTTACTATTTATGTTTGATCATGTTTGTTAAGTTTTAAATGAGTCTCATGGGATGACCTCAATTGGACTTAGACTCCATGGAGATTTCAAGGGTAATGGATCTGAAAGCCTTTGTTATCAAAAGTATAAATCAACCTGCTCTAGAAATATACATTTATTTAATTGTAAAATACATTTTAACTATAACACAGTTACTACACTGCAATGAATTATGTTTTCTACACAGAGCATGGTAAGATTAGTTCTCCTGTAATTGGTATCACATTGGGATTCTACTTTAAATATTTACCAATGATGAAAAGATTTCTAATAAGATTAAAGATTTTCATGTTCATTCTTAACCCTGCAGTGACTGTTGTTTTTTTCAAGAAATAAAGGATAAAACAGCCCTGGTCATTCTTTAACACAAGGATTTTTTTTTTTTCATGCTTCAGAATTATTTGTTTTGGGTGTTTTTCAAATTTTCTTTTGCTTCTTGCATTTGCGAGACATTTTTTCTCAACAGTGAAAGACACACTATAGCCTAACTTTTAGTTAATTATTTTATTTCATTATGTTATGCCTGAAAACTGTGTGCACATTGTGAAGCTTATGTTCTACAAACACACAAACCATGAAAGGCAAAAGGATACACTTGCAGGGAAGCTGTTGAACTGGAAGAGAGAGGCTCTGAAATAAGAACATTCTGCCTCTCAATTCCCTCTGTGCTCAGGTGAGAAATGGGCACTTACCTTTGCCAGGTACCTCTAAAGCTTTGTTCTGAAACATAACCAGAACTCAGGCCTAAGAATTCAGGTCTTGTTCTAAGAGGGATTTATTAAACAGTGGTGAAGCTTTCAGTCTACGGATGAATTACCATTTTTCATCACACTCTCTCTGCCTCTTAAATCTACTAAGCAGAGTTGCTAAAGTCCCTGTCTGATATAATTTGTTTCAGCAGGAAGACTTGCTTTCTGAGGTGCTGGATGAGTGATTCATCGTTCATGTTGCTACAAAGTTGAAGTTAAGTGTATAGAAATAAGTGATGCACCAGTGCAGCCTAATAGTGGTGCACAAGGGAAGCCTTGCTCCGTCTCTTTGAAAACATTCTGTTCCATAGCTCTGATGATCTAGTAATCTTCTGCTTGCTTTCTTTCTTTTTCTAATCTAAGATAAAGCTATCTTTGGAGTGGCAATGCATCTCATTTACTGTGAGATAAGAAAGAACAAAAATACAAAATATTGCAAGGATGAGAATGAAATTTAAACATCTAAGATTTCATTCTTACACTCCCTCCCTTTTTTTTCTTTAATCCTGATTTATAAATCTAAATATAAATCTTATTGGTATCTTTGTTTATTCTTCGTTTAATCCTTTGTAGATGCTGAAGCTGTTTTTCATTCAATTCATGTTCACTTGTATCTAACATTTATAGAAATAGTTCCAACAGCTAACAGTAGTCCCTTCAAAGTTATGCTTGTGTCATTAAATGTTTATGTTCTCTTCTTTTGTAAAATATAAAGATAACCTCCCCTGTCCTTCACCAAGATAATCTCATATAATTTAATTAATCTGACAATTAGGTCATAAGTGTCGTGACTATACCACGACATAGTGACTGTTTCTCATGGTACTTTGCAAGCTGGAGAATGAGAATAATGGCATTCCAAACAGCTAAAGGCATGCATTATTTCTGGAAAATAATACATTTTCATTATGGTTACTCTTTCACAAAGCAATGGCAACTTAGAATACAGTGTAATTTATTAGGAATAAGTTCTCTATTCGCTTCATAGCTAATTCTCAAAATTACTTTTTTTTTTGTCTGAAATGAATTCGGAGACATTTATTGATAAAAACCCAAGTCATCTGCTATCCAACATCATTTAATGGATAAAATCATTAGGTACATCAAAACCTTCATGTTCGATGAAGTTAGGAAGTACTGCTAGGCGCTTTGCCCCTTTGTCCTTTTCTTAGCCTCCTATTTGATATTTTGTTATCAAGACAGTCTCATAGGCCACTTTACAAGAAGAATGAGTGACAAGTAAGAAGGGTCACTCCTCTTATGACTTTAGGAGAACACTGTTCTGTTCCTTAAATGCAACTTTCACAACAAAGTGTCCGTTATTGTACCTCAAGGGGCCCTTCCAGTGGCACCACTTGATGTGACACAGGCTCTTCACATCATCTGAGAGGTGAAGCATATTGTAGTTCATTCCTTGACAGTAAAATTATTCATAAGGATCTAGTTACTCCTGCACAGCTACAGCAGGAGCCATCCACTCTTTCCACTGAGCCACAGCAATCCACTTGGTCTTCTTTTCATCTCATCTTCTCTGTTTTCCTGATACAGTTCTGAACTCAACACTAGCTGCAATTACAGGCATTCCTCTGTAGGATGCCAAGTACTGCTCATCACAGAACCTGCGTAGTTCTGACCTCCTGTCAGCTCTCACTAGAGTCCATTGAGAATTTTACCATGATAGAAGAAGATCCACAGGAAAACAAAAAAAAAAAGGACAGAAATGTGTTCGTTTGCATAAGATGCAATTACAAATACTTTTTGCATGGAAAAAAGACTTTCTAGTCTTTTTTAAGAAGACCCAATCCCTCATCATCAGATAGATTTTTTTCCCAGTGCAATTGTTGCAATAATGTAAATTGGCTTCTCCCCTAGCTTCAGGTTTTTATCAGCACCTCATATTTTCAGCCCTTCTTTTGTCTCTGCTTCTATCTGATTGAATCCAAGCTTTACTTTAGAAAAATTTCACCAATGCATCTACTGCAGAATGTCTCTGAAGGCAAATCTATGACCCTTTTTGTGGTGCCTGTCTCTGTTCAACATCCAGCTCTGAGCTGCTCCCTTTTCCTCATCTACTCCTAAGTTTTTTACCTTTTGTCAGTGATTATTTCTTTCATGCCTTAAACATTCCTTTACATTCCTTTACCTGATAGCATAATTATTTCCTCAAATTTTCTACACTTTAGGGAAACAATGTCAGTTTAATTTTAGATTATATTGTGAGGAAAAAGAAACATCCTACTTTCCCTGATCCAGAGATGTCCAAAATGGGTTTATTCTGTACAGGAGTGAGGTCAAGAAATAGTTTAGAGGTTGCATACAAAAATTTTTGGGTAGAACATTGTTTACCAGGTTTTTTTTTAAGATTATGCATTTTCACAACATAGGAGATACTTCATGAAAATCAGATTAACAGAAAGAAATGTGTCTTGTGCAAAATAAATGTTCTTTTGTAAAAAAATCTTGTAATATTAATTTCAAACAACTCTGTTGTAGTTCTAAAAACTAGCATTTAAGAACTGCTTAACATCTAATCATGTAAGTTTTAATTCTATATGCATTGTCTGCAGTGTGTGTCTAAGTTTCTAACAGTGGATGAACCTAATTTTTTATACTGTATTTGTGAACAAAAGATGGAGCTATATTCTGAGGTGTTCCTTTTTTTGCAACGGTTTTTCTTCTAAATCTTACTGGTCTTCAGTGTTGAGAGAGATCTCTATATATTTGTAATTCTTTTCCAATGTTAGTTCCATTTTCTATACTTTATCAACTATAAACCTTCTCCCCTTTCATGATTAAAAAGCCAGGGTAATTATTTTACAAGGCATGCAAGATGTTACTCTAAAGGTTGTTTTGATATTTTTAACTGGAGAGAGGAATGTTTTTCTTTCTGCTCTGGATTACTATGCAAAGAATCATCATCCTGAAATATCACACCTCTGAAGTTAAAAGCATGCCATAAAAAAGAAATGCTGTTGAATACTGAGCAACATGACCACCAGAAGTACCAAAACCAACCAACCAAGTGTATAAATAAGTAAATTAAATAAGCCTCGAGCCTCCCGAAAGGATCTCTTATAGACTAAATCTAACAGAAAATGCCATGTTTTTATTCAATACTACAAGAGGCTTGGGGAGTGTCTACCTTCATTATTCTCTCCCACTGGTTTCCTTTTTCATTTTCTTTTACTTGGTGTTCAGCTGCAAAATCTCTTTCATATTTATTACCAAAAAAGGTCGATATCATTTGCTCTTCTGTTTGTTCAGAAAGCAGGATTGTAAGCCTATCGTTTGCTGTCTTCCAGCCCTCCTTCACTTGCCCATATTCAGCACGTCACTCCCCCAGGGACTCTGCTGGCCCCATTGACCACTGGCTTTGGCTTCTTTGCACAACAGATCCTTGACTCAGCGCCTCACACTGACTTTTTCATCTCCCTGCATTTGTCCCCTCTACATTCTACTTTGTTTAAATCAGAAAAGCAGAAAATAATTTTCTCTTTTGTTCTTTGCATGTGCTTTTTTAAGTTGCTTGATGGTTAAAGCCTCTTTCTCACCTCACTGACACTTATTTGATTTTTGCTTTCCTATAATGCTTGCTGCCGTTTCAATCTTCAGCCCTGAGAAAACTGAGCCACTTTATTATTATGTCATGCTAAATTTATGTGTAATGAAACATGAGACTATACTAATTTATATTGGATATTGAATTTAAACCCAGATTAGTTTTTGTATTTGCTTTATGTCTATGGTATCCAGATATAAACCCATTGAAGCTACAGTTTTTAGGCAAATCTCTTAGCAAGTGAGATAGAAACTTTGGACATATAACAAAGATTGACGTGTACCTCACTGAAAGTAGACTAATTTGAGCCATGCAGTCAGTAACTGTGCTAGGTGTACTTCAGGGATCTTGTGAAACCTTCACAAAGACCACTGGGATGCTTTCTAGAGAATATTAAAGTTACAGGTGACATTTAATTTGTCGGTCTTGAGTATAAAGCGAATTTCTGACACCACAAAAAACTGTAGAGTGGTTCTGTAGTACTTCTGTAAACAACAGCCAGGAGAGGTGACAGAACTCCTGCCAGGTTTCATCCAGGAGTGCCTTCACCACAGACCCAGGGGGAAAAAAATAAACACATGACCAGGGCACAGTGGTATGCCCACAACATACAGTGCTTTTTGCTTCAGGGACTTTTTGCATGAGAGGTAATAATTTAATATTTAGCAGTCCTCAGTGGACTTTTCTTCCCTGAATGGGCTCTGTTGTTTATGAGCCTGTGTACATTTACTATAGAAAATGTCCCATGGAGATTTCATATCTAGACATTACACTCTAGGAGAAAATACATCCTTGCTTTGCTTTGAAACTGCCTCTTGCTGATTTGTTTGATTGCCATTAAGTCATGTATTGGAAGAGACAGTGAGTGGGTCCCTACTCATCTTCTCAGTGTCTGTAATGATTCTGTGAAGCACTGCTGAATTCCCCTCCTCTGAAAGCTGCTCTTTTCAGCCTGAAATGTTCTGGTCTTAATAAATTCACTGGCTTCTTATGCAAAGTCATTCCATACCTTTAGACATACCTATTTCTTTTTCTGCAGCTTCCCAGCTCTGCTTTGGAAACAAAGCAATATTTAAGATAAAAGGCATCCTGGATTTATACAGAGGCATAATGTTTTGGTTTGTTTTTATTTTTTAGTTTTCCAATAGTTGTTAAAATTCCATTTTCTTTTTAAGAGACTACCAAGGACTAATATTATGTTTTCACAGCTGTCTATTATATCTCAAGTTCTTATTTCTTAAAATTTTTTTTTTTTCTCTGAGGAATATTACATGGAATTCCTTTTCATGGAATTTCACCTACCATTTTATAATCTCTTTGTTATTTGTACTCATCTTTTCTACTCTAAAAGTGCCAGTATAATTAGAAAATCTTTCAAGCTCACTTTTGAAACCTCTGCAATGTATATATTGACTAAACCCTGGTTTTGATTTTGGATTTGGTCAGAGGAAACTTGCCTTTAAAATATGTAGCTCCAAAAACTTGGAAGTAACTAGTATGTCCACATGTATCATTGTCCTAAAACAGCATTGAATTTTAACGTGAAATAAAATCATGCACATAGCTTAACATTTGTGAATTTGATTAAACAAATCAAGGTTCAGTTTTCCTTCTTGATGCCGTTCAAATAAATGTCATGAAAGGAAAAAAAATGTAATCCATCAGTGTCTATACTAGTGAAAAAGTTCAGTAAGTAATGAGATCTTAAAATCTATTTTTCAGAATAACTCCAGGTCGCCAGAAAGAAATAGCAGGAGTACACTTCATCACTTATCCTCTTAGGATGGAAATGTTTTATGCTTTTATAGATTTAGAGCTAGATTATCATTAATATATGAACGGTAAATGAAGAACAGGAAGCGACTCAGATCTAAGGGTAAGTGTAATCATTACCTACTTATTTTCACAGAGCTGTGTGGCTTGTGGTGATGGGGATGACTGGACTGGTGGCACTCAGCAGTGTGCCACTGGTAAGTCAAGTCCCTTCTGATTTAGAGCAGACCTCGCCTTCTCCAGAACTGAGAGAGATGCTTTTGCAAGCATCAGTGAAATACAGAGCTTGCCGTAGCTTTTACATAACTTTTCTTATTTACCTCCTGTATTTAAGAGGTCATGAATGCTGATCTTAAAAATATTTTTAGAATAGCTTTTACAAGTGAAACTCTTAAATTTTTAATTTGCAGTCTTTCTGAATGTAACTTCTAAATATGGCTGATAAACAGCAAAAATGTGCCATAATATTACTCTCACTTATTGTCTAAGTCACTCAGTTAAGGTTTTGTGCCATTATCATTCCATTCAAAGTTTAAAGAACTGTTAAGAGAGTTCAGAACAGGACTGATTTGATCTTTGGAAGTACAGTCTTTTTTTGACTGATGATGAGATACTAGAGGAGATGTCAGTCTTTACAGTTTAACAGAGGGCAGAAAAGAATTACTACTTTCTGAAGTTACATGCTGCATGGTACCAGAAGACAGATTATAACTAAATTGTCATTTTCTCTTAAAGATTGCATGAGGGGGTTCAGGTTTCCATATTTATGAAAGAATTTTAGAATTGCAGGTTATATTTTGTTTGACATTCTTGGAGTCAATGCAAGACTGAAGCATTTCTCCACAAGATAGTTATTCCTATATTATATCAATAAAATTATCTGAAATAGTCTCCTTTGCTATTATCGGTTTAATTGATTAGCAAAGTGTATATTACATCCTTGAGTCCTATAAATTTTATATTTTTAAAAGATTTTAAAATTAGGACCATTTGAGCCTATAGGTACTGGTGGTTATGAGAAATATGTGCCTTGTATGATAAAGTATAATAAATAATTGATTACAAACGATCCGATCATGTAGCACTCTAAAAACATGTTCTACACAAAGGAAAACAATTCCAATATATTTAATTCTTTGAAATGCCCTCATTTTGATTTCAGAACGCTAGATTACGTTAACCTAATTCACTCATACTGAAAACTTTAATTCTCTAAGTCTGCTGAGCATTTCTAATGAACTGATATTTGACAGAAGATGGAGCATAGTCAAATTTTAGGAGAAATATTTTCTTTAAGATATCTGATAGAGTGTTTATTATTCAGGAATTATGTATCAAAAAAGTAATACATTTCTTGGCATTCTCATTCGTTACTATTTTAATAGAAAAAACAGAACCCAAGTTTTCTTTATTTGCATTTAAATGGAGCAGTAGAAAAATATTTTCTTGAGTGAGTAAGCTTGGAAGAATTTCAGAAACCTGATAAATATTGATTCTGTTAAGGTAAAGTTCCAGATAAATTCCAGTTGCAACTATAAACTGGTTTATGAATTAGTTTAAGGAAAAAAAGTATCAGATTTACTGAAATCATTATTATTGTTGAACTATTTTGATGTTTATGACAGCTGAAATAAGTAGAAATATTTAACCGAGTGAAAAACACAATGAACATCAAGAAAAATAACATGCAGTTCTGTAAAATGCTCCTTTTTAAAAAAAATTATTCCTTACATTTTTTCAGTCATCTTTACCTCTAAATAAAGAAAAAGAAGGAGAGGAATATGCTATGTCTCTAAAAAGTATGTGTATTTGAGACCATTCCTTCATTAATCTCTGGAGAAATCTGTTCAAATTCCTTTGTTTAAGTTATTTTCTTTAGAAGCCCTGCTCTTTCCCATCCCCTATGATGTACAGGCTTTTAGTCAGAGCTTTTAGGCTTAATGATATTGATTTCACCACCCTGATAGAGCCTGCCCAAGTGATATGTTCTCCACCCTGTTACAAGCACATGATTTTCGAGGAGAAATCATAGTTAAATTTTAATAAAAAATTGCCTGAGACAGAAAGAACTGAGTTTAAATTTGAAGCTTTTTTCTTTCATGTTGAGCTGCCTAAAGCTGCTATCTCCTTTAATTTTTCACCAAAGATTCACAAATAGCTTTTATCTCACACACCTATCCACACTAGACTATTTCTTCAGATGGATATTATTTCTCCTGTATGTAGAAGAATTGATTTTTCAGTATTTTATTGCATAAAAATAAAATTACTCAGATCATGGTGAATGAACTCAGATTTAGTGTGATCCAATATAATTTCAAGAAGTTAAAAAAGTCTAATTTGTTTTAAGAGCTATGTTTTCAGAGAGATATTGAGGCTTGAATGTACAGTTATGAAGCTAGTTTGTGGGCTTAGAAAACTGGATAAATAACGCATATGAGTATGTTACTGGATCAGATCTTTCCACCCCAGGTGTTTTCATGTATCTTGTCGCCAACAATGGCCAGATGTGAAAATCCAGGAAAGGGTTCAAGAAGCAGTGCCTGTACAAGCTGATCTCTTCCCTGCGGAAGTTTAAGGACTCCCTGTGCTGCTGCACCTGCTCTGTTTTTGTGTTTAATATTCCCCAATGGGTCAGTCTTTAAGCAGTTTTCTGAATTTTAACACTCAACATCCTGAAGCAGAGATTTTCAAAGTTTAATGTAAATTGTGAGAACAGCTTGTGTCACTTTTCAGCCTGGAGCTTGCTAATTTCACTGGGTACCCCTAGGCAGTTGTATCATGAAAAAGGGATGATTCATATGCCCATTCTCTGTCCCTTCTGTTGGCCCCTTCCCAAGATGAGTAGCTCTGGAGTACTTAGCTTCATCCTAAAGGGGAGACAGGAAGATATATCATATATTTTATCACATTTCAGTAGACTTATGCTGCTGCAGCTGGACTGATACTAAACTTCAGGGCTGCTTAACTAAACCTGGCATTACTTCACTGCAAAGTCAAACCAGATACAGAAATGCAAAGATTCTCCAGTAAAACAGCTTCCAATACTTCCTGATCATCTGCTACAATGGAGTTCTTGCTATTGCTCTCCAAAGAATTTATTATTTCTATATGTAATCTTTTATTCATGACAGTTTGAACCTTATTTTTTCTACCTGTATTGAGTCTGAAAAATTAGCTCCTACAAAATGAACTTGAAGAAAAATCTATTCTGCTTCCTCAAACCCACTGTATACATAGTGTCATATGATTAGTTCCTGATTTAAACCTCAATTCCAATAAAAAGCTTCAGGCCAAAATGCTCCTTCAAGGTAATTGTGGCAGGAGTTTTGAATTCCAATGGTGTGTTGGAATAGTTGGTGTGTGTTTCAAGTTGCAGGAATTAATCTAATCTTTCTATGTGTTAGAAATTATTATTAGAATTAATCTAATCTTTCTATGTGTTCTTCTTTCTGAAGAAGAGACTTGAATCTCTGTAGTAAAAACATTGAACTGAGTCTAAATATTCCTAATTTGTATAAACAGATCACTGTTTTTAGTTTCTGTGTAGTAATTTTATTTAATAGAAATCTGTAGTGGATTTATTTTGAAAGACCATTGTAAATATAATTTTTAAAAGACTAGATTTCCTACACCTGACACCTGAAAGCAGTCAGACCTGTTAAATTTTACAATCATAGAGTAAATATATTAATTTGTCTTCTCCTTGTGTCTCTGGAAACTATTTAGATTTTTAATTTTTTTATTTTTGAAAATATGCTTTTGAATGGACAGTGAATCCTACAAGAGAGCAAACTGTTGGGTTAAACTGAACAGAATATTTGAGGGGTATGCTGGGCAAACAGTCAGCAGAGATACAAAATCCTTCCTTGATTACTGTATTTGGGTAATGTTTTGCAGATGCAGCAAGCTACCTCCAGAAGAGAGCTCCCTCCTGTGTTGCATGGACTCCAAGGAAAGCAGAGGCTTGGTGACCTTCAGAAATACACTTTAAGCCATAAAACTAACTGCTTAAAACAGTGGAAAGTGGAAAGAGTAAAAAGTATGAAACAGATCATAACTTTCTGAAGAACAGAATCCTGTTCAGCAACTGAAAAGTATCTGAAGCCTGACAGGAGGAGACGAATTAACTTCATGGGTTCCTGCTGCTCAAGGGTACATCTTATGAGTTACTGCATATCACAGGCCCTTAACTCACACTTTACTACTCCTCTGTTGAACAGTTGTAAGCTGGACTTAGCTAAAGACTAACTTAGATAAAACACATCTCCAAGGAAGGTGTTCAGTAGCACACTGAATCTTGTTTTGTCCCACTGGTTAGACACTGAATTTGCAGCAGTGATGGGACAGGTGGGCTGCACAGCCCTTCAGCTGCTGTTGGGTCTTTTTTGCAGGAGCAGGTGCTGTACTACCCTCAGGGTGCTGGCACAGAGGAAGGAGTGACTTCCAAGTCTTGTGAAGTAAATACACTCTTTCTGCTCCCTAATAATCACTGCTTTTCAGGCTCTAAGGTAAACAGGCTGCAGATGCCATCAGTTAAATGGAAAAATAATTCCTGGTCTGTAGTGCATTTGTTTAGATTTAAGTAATGTTTCACCCATTAACTTGTCAGAATAAAATAAATTAAAAAATATGTCTGGAAATGTCTGCCTTTGTTCCCAGACATTGAGGATTCACTGTTCCTGAGTGCACTGAGTACATCTGAGTAGCACTGCACGAGTAGTGCTCCACTAGGTTGTTAACAGAAATGAGACTGCTTGCACGAGGCCACCCCCAGAGAAAAAATATTTTTAATAAATTAATGTGTTCTGAGGCAACACTTTCATATTCTTTGTCATCTATTATCTGTCCTGCCCAGGATAGTGAGACAGGTAGCAGTTTTTGTCCTTTAATGATACACTTATAAAGCACACTCAGTTTTCAAAGTGTGAATTTGGAAATTATAACATTTATTGTAGGTGATGTAGTTGCAACTTTACTTGCTTTTTAGGAGACAGATTTTCTTTACTTTCAGCTTTCTGAAAAATCGATTGCTGGGAACAAAACTATCTTTGTTTAGTATCTTGTCGTGCTTCCAAGAAGTTAAGATAGTGATTGTTCAATAGCAGTAGGAGCAGTGATAATTTTACATTTAAAGTGTCAGAAGCTATTAGAGGAAGGGTTGAGGGGAAATGTTTTCCATTTGTTAAAAGAATACTTTGACTACCTCCAAAATATCGAGACACAGGAAAATACACGAGGAGAAATTTTGTGGAAATTGTAAATGCTTTATAGCTTTCCCAATATCTCCACTTGTATTATGTATATACAATTTTGAACTAATGTAAGAACTTATGCACCCCTGTCTCTTGGTTTCTGGGAATCCAGCAGCTCTTTCAGTGCATTTAAAAACAAAGTCCTTAAAAAAAAAAAAAAGGGCATAAAAATGAGTAGAAAAGAAAGAAATTAAACATAAACCACTGCTGGACCAAGTCAGATATTTGCAAGATTTCTCTAAGATGTAAGACACACAATACACTAAATATAAATCTTCTTCAAAATTCTTTGTACCTTAACAACATCAATATGAGTGTGCATTTTTTACGGTAAGATTAACAAAGCAATCAAGGAGTATCCAATATTGAACACAGAAAAAGTTGATACTACAATTTCAGAGAAATCATCTCAGAAAAGGACAGTTGTGTGATATTTGGAATGACAAAAGCAGCACTTAAACCTCTGGAAGGTGTTCAAAATGCAAGGAAATGAAAAAGATGTGTAAATTAATGCCATCCTCAGAAATGCAACAGTTGTAGCCTGCCTTTGGTAATAGCTAGAACAGCACCACTAAGGTGCATAGGAAGGCTGAAGGGGATTTGGCACTTATTAGGATACAAGTAGGACATGTTTCCTTTGTATAATACACAGAATTTTTGACCTGGAGCTCAATTAAAATGGATACTTGCTGTACAAGAAGCAGAATAATTCAGCAGAGGATTTGTGTGTTTGAACAAATCTCTAACAAAAGGAGTGATCCTGTAAGATAAATAGCATGTTTCTCCATTTCCCTTTTTTTTTTTTTTTTGTTTTGTTATGTTTTGTTTTATTCTTCCAGAAGATAGTGACCTCAAGACCTCTGTTGCATGGAACTCCAGAATTGTAAGAACAATGTTTTTCAACTATTTTAAAGAAAATAAAAATATACATGATGTGTATTCCAAGCTCAAGGGATTTAAATTATGCTCTGGGTAAGATGTTGTGAACAGACCAACAAAAACAGGGTCTTATTTCTGAGGTAAATGGGCTGAAACAGATGAATGGCAATACTTTCACATTTGTATCAGACAAAAAGGAAACTGGAAATGTATGTTTATTGAGTCAGCTTAATTGTAGTTTTCCAAAGCTTTATAATGCATTATAGAAACATGAACAAAACACGTTCCTCTTTTAAATTTTTTGGTCTTCCTAATTTGAATATTCTGATACAAATGTATAGCAGTTATAGCAATTCATGGCAACTTTTTATGCATAAATTAAAATGAGCTTTTTAAATGTCTGAATAATACTGTAGTAAAAAATATTTAAAAAACAGACTACAGTAAGGTCTTGGTGCATTTACTGTACCTCCTTTCATTGTGCTTTCATGGGCACTGCATGCTTTCTCTAATAGAACTTAGATAGTGTATTAATTATGAAACAGCTATTCATTGTCCTAATTAAGAGAGTAATCATGACATCTTTTTAAAAATCAACTTTACTTTTCTTCTCTTGATACAAAAGCCACGGGTAAGGCGCAGTGAAAAGACCTGACTTGACTCATTACTAGCAAACTGACCATGGGTTCAAGACTAAGAAAGCACTTTCAGCCAGTTAGAATACTATGGCAGTTTTGTTTTTACATGTTTTTTTTTAATTTGAGGAACTGCATCAGTTTATTTATACTTTCTGCTAATCATTAGAAAGGTTCTCAGACATTCCTTTGGTGTAACTTCTTTTGTAAATGGGAGATGAATGGAGAAGGGAAACACAGCTGTATTCCCAGAGATGATTAGGATCAAATTAATCTGTGTTTAATGTCCTTACCTTATCAGAAAGAGAAACTGCATCTCATGTGCTGTCTGCACAGGTTTCCCTGCCTGTGCAAAGTAGGAGGCATGGAAATGTTGACCACAGACTAGGTATGAGCTTTCCATTACATTCCCCCATTACTGCTTTTCAATCCCATGCTGGAGACTGGGGAAGATTCAGGGCATTTTAAGAGTTTTATTCATTTATGTAAAATGTGGAAAGGCAGATACCAGTGATTTCAGGTAATTTTCAGACATATACTGTTCTATTTGTATAACAAATATTTATTGAATAACAAAAATATTTTAAGCAACTCTCAGCATATTTCAAATGATTTTTAAAGAAAATAGACTGCTGCATTTCTGGTACTGAATGCCTCATGGTGTCCCTGAGCCTGCAAGTACTCTATTTTACCTTTTGGTTTTGTTGGGAGAGAAAAGAAAAAAAATAAAATCTATCTATCTACATGCATATTGCAGGTTTTCAGTCAGCATAGTTTAGAAGTTTCAACTGCTAGAATATAATATGAGCATATGTCAGGTGCTCCTTGCTCAGCAGAAGACTATACACTGTACACAACGGGTGGACTTACTTTGGTTATGCATGAGACACATGGTACAACTCGTGCTCCACCCTTGAAAGTC
This sequence comes from Phainopepla nitens, assembly GCA_013400175.1. Lineage (NCBI taxonomy): Eukaryota > Metazoa > Chordata > Aves > Passeriformes > Bombycillidae > Phainopepla > Phainopepla nitens. Next base: position 327,988 of record VXBQ01010011.1, on the reverse strand, counting down.
CTCAATGCACAGAACTAACAATGATTTACATCCTGGCACTCCATACACTGGAATATTATTTTGAAGATACAGTGATTAAAATACCATACTATATGAAGCATTCAAAATCACAATATTAATAAATCACATAACGCTTAGGGAAATGGCAACTTTTCTTTATTCATTTTCTCTGCTCATTTGTGCTGCATCTGAACAGCAAATGGATGACTTTTTCTACTAAATTGCATCCAGGACACAGAAGAAGGAAAGCTGTAAGGAGGGAGTTTTTTGTTGTGATTGTTAATTATTTTTTGGAATCTGTTTCCAGGAATCACTGTTTTCTAAGAGCTGTAACTCAAACAAATTTTCTAGTAGCAGAAATTTGCAGTAGGTGATGTGTTATTTGGGTTGATAAAACCAGGAAATTCTAATTATTTCACGTTAATGAAGAAACTGTAAAATTCCAAACAAGATTCCTATAAATAAAAGAACAACCCCCATTTTTGCCATGTCTCCATTTATTCTACATTCTGAATCCTACATTCATCCATTTAATTCCACATTTTTTCTTTTAGAATTAGATATTCAGCTCACATTCTGGCTCCTAGAAATAATCGATAAATCTGTGGTGAGTTTGCATAAGTATTTTTCTCAAATGAATCAAGTCCTTGACTGAGATATTTTAATTGCTATAATTTGAATAACTAATTCCAAGTTCTGAGAATTAGGTGAAGGTAGTATGTGATTAACTGGTGTTAATGAAGTCATTACCTGATCAAGTAACATTTCATTCTTGGAACTGATTATCTCTAAATGCAAATGAAATTGATCTGAATTGTCAATTTTTTCTTGGATTTATAGTACATATTTTAAATATTCTGCAGCTACTGTTATGCAGCATACTTTGCCATTTTTATTCTTCTGGCAGTTCTGTAAGCTTATACATCTAACATGAAATCAGAAAAATTCTGCTCTGAACAAGAAGAGTGTCCATTCACATGAAAAATTTTCTTTGCTCAAAACATTAAGTCAAGATGAAATTTAAACTAACTCTTAGTAAAAAGGGAGTCAGTAATTATGCTAACAATTACTTACATTGCTCCACACAGACTATATAAAAATGCAAAAAATTGTCTTGTGACAGGATATAAAACTATTGATGAAGAGAGTTTATGATGTTGTGGTATTCATTTGTTTAATTTAAACAACTACTGGTCTATTTTCATCACTTCTAGACTTTTATTTAGTTCTAATGTGAAGAAAGTTAAGAAATAAAATGAGCTGTGCACAGAACACTGAAAATTTTGGAATTAGATGGGTCTTTACCTAATAAAATATAAAAAATTGTGAACATTGATTTTATGTGACCTATGTTATGTGTATGGCAGTATCCCTCACCCAAGTCATCCTGCTGTTACAATGACCTTTCCACAACCATTTGTATTGACATACAGATCTGCCTCAAAAAATTCTGAAATTAAATGGATAAGACAAAAAAAAGATTAGGGAAAAGAGGAAAAATGTGTTTGTGGTAGGAGGAGTGGGAAGGGTTGCCTGCTGTCACAAGATGCTTAAGGATGTTAAGAAGCAGCAGCTATCACGGTAAAATCTTAAAGCCACTGAATTACTGAAAACTGTATTTTCTTTAATTGTCTACCTCTCTTTCTCATCTTCAACTTTACCTTTGCCTTCTTTCATTTAATTCCTCAGAGTTTTCTACTCCCAACCCTTGGTGCCACCACTGCTTGACTCCTTCGTGCTGTCACTCCGTTCCTGGGAAGGGAAAGTGGGGATACAGAGGTCAGTCACCATCCCAGAACACATTATCTGTTACCTGGAAGGTCCAAATAAGACCTGTTTGCTAAACCACAGTAAGGAAGATCTCATATGCACAGTTTTTTCCAGTTATGTTTCCTCCCTGCACAGAGGACCAGCAGCTGCAAGGAAAGTCTCTATTATATAGTTTGGTACCTTCCCCTCCCTTCCTTGGGAATGTAGCAGTCATCTGTATTATCACCTGATACCCTTAGGTTAATCTGGCTTTAAAAATAATTTTCCTTACACTAATATCTGCTAATAACTTCTGCCTTTACAGATTCATTTAAAGTGAATAAACTCTGATCTTAAGTGTATCACTCAGTTTAAGGGTAAAAAATTTTCAAAAAAATAAAGCTGCTAATTCAAAAGTAGACAAACTATATTTGAAATTTAAGCAACCAGAATGGAAAAGCATATACATTAGAGTAATTTTAGAAAGTAAAAATATGTAATAAACTACTTTACATTTATTCTCTCATGGAGATCCAGACTTAGGGGTTACTTGCAAACTCTTTGTACTCTTTGTACTTCATATCCACAGCCAGCCAGCCACCCACATTTGTGCCCCTGCATGCTCACTCACATGCAAATCTACATCCATCTGCTACCTGTGAACCTTTCTGCTTTCTTTTAAAGTGGGAAAACATCTTTTCAGTAATTCAGTGTATACATCCAGATTTCCTCACCAGACTGGGTCATTGCTGAGTCATCCGAGATGTCAAAGATCACTGAGCATGTTAGGGAGGCCTGCACAACCCAGGATAAAACATTCCAACATCTAAAGTCTGCTCTTGCGTTTAGAATTCATTCTGTCTTTAGAAAGCCACAGTTGCATATATGTCTAATAATTTGGAGTTTATCACTGAATTCTAGCACAAGTAAGAAATCAAAGCCCTTGGTATAAAAATAGCAGTTAGAATAATTTTTTGTACAGTTTGGCACAGAACTTTCCAAGTGGTGCTCAGTGCTGGTAAATCCAGGCAAACTCACAAGAATGTTAAAAAAATATATTCAGGACTTCTTGTATTTGTTTTATCCAGTCCACTTCTAAAAGTTAAGAATATGTTTGTGTGAAGATAAAAGTTGGGGGTACTAAACATGTCACATCTTGAGAATGGTGGAAGAATAGAAAAAATGCACTCTAAAAAGTGGTATTAAGAGAACATAGTAATTTTATTCCAAAAAAGTCTTAAACAAAAAATAAGTATTGCAAAAAGTGTTCTACATACTGGGAAGGAGTTTTTGCTAATATTACTAGCTTTTAAACATTACATTCCTAACTGAGAAACATTCTTTGACAGTACTTAAATTGATGCAACAGGAACCTTGGGCAAGGAACATTGAAAATATCCTTCATTATTTGGTTGAATTTAATCTGTATATGGAAAAGACAACAACAACAAAAAAAGCCCTCTAATTTTATTTATCAGAAACATTGGAAAGATTGTATGTTTTTTCCACATGAAATGTGTTATTTTTCATAAGAAGGCCAAAATTGTTCAAAACAGATGTCCTGAGATAGCTGGGCATGTCTGGCAACAATTTCCCATAATATCATGATTGACCTACCTACAAGGATGATTTGCCTAATTTTTATTTTATAGCTGTGTTTTTATCCATATGTACCAAAAACAAAACCAGAGAGAAGGAAATCATGTTTTGAAAAGGCAACTAAATATTTGTGATCACATGGAACTGAAAACCATCCACAGCAGCAAAATTAATCCTAAGAATATTAATGACAGAAAAAAGTATAAAGTTTTTATCTTCATTATGCAAATAGAATAACAGTACTAGAACTATTAAAACAATTTATCATATGAGAGTATTTTCATCAGAGGGGAGGAAAATCATCATGGCATTATGTAGGCTTTGCAAAGTATCAACCTACAGAGATTCTGTGACAATAATAGCACACAGGGACATAGCTAACTGTTATACATCAACTTGACAGTAATCATGAAAGATTTCTGCAGAAATACAGATAATTATGCTGGAGAGACCCGTGCTGTCTGTAAATAAGGTGGGTAAGCCTATCTCAGATTATGAGCTATACAGATATTCTATTACATATCAAATATGGATTTTTAGAAATGGAATGGAAATCAGATGATATATCCTGACCATTACGCTTCTAAAAAGGATGTAATTTTTTCTCCAAGAATAAGTTCTAATTATGTAGCTAAGCATATACATCATACTTCTCTGAATAAGCTGTAAATAAGCAAGAAATAAATCAATTACTTTTTATGTACTTGTCATTTCACATTCGATCTACAGTAGAGTTACCATTAGGATGATAAAAAGTTTTGCCATACTGAAGGAAAAGGAATTTGCTCTTCTGATAATTTACAGGAGACAGTTATGCTGTATGGTCTACAAATTATGCAAATATATTAGATGAACATATTGGGTACAAGATACATACAGTTTTCTTGGGTAATGGTTTTACCACTTAACCATTGCCATAAAATGGCAAAATAATTAGGTGATGAGTCAGTATACTAAATATCCATCAAGTAAAACAATGTAGAATAAGTGATGTCAAATGTGGTTTGGTGTCACATCAGGATTTACTTGACAAATCCATATCCCTGCCTTCTTGCTTGCTGTAGAGTCAGACGTCTCAGAAATGCAGGAGTTCCTTAAGACAGGTTCTCCCTTTGTCAATTATATTACTATATTCTGGTTACAAGGGATCTATTGCAAATTAAAGTGTTATGCAGTAAGAGTAAAGCTGGAAGAGCCTAGGCAATGCCTCCAAATTAATTCTGAAAATTAGTGCGGTTCTTCCAACATTAGTAAATTCTAAGAAAAGAAGTCTTTCCTGGATAATAAATCCCCAGGCTGGCTAAGATTAGCCAGCAGCACTGTACACTTATTTGCAAAGGAGGAAATATACTAGAGACCTTCACAAAGAACACACTGAAAAGAGACAACATAAACATCTGTGTAAGTCTATGCTAAATAGGTGTTGATATTTTCTTATCTAATCCATTTGATATCAGTTGGACTGCATAGTTTCTTGAATGGCAAGCTGCTTGCTTCTTGCAAGGCTTTAATGTGAGCTAATGTTTCTCATATGGAACAAGTAGCCAGTGTGACACATAAATGGCTACTAAGTGCAAGAGTAGCACAAGATGAATGTGTTTGTTGAAATTAGCACTATATCAATCACTAATTCTTGACAAGGTGTGAAATACTTAATATTTTTCTAAAGCAGATTTCATGTGCAAAAAATAACATGGCTCTCTAAACTCAGACTTCTTTGGGAACATATCTGGTTCAGCACTAACAATATAAAAAAGTAGAGAGCCCAGTTACAGAAATAGAGGTATTTGAGAGCCTAATCACTGGAATGTGGGTGTATGATGTTGATTTCTCCAGGTGTGTACAGTCACATCTTTTGATGCAAAAACAGAGATGATTGAAAAATGACAGATATTGTACCTGTTTGCCCCATCTGTCCCCTTGGGTCAGCACTGAATTTCTCATTTAGTGTCATTCTAGAAAATCCATCATTTTATAACACTACTGTTCACATTGTGGATTCCCTGCAGTTGAAGTGTTATAAATACATAAATGCTTTGACAACATAAACCTTTATGGCACTTCACACTGGGTCTTTAAATATCCTGCACTGTCAATGCAAGTATTCTCTGAGTCTCACATGCCCAGCTACGGAATTATACAACAATATTACAATGCAGCAAGAAGGTCAAATTATACAGTAGAGTTTTCAGGAAGTTTTCATAAAATATGCACATCTTTTCTAACTTTATTTTCTTCTTTTCCTAGGCCCCATCACTTTCTGAACACAAAGTCTTGAAATCATCCTTCATGTTATTCCATTTTTCAGATAGTTGTCAAGTAGGGATGTTAACAGTTGCAGTTACTTAAAACAAAAAGACTTCAGCAGTGTAAAACATAAAATTGTATTTTGGCTCTCTGGGTCATGAACCTCAACTAAATTTGCTCCCTTTAGCCTCTGATTTTGGGAAATCCAGTGAAAAGTGTTGTAGCTTAATAACTATAGTATAAAATGGAAGGCATTCCCAGTTCTGCCTTATAGTAAGTTCTGTGACCTAGGGTAACTATTTAAAACTCTGAGAATAGTTTTTTTTCCTTTCCCCATTTTTTTTTTGGTAAGGGCTATTAAAAAATTATATATACATACATACATACATACATACATATATATATATATACATATATATACACACACACCTCTGTGAATTTATTTGAGCTCCTAACTAGCAAATCTTATAGTTCTTTTCTTAGAGGAGAGCTGATAGGGTGATGCAATAGTTTTTTTCAACTTTCGCATCTATGAATACATGAGTAAATTTGTATCTACTGTGATAATAAGGTTTAGTTCATTAACATAAGTGGACCCAAATGAGCACACCAGTATAGATAGGGAATGGAAATACAATCCAGGATCTCATTCAGTGTAAACTGGTGTTGACTAATTCAGGACGCTGGTCTCTCAGGCACACTGGTGTCAGGTAACACAGAAGTTAGCACAGCCTGGGTATTTTTGTGAAATAAGATGAATATAATCAGTGAGGTAACTCAAGACTTATGGCAGGAGAAGTGAGAGGAAAGTATGTTCTTTTCTAGAAGCAGGAATACAGGTGAATAATTCACAACAAATTCTTTATTTGTATATTATATTTTATCTCTTTTTCTGTGCAATATTTGTCTGTGTACAGGCCTTTATTTTCTCCAATGTATCCATCATTCACTCTATTATTTCTCTAAGAAATTTTTATTGTGAAGATTGTCTGTGAGAAGTTTATTGCAAGCATTCATTATTCAAAATTTGTATTGTTATCATCAAAATATATTGTCTAGTATATTTTTGCTTCTTTCCTTGATGATTGGTTAAGCGTAATTCTTAGATTTCCAATGTGAACCATGAATTGGAAACTTGTTTTCCAAGTTTTTTATTAAATACCATTTATTTGTTGCTGTGTCAATAAATGAAAAAAAAATATTTTAAGACCCATGAAGATCTCAAACAATTGAGTGCAGCACTTTATGTGATATAATTTATCACTGAAGCTATATATCTGTGAAGACATTCTATTTGCAGTATAGTGAGCTCTGTGTTTATCAAGTTTACCTATAGAGATATTTGCCCAATTCTAATGTTACTTTGTTGGCATTCCTTGGAAGATTGTCAGTAATAAAGGAAATTATATGCATTATTCACTTGACTTTTTTTACCTCCGATAGTGACCAAAACAGGAATTTTCTCAAGTTGAAGGAGACCTGCATTAGCAAAACATAACAAACAATTCTTTAAACTCTATCCCTTCCTACTCCCTAATCCACACTGTTCAATGCCAAAGCCTAATTTTCCTTACTTATGTGAAATTTAAACTGAAATTATGACTGAAATTTCTGAAGGCAGTTCTGAAATTTTTAACAACTGGCAGAGAAATAGACTGTAAGTCTTCATGGAAGAAAGGTAAGTAGAAAAGAAGCATCTCAGCTAGCTATGGTGGTAGACTTAATAACCACCAGAATTAAATGTTTTGGTTTAATTTTTTTCTCATTATATTCTTCTAAAACGCTTCTCATGGAACAGCTTGATTTCCATAATTTTTGCCATATCCATCAATATTTTGGCAGTGCATTTTAGCTGTATCATGTAAGTGATATCCCAAATTGAAGTTAACCCAAATGTTTTCTATTCCAAGTCCTTTTCTGAAGTCAAACTCCAAAACTGCACATGCCGGGTTACTCCTTCAGCATTTATTCTGTACCAGCTCCTCAGCACTGCTGGATTTCAGCAAGGACTCAGGAAAAGCTTTGGCTGGATGGCCTCTTTCCTCTCAGTCCTGAATAGTAACTAGGAGTGCGATGGGAATCTCTGGCAAAGTGTGACAAATTGTATTACATTTATGACAATATGTAATTAACCTATGTTTGAGGATCAGATTGGGATAACTGCATCTCCTATGGCATTCTATTTTCATTAACATGCAGCAGGACTGGATATAGACATTGATTTCTATCAGAGTCTAAGGTTCTTTTTGGACAAATGAACAAATGTTTGTGTGAGGAAAATGCTGCTTGAGGGCATCTACTTAATCTTTCCTTTAAGACAATTAAAATACAGCTGTATTTTTATATGCCTGCACATTGAAAACCCAGGAAGAGAGTGTTCTGAGGAAGTAGCTGCCATTAATGACATTTGCAAATTAGCACTAAAAGACTTTGTCACGGCATATTCTATTACCATGCTTATCATCCCCAGCAGCAAAGCAAAATGAGGAAAAATTCCTGGTTTGGTGAAAAATCAGTCTTTATTTCCCTGGGGCTTGATTTTTAAGATACTTTTTAAGAGTTTGAGAGAATCTGGTTTTATATTGAAAGTCCCTGAAGTTCCTTATCATATATATTTATCTGGTGCAACCCTGAGTCATCTTATTGCAGGCAGTTGCATAAATTATGTACACAGAAATTTTTCTAGGTAAGTCTAACTGTAGTTATAACAGGAAGAAATCAGTCACACAGTAACAGTAATACTCAACCTGGAGTAATGCATCAACTTCATAAAGTCAGCTCAGCATAAACTACGTTTCTGAGTCATCTCAAAGAGCTGAGTTGCAAACACAAGCTGTCAAAAGAAGTGGAAAGAACTGAAAATTTTTCCATAATCTAAAAAATACATTACACATTGAATAATATATTTTTATTGTACATTCTTTAAATTCTGTATGAAACTTATGCATTCAATGTAAGTGTATTATAGAAGTGTGCTAATTCTAATTAACCTTGTCACACAGAATTCATTGAGATTAAAAACCTTGTAAATATAAGTGTTTTTCAGACTACCCAGGAATCCACTTAATGCAAGGACTGATGAACCTATCTAAAAAAACTTGAAAAATTGAAGAAATTTGACACACAGAGAACATTGAGAAAGAAAAAATCTGGGATTTTTTTTGCTAAGGTTGGAAGAAAAACCAAGATCTAAAAAACTAGAGAGCAGGTTTTGTTTCTTCATATCCTCTTTTTTCATCTATACGAATTTTCTACCTCTTAGGGACATCATAATCTTCATCTGTTCTGCCCCTTTGATCTTAGGTTTTTTTCTTCATTCTGCTACTTCCTGCGGCTGAGGGCTTGGTCAAGGGGCTGTTGAAATCCCTGTGAACTGCAGCCAGTCCTGGCTTCCTACTTCTGCTGTGGGAAGCACCCATTGGGTTCGACACTGCTAGAATCCTCCAGGCATCCAGAGAAGCTGCTTGCATTGTGCTGGGCAAAGCAGGTATGGCTCACTGAATTAAGCTTGGTGCTTGATGCTTACTACAGAAAGGGGGTATTCTGTCCTTTCTGTTGATTCTCTTTGGAGTTAGGATTATTCTACAGCGTTGAAAATAGCTCTTCATTCATTGTATTGTGAAATTCTTTTGTGTATTTTTTTGCCCAAGGATCAAGGAAAGCACCTCTAACTGACTGTTACAGGTCTAAAGGCATTATTACTGTTTTCATGAACATCAGTGACGAGCTTCCAGTGAAACAGTTTTAACTTATGAGTAATACATGTACAAAATTACTCTGACTTCCCAAGTTTTTAAACCAGCTTGTCTGTGCTACCATAGAGGATTTTAACAGACAGCAACCTCTTTGATAACCCTTTGTATTCAGATCCTTTCTTCCTCTTTACTGCTTAGTTTCAAACACTGCAGCTCTTTAGTCTCCTGCTCAGTCTCCCACATCTCATTTTCCATGATTCCTCACATCGCTTATGCAGTTTCTGCCTTCACCATCCCTCTATTGTTGTGCTGCAGTCACTGGGTCTTCCTTTCTTGCTGGTCATCTCTGTGAAGTCTTTCCCTTTCAACTGTCACTTTTGGAACTCTCCACTAGGAGATTTTTTTTTTTTTTCCACTCCAGTGTCTCTTTTGCTCTCAGGGAAGACAGTTCTTTCATCTCTGTTATCTGGTCAGCTCCCCACTTGAAAAAGCAGTCTCAGTTCTCACTGCTTCAAAGTCTTTTGAAGGAGCACATTCAAAAAATGACCTTCCATGCCCTGCTGTTGGGCCAATCTCTTTCCCAAACACCTGGATGCTTTTCTTCTCCTTGTACACTGATTCATTAGGGTTGATTCATTAGGCCATTACTCCTTGTCCTGTTGCTGGGCACCACTGATGAGATTCTGTCACCATCCTCTTGGCACCCACCTGTGAGATATTTGTATGCACTGAGATCCCCTCTCAACATCCCCAATAACCAAATAAGTTACCTTGATCTGGAAACTGTGCTAGTAATCTCACAGCCAAAGATCTTCCTCCTATTCTTCCACTGAACAGGACTGAAAATGTGACGCTCTTAACTATAAAAAATTATAGGTGGAAACCTGGGGTGTATTTATCTTCTTTCACATTTACAAACCCTTAAAAAACCCTTTGCACAGGGATTACCATTAAGAGTAAGAAAGTTCCGTTGCATATATAAATGAGAGACTTTGACTTTTGGGCTAATCTGAGTTGAATTGCAAATGAGAAATTTTAAACACTTCAGGAAGAAAGGATCTCGTAAACTAATGGTGAGAAAAGTTTTGTTTCAACATAACTAAATTGTCTATTTCTTTCACCTTTTTATTTTACATATTCAAACAAAAGCATTTGAGCTTGTGAGAGATCTTTCTTTTCAAACGTAAAAATAGAGTATCCTGCTAATTCCAGAAATTTATTCTTGTTTAAAAGTAAATTTTAGCAAAATATACCTGTTCACACAGCATTTCCATGGAAAACTCTTTCTAAATATGAATGTGTTATGTTTTTCTTTATTCCACCAAGAAAATTTCTCCAGATTTGAAAAGGTACTTAGATATTCCTTTAGACTATTCAGAAAAGGTAATTTAACATTAAAACCAGCAGGGGCAGACTAACTTCAATTTATTCCTTGGTAAATTCAAGCTAATGTAGTCCAGGGTTCTGGATATAATGAAGTGTATGGCAGGGCTAAATCCTAAAGATTAACCCATGATAGATATTGTTTTTGGACAAAAATACCAGTGTTTTCAAAATGTACTCACAAACAAACACCATTATATTTTAATTTCAGAGGTGTAAGTGCACAGAATTATAATACTGTCATGAGTAGAGGGTCCACAAGCACTATATTGAGGGGAAAAAAGGTAAATTAATAAATAAAAGATTTTGAAAGTGCAAGTAAGTCTGAAGATTTTTTTTTTCCTCCAGAAGTACAATTTCTTTTTCATTTACTCAAAGGCTGTTCATGCTAAACTTCTTCCCTCATGCTAATTCTGTCCACATTCAGAACTTGTGCCCACATGTATCCACATTCAGAATTTGTTGTGCTATGTAAGAATCAGTTTTTCATTATACTATAAACAGAGCTGAAAGTGCAGAACAATCTCTTTTCAAATTAAAAGTAACTTAAATTCTCAAAGCATATTATGACGCCATTGTATATTTGATAGAAAATAAATGTCAGTTTGTTTTAGCATATTGTTTGTGAGATTTCTTTCCATTAAATCTGAATATGTGTTTAGGTTGTGAGTCAGTTTTTTAGTACTAATCATAACTAGATGAATGAAGTCAAATAACACTGATTAAAAATTTTGGAGACATTGTTTGTGTTTTTAAATAAGCTTGTTAAAAGAATTAAAAATGTATCCTACTTTTTAATAATTAACATTTTTGGGACATACATTGGTGCCTCTGAATAATTTCCTTTCCAAACCCCTTACATTTCCAATTCTGTAAAATTAAAGAGTTACATTTTTTTATAGCAGACAATTGAGGGGAGGGGGAAAGGCTCTAAATTTAATATTTTTACATTACTTTAATATTATTAAAACATAAAACAATTTCCTAGGATTTGATAAGTTCCAGGTTTTCAGAAAATATTGATGTGAAAATTACGCAGAAGTGATTAGGCCATGGGGTTTTCCCTTCTATCATTAAATTCCCTTCTGTCATTAATTTTATCTACTATTTCCTAATGCCACATTCAGGAGAACACTTGGCTAATTGCAAAGGAGAGTGGGCATGCTTATACCATATGTCACACCCATACACAGTTTTATGAAGTCTTGAGGAGAAGTCAGGAAAGTCTTTGGCAGAGATGGGAAGAGCTTCTTGGAGTGTAATATATATATCCAATGACATTGCTGAAGTGAGCTTTTACCTGTTGTGTGACAAATCTATTTGAAACAGCTGCCTGCAGCCTGAAACCAGGCTGGGTGTGAGGATCTGGGCAGGGAGCACTGGAGAGTGGCAGAGCAGGGGCTAAGCAAGGGCTTTAAGTGGGGACATGAGAGAGGAAACTGTCCTGAGAGGAGGGATATGGGACAAGGAGAAGAGCAGGAGAAGGTGCAAGAGAAAGGAAGAATTAACAGTAGAAGAAGTGGAACAAAGAACAAAGTATGCTCCCCTGCAGATATCAGGAATATGTCCTGGTCCTTCACTTAGATCTGAGTTCTGCCAAGGAGCTGACAGAACTGCAAAGGGGAAAACAAGAAAACCTCTTCCCTAGACTGTAGTCCTCTAAGCCACATCAGCTCCTCCCTCATCACTCACTTTGACTTGAATGTCACTTTTCTTTAGTCCACTTTCCCACAATGTCAGAGGTGTTCTCTGGGCTCTGGACAAGTCCATCAGGTAATGACTGAAAGGGAAGAAGCTCTGTCACATGCACCTGCTTATGACATTTCATGACATGTCCTTTTCGTGTAGCACCCACTACTTAAAAAACCCCTCAGTCAAGAAGAATTATTTTACCATACAAATGGTCAATGAAAGACAAACATAGAAGCCAGTTTGATTTTGCTGCTCAGACCCTACAGTCATTGCAGGAAATTACACCAATTTATTGCTGAAAGGTATGAGTCCATGTCCTTATCCCTTTGCTAGGGTACAGCCTTGCAACACAACTTTGTATCTACATAACACCACAAAGGCAGCATGATAGTATGCAATGGATCTCTATACCACTACAGAAATGGCAATTGAACTGCAACACCTAACACCAAAGACTATCAATTCACGATCATTGGGCTGAATTTTCTTTTCTTTCCATCTGCTTCATAAGCCTTCAGTAGTGTCTGAATCCTGTGAGTGTCTCAAGAACAGCAAGCAAACCAGGGAGGATGTCAACTCAGGATTCATTCTGAGGTCGCCAAGAACAACCCCTCTTATTCCAAACACTAAAGGAAATGACCTGTGGAGATGGAAAGAGACCAGGTCTTATTTTTTCAGGCTGAGATGAATGTCTAACTTCACTGGATGCTTTCAGGAAGAGCAGAAAGCAATGTAGAGTACTTGTAGATGTTGTTGGACACCATACCTCTTCTTGAACAACTGTATTAGAAATTATGAGAAAATCATTGGCTCTCTGATTTCCACTGTGGGGGAAAGGACTGAAAATTCTATATATTCTGTAACAGATTTCTGAGGTAGACATGACCTTTCCTCAAAAAATGAAGCGTGTTTTTAGAGATAACTGTAGGAGGAAGGTAGTTCATATAAACATTCCAAGCCTTTGATCAGAGCCCCATATTGCGATGTGCTAGTTACACAGTATACTGTGGCTGTGTTGGAGGAGAGGCTGCCCCAAAAATGCACAATTTTAATCTGGGACACAAATGGTGGTTGCAGTCTCACATGAATGTGCAGTTGATAGCTGTTTATTAAAACACCTTTCTTGGCGTGGCACATTTGTAGCTACCAAGTCTGAGTCTAATTTTGTGTGTCTCTGAAAAATGCTAAACAGCAATAAAAGCTTGCTCAGATGAGGGAATACAGCAATGAGGCACCCTCAGAAAAGAATGCTATGAAAAATATGAAAGAGAATAATAACAATAAAAAAGGAGATATAATTTGTTTTGGTTTTTTTTCTGGAGTCTGGCACAGAACTTTACCCAGAGGGCAAGCTTTCTATCACCAATAAAATTGGCCATTTCTGTGCCATGAAAATACCTTTGCATTACTTGTGCAATTGAAACAGTCTTCAGTGTATTTGGATTTATTAGCAGTTTTTTCTTTCTCTGTCATGCTAGTCACTTGAACACAAAAATAAAAACTATTGTAAAGATTTTAGCTCATTTATTTTGTGGTTCCATCTATTCATGGTTTCTTTTCTCCCTCTGCCCTAACTTTTCTACTATAGTGAATAACTTTTCTGTGTTCTACCACGTAAGTAGATTGCAAAAAGGCTCTGAATTTACATACGTAGTATATTCTCTATATAGCATGATTTTATACATGCATATTTGGATACATTAAATATTTAAAAATTTCTCTTTATACAGTCAATATCTGTTATGTCATGGTGAGTGTTATGTTCTGAAACATGCAATCACTAACCAAAGTTATTTTAGATGTGTTTTATAGTAACTGTTCTGTACATTTTATACCACCGTTGACTGAAGAAACAACTCTGTACATACCATCATTGCAGGTTTCCCTATTATAATACTTTCAAACTGAGCAATTTCATGTTCACTTAGTAATTTCACTTAGTGTTATCCTATTTCTTTCAGAAGAATAAGCTTCAAAAGGTTTGTTTTATCTCTGCCAAAAAGAGGATGCAGGGAAAAATGATGATTTCTGCACAGCACATGACTCAATATAATGTGGTACAGCCTTCAAGGAAAGAGTCAGTCACAGACACCAAGTAAAGAAAGAGCTGAAAATGTGCCTGACTTTTGAGAACAGAACAAAAAGGAAGGTATTCTTTTCCCACAGATGGAGTTGGAAAAAAACGCTCTTTTTTTTTGTCACAGGACAAAAGAATAAACTCTGAAGAAGCAGTTATTTGATGGGCTAGGGGTCCTATGGCAAAGCCTGATTAGAGATGATATCTTTATGTAGATGAAAGGAGACCATGTTCTCTTCTTCACCTGCTTGGCTGTCTGCATTGGTACTGAGACAATAAATCAGACTCTGTGCAAGGAAACTCCTGTAGTAATAATCTCTTCCAAAGCAGAGGTCAAGGGCTTTGATGTGTGACAGTGTTACTGTAATAATGGGGAAGTGTTATCCACTGCCAAAGTGACACCTTCTCAGCTTAAGTAATAACAAATTAAGTGTGGCTATTCTAGTTTTTGTGGAAAAGGCAGTACTTAGTGAGAAAAAGGAGTCAGATCGTGGACCAGTATTCTTGCAGTGATGATGTCAGAAGATAGATTTTGAAAATAAAGAACTGTAATCCAATGCTTTCATGTCTTAATGTCAAAACTGAATGTTTCTAGTGTGAGATAGGATATGAGGATGCTTTGAGGATGTGTACATTTTGATTGTACATTCATAGAATATACTACTTTAAATTAATCCATCTGTCCTTAATTATCTCACAGCCTCTTCTTCTTTCTGAGGTTCAACACAGATTGTCTATGCAACTGTAATTCTTACCTCTTTAAAGAAAATAAAGAGACCTCACTTCTGCATCTGCCTTAAGCAGAGCTGCATATCTGCCTTCAACTGTACTGAGATTATGTCTGATTTGGGAACTAGCAAATCTGTCACTTATCTCCACATCCAAACTAGTGCCAGGAACATGCTCCATGAGAAAATATTTATTTGTGTGTGTGTTTGTGCCTTTTATAGTGACCATCTCCTTTACTTGATGAAGGAAGATAAAGTGTTACTTGTGTTTCCAACAATGAATTAAGACTACCAGCAGAAAGATTTATGTATTTCTCCATGACACAGGAGCTTGAAGGGAAGCTCCTGAGGGAAGCATCTGGATTTTTACTTAACACAGAATAATGTATATTTTTTGTCAGGTCAGTTTCTTGACAGAGCACAGCAAAAAGCATCTTCTCTCATTTTACTGTGGCTTTGGAGAGGGCATGAATTTTGTTGGCTAGTGTCTAACTTAAAATTTTGATATGTCTTAGGCATCTTAAATTATATTGTTGATTTTAATGCATTTAATGATGCTTTGAAAATTCTGCTTTACCTGACAATGAAATAAGTCTCCTAAATACTTCTGTTAGGTACCGCCAAACTGTGGAGTTTGAGAATGCAGAGAGTGATAATATGATATAGTATTCATTCCAGTCTCTCCTAAAAGTTACTTGTTCCCTGATAAAAACACTGCCTTACAAGAGTCCTACCCTTCTGAGAAGCTCACTTGTACTATGCATTCAAATAAAGAAGGAGGTTTGAATATGAAGCATTTTAAAATTATATTCATGCCCTAGCTACTCGGTTTTGATGTATTTCTTGGAGCTCAGACCCAGGGAAGGGAATTTGCAATGTTTTGTCTAAATGGTTCCTGGGAGCCTAACCAGCCTTACTATTCTGCACATTAAAAGCTGACTGAAATTTGGAATTCACAACACTTTTGACAAAAATAGTTTTTAGAAAATTGTTGAGGATATATTTTCACACTTCCCTGCTTCTTTAAGCAGATTTATGGGGGTTTTGTATATCAAGATACACTACAGTTATCTGAAAAAAGGGGGTTTTTAGGTGAAACTCAGCTGCGATTACCATTAAAAAGATTGTTAGCTTCACAAATCAAATAAATTAATCTTTATATACACAGCGGTAATATGTGTAACTTTATTTGATCAAGTTTTAAAATTAGTTTGTACCAAACCACAAAACAATATCATGCATTTTATGTAATTAATATTTCAGGCAAAATGCATAAACTGTCCAAGAAGCAGGGAGCAGAAATTAATACCTTCTTTCCAGTAAGTGCCCTCACTGAGAGGTCACGACACCTCATTCTTTCAAGCACTTCTTGATCACATAAGTCCTAAGCTATTTCCAACAGTGTCTGAATTTCAACAGGAACTTGTAGGTCAGGGTATTGCCCCAGCTGCTGGAAACATAGATCTGTCACTGTAAAGGATTTGAATATAGGTAAGTGCTATGAAAAAGGAGGGGAGGAAACATTGTCATTCTCTCTTGATTCTTACAAGATTTAGAAGAAATAATAATTCATAATTGCCCCTCTGAGGAATTTTTTCATTCTGCTTTGAAGACAATAGTCAGGGCTGCAATTCTGAAGCAAACTTTCTAAACTCCAAAGGATGCTAAAAATAGTGATTGTCACCAAATTCAGGGTTCTAGTGTACAGCTGTTTTTCACAACTGGGATCAGCTGCAGTTCTTATCTTCCGAGGGCAAGTGTCTTTTTGTTTTATCTAACTGAAAGCATTTTGAGTCTAAACTAAATCTCTTCACTGATTGCAGTGAAAATTCAATCATTGTTCTGTAGGTTGTACCTTTAAACATTACTCTAAAGGATCTTGGTTAAGTATATAATTATTGCTTTCTCAAAATCACAGTGGATTATACCACACGGCTTCTGGAGCACATTATCTGTTTGTTTCAAGACAGTGACTTCCATGTAAAGTTGTCTGTGTTATAACCACATCAGTATTTATTCACCATGAAAACATGGCTATTGCCTGACTGGTTGCTGTTATCAAGTTCAGGTTCTGTGGAGGACGTTGTTATCTGACAGTTTTATATCAGGACTTCCTACAACCATCGGTTCCTGCATTAGGATCCTCATAATTGAACATTATTTTCCACACTTCTGTCTTATTTCTGTCTTCCTAGGCTCCAACTAAAAAGCTCACTGTCCTGAAACCTGGATTACAGTATGCCACCTGTAACTCTCCAGAAAAGAATTGGAATTGAATCCGTGAAAAGCAATGACCTCCATTTACATGGTTGCAAAACCTCAGCATGGGCTGTATCAATTTTAGAAAGAAATGAGTAGAAAAAAAGACTGGCTAGAGTATATTTCCCCCCTCCTATTCTCTCTTTCCTCACATTTCTGTTAAAAAAAAAAAAATTACTATGTAAACTTTTTCACTTGGGAAATTGTTTCGAATTTTGATTATAGGTTCTTAGTCCTTGGAAAGCATATCTAGATCATATTTTCGTGTCTATTAGATCTTTTCTCCCTATTTCCTGTGTGTTGAAAATCTAGCCTTATTTTAAAGAAGATATTGGTCATTGTTCAAATGAAGATTGGTGGACATACAAATTATTATTTTTCATAAATGATATGAGAAGCAAGAGAATGTGACAATGCATCTTCTCATCTCTTTTTATAGCAATTATCCATTTTCAATTTCCTCTCCATGACAGGTCTATACTACAAAGTATGAAGGCTTTGTGCCAGCATTTCTTGATCTCCTTTGGTTTTCAGGCATTTTAGTTACTCTTCTAATTTAGTATCTGTCACTTTGCCTCATGCAAATTGTCTACCTGAAACCCACCTTTTTTCTATTCTTGTATCTTTTTGTTTGTATCCTGTTCTATTCTCTTTCACTATCCCATTTTTTCTTCAACTAAGAAGTTTAAAGGTGTAAGAAAAAGCTGCCTAGAGGGTACTTTTCCCCATTCTTCCATGCCAACAGACTAAACACCAGCTTATACAGACTTGATGTCTTCACGTCTTACAGTCTTGATTACTTCATTTCATGCCATACTGCAGGAAAGAAAAATTGTTCTACAACTGCTAAGGATTTTAATCTTTACTAGCTAGCCCAAGAGTGCTGCTCATCTCTAAAAACAGTTTTGCAGCATTTTCTCATTAAGCAACTGTTGCACTGTGCTGTCAGTACTTCTTCTCAACAGTCCCTGACAATTCTCTCTTCAGGGAAAATAGGATAAAGTTTCTTAATTTTCTGGAAAATGTTCTACATCTCTGAATATTTGGATCCCTTTTTAGACCTGCTCTCAAAATGAATGTCAGGAAGAGAGCTTGGTTCTTGCTTCAAGCTTGCCACACTGCAGCTGTGGTAAATGACTATTATCTGAAACACATCTCAGATACTTGTTATCTGAAAATAAAATCTGTAATAATCTGGGAAGTGTCTGACACACAGGGACGTCTACTATAAAACCCAGTAGAGTGCTCCCTGAAAGAGAAAAGTTATTCTTAAATTTCATTTGTTCTGCATAGGTTCTTCTTGCAATGATGCAACAGCTTAGTAAGTTTTCAATACCCATATGTACAAATTGCATACTATACCATTCAGTGGTTTATCACTATAATCAAGGAAGAATTAGAGGGGCAGAACTGCAGGAGAATGTATCGGTCTTTGCTAGCAGCCTAGTACCACCCTGCAAAACACTTGTCAGGCTTTCATTAATTACTCCTGTGCAAATTATAAAAAGTAACATTTTCTTGATAGATTTTATCTTATCTTTCTCCATTTTATTTTAATATTAATATGGATCTGGACTGTTTCTATAGCAAGTACTATTAGAGATGCTAATCATGGCTATTCATCCAGAGGTTATGGTAGATAATCAGAAAAATGCTGATGAAGCAACTTCTGATATTGCTTGAACTTTTGTTCAGTAGATTTTATTACTCCTATTCACAGTGGTTACTGAATAAATTATGTTCATGGTTTTAAGAGTGCACTGATTCTGGACACTAATTCATGCTTATTGTAGGAACTTGTAAAATATCCTGTTGATAAAGTGACCAAAGAGTAGGAGTGAATAGTTTTTTGGGTTTGTTGAAGTATTGATCAAACAAACCATTGATTCTTTTTATAGCAATTTTTTGTGTAATACAGATTAACAGTGTGAAACGTTCAGCATATATATCTTTGGGAATAATAAAGAGGAACTATTCTAAATTACTGTTAATGATCAGATGAGAAAAATAGATTTTCTTAATAGTCATATTTGGGAACCATAGTTCAAAAGAACAGAAGCTGGGGGAAGGGAAATTAATCATAGGTATGCATAAACATTTTTAATAGGACATTTTTTCTTGTCTTCTAAAATAAAAAGCTGAAATCAATTTTGTCAACATCTCATTATTTGGAAGAATCCTGAGGTGTTGAGAAGAGCAGCTGAAATGCCATTTTCTCTGCAACTCCCAGGATCTGGGATGAGAACTTAAGTTAGTATATCTTTATATCAGCATACATTATTTTTCTTTTCTGGTTCTGAATTTATTTTCTTTCTTTCTTTTTTTTAAAAAAATCTCATCTACTTCTGTTGTTTAGGTATCTTTAGGTACCTTTTTCTTCATGCTCATATGAGTCTCAAACTCCATCGCCTATCATGTACTCAATCTTTCTTGAAGGAGGGAAGACTCTGACCAACATCTAAAAGAATGGAGACTAAAATGGATGTAAATGGAATTCTTCTTTTAAAAATATTTTGGATTCAGTATTACAATTGATATAGAAAACCATCTTCTTTCCACATCTTTCAAGTAAAAACTCAGGGACAGAACTTAGGAAACTTTTGCCTATTGCAATTCAGAAAGCTTTTATTCATAAAGACCAAGCAAAGCCTTTTCCCAAAACTTGTTCTGCTCTTGGCTCACAACTGTCTGCCTACTGTTAAAACAACAGTCAGCTGAAAATAAGGATGTTCCTTCTTGGTTTCAGAAAGATATATTTACACTTGTTTGGCTAGTGCTTTCTTCCTGAATAAATTAGTGCCTCCATTATTTCAAGCCTTGATGTGGTTATGGTAAAGTAATGATGGGAATATCAGATTCCTTCTACCTCCTTTTATCTCATGCTGCAGACTCAGAGAAATACCACGCATGTTAAAAATTGGAAGGCTCCTTTTTGTTCTACTTTGGGTTACTATATAATAAAAAAGGAAGATTTTTAATGAAAATTTCATCATTAAATCATATGTCTGTCCAGTGATAGGCATGGTTAAGTTTTTACTTTTAGTGAAGCAAATTTAAGCCATCAAGCACTTTGGAAAATTGCTTTATAAATCAGTTAAACACATTACTATATTGACCCATTTAATACTCTGAAAATATAGTAGCAATAGTTCCGATCTAAATTTTTTCATACAATTTGAAAAAATTTAGATAATTTGAAGGTCTACTCATTTACTGAAATCTTAATGCAATTTAACAAATATTTACTTTTGAAAAGTTTTCCACACCTGTTTTTCAGTGCTGTTTCCTGGCAAGGAGCAAATAACTTTTTTTTTTTCCCCTGATTTACTGACTGTCAGAATAAATTGATGGACAGTACATACAGTAGTATGTACTTTCATGCTTTTAAATATTGCAGAAAACCTACTATGGAAAATCACTTAACAAAGAAGTTTGAAATTAAGAATAAAAATACTATGGTGCAGCTTAAACAACTTCTACATCTCACATGGCCTTGTGTTCAGCTAACCTGTGTTCAGAGCTAGGTATTTTTCAGACTGTCTATGTGGCTTTGCCCTGTGATCTTAACACGATGGGCCAATACCACATATCTGTGTTTCTGTAAGTTGCTCTTGCTTCTCAAATTCAGGTTTATATCATGGAACTACAGAATCACAGAAGATGCCAGGTCAGAAGGGATCACTGTGGATCATCTGATCCAACCCCCCTGCTGAAGCAGGGTTATCCCAGAGCACAGAGCACAGGGTTGTGTCCAGATGATTATCGAATATCTCTGGTGAGGGAGACTCCACAGCCTCTCTGATGACCTCTTCCAGTGCTTGGACACCTGCACCATAAAGATCTTCATTACTCTCAAGTGAAACTTCCTGTACATCAGTTTCTTCCCATTGCCTCTTGTATTGCCTGGCTCCACTGAAAAGAGCCTGGCTCCATCCTTTTGTCACTCTCTCTTCCAGATGCTTATAGACATATTCTCCTGTCTTTTCTTCTTGAACCTCAACAGCTCACTCAGCCTTTGCTTTTAAAAATGTTCCTGTCCCTAGACATCTTTGTTGCTCTCTGCTCGGCCTGCTCCAGGAGCTCCATTCCTCTCTTGTCCTGAAGAGACCAGAGCTGGACTCAGCATTCCTGTTGTGGCCTCATCAGGGCTGAGGAGAGGGGCAGGATCATCTCCCCCATACCTGCTGGCATTGCCCCTCCTAATGCATCCCAGATCTGCAGTGTACCAAAGTAGTACTGTAATTATAAATATATGTGTATTAATACAGGAAGAAAATAAGATTTCCATGTTGAGAATTGTATTCCATATGGTAGTTTTAGTAAGGACTGAAATATTCACCTGCTGGTATCATAATAGCTTAGAATACAATTTTCTACAGCAGATGTTTTCTAAAATCTCACTAGCCTGATCCTTTGTAAACGTGATTCAAAATTAATAAATTGGTTAAAAAAGACACTGATTTCAAGCTAGATTTCAAAAACTGTAAATACATGCAGCAAAAAACAAAAGTAGAAAAAAATTTATTCTGTTGAAGAACTCATTCAAGTCCTTTCACTCTGTTTCATCTGCAGACTCCCTAAAAGAACTGCAGTGTTGTCATGAAAAGTTGGCTATTTAAAGATAAAAGAATAAATACTCTGGTAACTAGAAGTAGAAAACAGAAAGAAATGAGACACTCAAAAATTAAAAACAAACAAACAAAAATATTTTCTTCAGCATGTCCTGCCAGTATTTTTATGCTTTTCAACTTAATCTATTTGGATCTCTGAAAATCTGTCAAAATAGCAGTCTGTAAGGAAATAACTGCCTTTCCTTACTCATTAGTGTGACATATTAAGGGTGATGATACTCACAGATACTCATACAGCCACACCTAAAGTTTTATAAAGACATCCCAATTCTCTGGTCAGACATTTTTCGAGTATTATAGTGGTTTGAAACGGTGTTCCGAACACATAGAGATCCTACCTTTAATGGATCACATAACAGCTGGAGCTTTATAGAGTACATGCATAATGTGGATTGAGTAACTTGAATTACTGATATAATTATGAATATCTTACGATGTATAATTATCTGCACAAAGAGCCCATATAATACAATAACTTTGTCCAAGGGGCTCCAGCTTGTCTTTAATGTGACAATAATGTTTAGTACTTTACTTTTATGAAGCTCTTTCTAAACACTAACTAACTAATCCTTACAGCACTCTTGTGAAGTGCACGTGTGAAGAGCCTTGAGCTTAATTTGTGACACCTACAGCCCAAGTCACAGTTTCCTTGGACCACAGTGGGAGGAGACGGGAAGATTTGCAGGGCTTATCCCATAGAACAGCTGAGGTAGATCTGGTGAATTTAAAATGCTTCCCTTCAGATCTGGTCCTTGAACAAACAAGTCTAGCCTCAATAGCTCGTATTGCTCAAATAAATATTCCAGCCTCAAACACAGGGAAGTTTAGCATTAAGGAAGAGGTGAAAAATCAGATTCGTACAAGACAAATGAGGGCAATACAGGGGAACTAGAAAATCCTAGAAGTCCTAAAAATCCTAAAATCCTAAAAATCCTCGGCCAATGGAAAATGTCATTACAGTAATTTTGAAGAAAATTATTGAAATACAGATAATTGTCAGAGGTTTTTCATTTTTGCATCAGGATGCAACAAGGAAAAGCCAATACAAGCTAGATTCCTTGTTTTGGACAAGTGGTGCAAAAGGTAAGTGGTCTTTCTATGGCACGTGACATCTCCCAAGATGTCAAGTAGCCTGCTAGAGTTCAGGTAAAATAGTTTCATGTACAACTTTACATGGTTGCTCATCTGGGTAAAGGCTACTGTCCCAGTAAACCGCTATCTTCCAAGTGGTAGGTAAAGCATAGCTAATGCTTTTGGAAGTAATTTGTGAATAGTTCATGATTTACTGTTGTCCTGGGTTACAATGTAGGATGTGCCCAGGAATATGTATTCTATCACCATCTCTATGAACTGTTGAAACCAGGAGGGGCAGTGTTTTCCTTGCCTCCTCCCCCGGACTATCTCCTGTTAATGGGCCATCAGTGCCTTGCCCCATGAGTCATAGATAACTCCCTCCGGTAGCTATTTCTGTTTAATGGGCAATCAAGGACCCACCGCATGACTGATAAAATGACATCATCCCATTGTGAGATGCTCTGCCCAGGGAGAGGATCCAAGCATTCCCACCTGGATATAATCTGGGTTTGGGACAGAATAAGCAGCCCTTACCTGCTGGTTTCCAGAGGACAAGAGCTACCAGATCTTTCTACAGGATTGCTACTGCAGCAAGACCACTTAATCTGGACTGCTGCCACTACTCTAACTGACAGGGTGTCTGACGTAGCCCTGCGGAGCCCAGCTAGCTCTGGCTCTTCCACGACACTGATGTCCTGGAGGCGCCCACACCGAGTGCGGGGAACTGCCATGGCAGGTGTCGCGCTGGTGGCAGAACCTTCAAGCTTTTGCTCCAACAGAGAGACTCGCTGTCAGGGGAGGAATAAAGAGGAGAGAGGCGGCTATTGTGCCCTGGAAAATCCAAAGGAGTTTATTGCCAATGAACAGGGCAGGACACGAGCAAAGAACAAAGGCTTACAACAACTTAAATACAGGGGAGGTCCTGGGGGTGGATACAAGCATGGAACCAATCATAACATGATTGTGTGTGGGAGGAACATGAGGCGTGTCTAGATACAAAGTCAAGCAATAGGGGACAATGCAGGCGGGGAACAGCTTAGGGTTGCAAATCATACCTTGATAAAGGGGTGATTGACATAGAAAACTCTGGAAGAGGGGGAGGAGTCAGGGAGGATTGACAGGGGTCTGCGAGGAGAATCAGGGGATGGACAGGGAGGGTTCGGGAACAAGGGGAGGAGATACTTTGATGGATAGTTGTTTGGGGGAGGTTACAACTAGGGGAAGAATTATTTGGGTGTAGGAACAGGGGGAAACACATAGGAAAAAGTCATATTATTACAAATAATAAAATTATGGGCCGCAACAGGTGTCAGGTTGTATACTGACTCTGTCAGTGGTTTTGTTTTTTACTACTGCATGTATTTTACTTTTTCCTATTAAATTGTATTTCTGGCTTGGAGTCTCACTGGTTTTACATTCAAACCAGCACACATGTTTAGACTAAGAAATAATTCTTGCTTCTTACCTAGCTGGTACAGTAATACAGTTGGGAGAGAACAAGGTGGGATGTGAGTTTTAGACAGCTTTTTTCCCAAAACCCTTCAAATCAGGTTTAAGTTAGGAAGAGAGGGAGGACAGGGTACAGGCATCTTGCTCCTGTGAAGAAGGCAGCTCAGCCATATGAAAAAGGAAAATATATTTTTATGCACTCCAGAAAGCCTAAGAAATTCCACATCCTCTCATTTCACTCTTATAAGCAGTATTTTAGAGAAGGGATGAACGGAGTTCCTGCAGACAAATGGGAACCATCTAAAGAAACAGCTGAATGTTGACAGAACCCTAATTCATGTGAAAATAGTTAGTGGAAGATGATATTTGGCTGGGTTATTGTCCACCTGCCATGGACAGGGACAGCTTCCACTAGACCAGATTGCTTAGAGCTCAATTAAGCCTGGCTTTAAAATGCTTCCAAGGATGGGACATCCACAACTTCTCTGGGTAACCTGTTTCAACACCTCACCACATGCACAGTAAAGATTTTTTTTTCCTAATATCTAATCTAAACCTACTGTCTTTCAATTTGAAACCATTCTCCCTTTGCTCTGTCACTACATGCTCTTGTAAAGTTCCTCTCTATCTTTCTTGTAGGCTTCCTTCAGTTACTGTAAGGCTTCAAGTGAGTCACCATGGAGACTTTTCTTTTCCAAGCTGAGCAATCCCAGCTCTCTCAGCCTTTTCTCATACAGGAGGTTCTCCATCCCTCTAATCAGCTTGGTAGCCCACCTCTAACAGGTCCGTGTCCTCTCTGTGCTGGGACCCCAGAGCTGGATGCAGGGTTCCAGGTGGAGGTCTCACCAGGGCAGAGCAGAGGGGCAGAATCCCCCCCCTGGCCCTGTTGCCCACAGTGCTCTGGATGCAGCCCAGGACACGTTTGGCTCTCTGGGCTGTGAGTGCCCATGGCAGGGTCATGTCCAGCCTCTCACCCACCAGCACCCCAGAGTCCTTCTCATCAGGGCTGCTCTGGATCTGTTTATCTCCAGCCTGTGTTGAGACCAGGGACAGGTGGAGGTGCAGCACATCACACTTGGTTTGTTAAATCTCATGAGATCCCCATGGGACTGCTACACCTGATATTTACTTTAATTTAGAAGAAATCTTGTCCTAATTGATTTTGCATTTCAGGAGGGGAAATAGCCTGATTGAGCCAACCTAAATTTAAAGATAAGTTTTGATAATAGTCTTCTACTGGTAAAAATGAAATATTTAAACATAAAATAATTTTTATTTTTTAATAATCACTTTAAAATTTTTAATATTATACTATATTGTGATTATACTAGGCACATATATGACATCCTTTTACAGTTACAGACAAAAATAAATAATCAAAAAAATTATTCAATACTCAACTCAGTTATGTCTTTATATATGTTTAGCAGGTCACTCCTTGAAATTATTATTTCTCCAACTACTTTATAGCTCCACTTGGGAATATAATGGTAGTTATTCTACCATAAAGGAAGGAAGAATGTGAATATTCTTAAACGTACAAGGTAAGTGTATAGCTGGTCACATTGCACAATGAGATAGCTGAAGGCAAATAATCCAAAACATTACTTCCAGTGTATTTACATCGCACTGCTGTTGTCTGTATTCTGTTTGGCATACAAAGTGATTAGCTTTATTGTGAATAATACTGCAAACAATTTTTAGACAATGGAATGTAAATCCAGGTAAATTAATATTTCTTCTTGGAGATGATAGATAATTTATGGCATGAATTTTATGACATTTAAGTAATACGAATTAGTTACAGACAGTCTGTTCTTATGAATGGAGGTAACTCAGACTGTTTTCTCTATAATTATTTTGTCTGCTCGTGTCATTTCTGTTCCCTACTTAGTTTGTGATAAAATCACGAACTTGGAATAGAGAAAAAAAAAATTATTGTTTTCGATTAGTGTTTACAAGGCTTTGGTGAAACAGGAAAAAAGAAAAAAACAAAACTCATTTGTAGAAAATTGTATGAAACAATAGATATGACTTCATATAAGTCATATATAAATATGATGTTATAGATATTGATTAATAAACTTTGTGTATTCATAATTTTTTATTTGGAAAAAAAGAGTAATTTGAAAGTTTTCATTCTCTGTCTCTGCCACTAGTGAAGAAAGCAGCAGGTAAGTATTTTTGCTAACATAAAAGCAGTTGAAGAGACTATGTAATGTTTTTGACATATGCTGGAATTGGGAATGAAAATGCTTTGCTTTTTGAATCTGTACAAGAATCAACCAAAACTCTGTCTTCTACTACATTCCATGATGAGAAACTAATTGCTTTGGTTTTGGGGACTCAGAGCTTGCTTACTCTGGGGATGTCATACAATCACTCATGTCCAGCACTTAATTTGGATGCTTTACACTGGTGCCATTACCTCCAGGGACTAGGGCAGTCTGTGCTGAGAAGGCTCAGAAAGGGGTGCTGTACATCTCTGGCCCTGTGATGGTGCAGGCTCACTCCAGCTCTCAGTGAGATCTTTGGTATTTCTCTTTGGAATTTCAGTCCCTGACTGAATCAAAACTACATGAATGGCTTAAAACCACGCTTACCAATACACAGAAAAGGGTGAGATCCTTTGTAAAACTCTGTTGCGAGAGACGTGCAATACAAATTCATTGTAACATTTAAATGAAGCTACAGAAGGATGAATAAGGCTACAAATTTAATGAAGATAACAAAATTAGAAGTACCAAACACAAAACAATTACTCTTGATATAAATATGTCCCATTCATAACTGTACACAACACTTGACTAAATTTGTTGGTCTTCATATATGACTTAGAAGGTAAAAGGTAATAATGAGGAAAGCTACTTATTATGAAAATGTACTGTGCTCTAGATTGCTCCATAATACATGAGAAGGAATGAAAACTTTATTTTATTTGAATAAATAATCCTGAAGAGAGCAACATTCATACAAAGCAGAGATATTTTTGAAGTGCAATTTTCCCTAACCAGGGAAAAAGAAATTTTTTTTTTCTCTATTTAGAAGGTAGAAACTGATGAAAAGAGGGGGAAAAAATGATCTAACTACTGTGCATATCTATTATATTTTTGTAATATTATCTAATATTTCATGGTGTGTTCTTAAAGGTTTTAATTTGAAAGAACTGTACCATTTTAAAAAATATTTTTGCCATCTTTGAATGGAAAAAGGAAATTCTGAAAGAAAACATACTGGCCTGAAGTAGCTTGCATTCACTTGTCAGGTTGAAACGCTGTATGGAGATCTTGACTGATCTTTAGCAGAATACAAAATATATTCATGTCAAAATTTGAGGATTATAGTCAAAATGTTCTGGGCAAATAATTGAGACATAAAACTACAGGGACTGGCTACCCTGAGGGAGAGAAATTGAACTAAGATTTTTGATGCTTTTGGTTTTAGGCTGCAGTAGCAGAAGAGTTTATAGAGCAAGGGAGGAGAAGAGAGTGCCCTGCAACACTGGCTTGCTTTTCATTAAGGCAGGATAAGGGCGTATTCTGATTAGCAGGAGAAATAATTAAAGGAATTCTGTGCTCTCAGAGGTCACAAGATCAGACTTTGATATGATCCCAAATGCAATCACTGAGCAAACCATTAGACATCTTATTTAAGGAAAATACATGAATGCTATAGCTGGTGGTGCAATCATATGGATTATACTCTTAATTATTTTCATTTTCTTCCTTGAAATTTTGTGGCTTTTATATATTTTCTTACAAAATGGGGGGAAAAAGACTTTAGTATAGTCAACAGCTAATTTAATGTTCCTTTTGAAGACCTTAGCAGCTTCCTAAAGCCTTACTATGAATCACAGTGAAGAAAAAAAAAATTTAATCTGCATGGGGGGTTATTTTAATTTAATTTTCTTTTCCATTGACCCTTTCACTTTCTAGATTTTAGCGCTTTCACCATGAAATAAATTTCATTTAATCTAAGCATGAGGACTCTTAATTATATTGGAGGAGCTCTTAATTATGTCATTTCCAATAATGGTGGAACTTCTTTTTGTCTGAGACTAATCAAAGGTAAAAGAAGTCAAAGTGCACTTTGGAATTAAATTGGAATAGTTTTGTGCTCTGGTGATTTCACACCAAGCAATTAATCCTAAAAGAACTGATAGTCTTCCTCGATACAATTTTAAGGTCTGAAAATTTCTTTTATATCAGGTGAATGTTTATTATGTCTACTTATTAATATCTATGATACCTACTGTGTTCCTGTACAAACTCAAAAGGGATGAAGAGACATAGATATTAACTATGATCAACACTCGAATTGCCCGGTGTTTCCCCTAAAAAGCAGCTACCAAAAATAAGTTTTTCTTTGAATCCTTTACATCTTAACCTTGTTTTGTCAGTTTTTTGATGTCCTGAGATGGAGACTGTGCTGGTTTGGGATGGGGTAGGATTAATTTTCTTCACAGTCATTAGTATAGGTTTGTGTTTTAGGTTTATGCTAAACCAGTGCTAAAAATACAGAGAGATTTTCCTTACTGCTGAGCGGGGCTTACACTGCATCAAGGCCATTTCTGCTCCTCACCAGCAAGAAGGCTGGGCATGCACAAGAATTTGGGAGGGGACACAACCAGAACAGGTGACCCCAACTGACCCAAGGGGTATTCCAGACCCTATAGAGTCATTCTTAGCATATAATGCTGAGGGATGAAGGAGGAATGGGGCACATTGGGAGTGGTGGTGTTCATCTTCCCCAGTGAGCATTATGCATGGTGAAGCCCTGCTGTCCTCGAGATGGCTAAGCACCTTCCTGCCCATGCAAAGTGGTGCAGGTACTTGTAAAGTTTTGTTTGCACATGTGGCATTTGTTTTCCCTATTGCACTGTCTTAAACTAAACCCATGAGTTTTCTCTCTTTTGCCTTTCTGATTCCCTCCCCCATCCTGACGTGAGGGGAGTGAGTGAATATCTGAGTGGGGCTTAGTTGCCAGCTGGGGTTAGACCTTGAAAAGTCAATGCATGTGATTATAGAAGTTGATAAGAGAGATATAAAAGCATTTTCAGAAACAAAAAACCTTAACATATTATTACACAAACATGTGAAGAAAATAATTTTCTCTTTACTGGAATTTAAATGTTTTAACTGTAATACCAGAAGTCAGGCTGTACAGACAATTAGGATGAAATGCTCACTCCCTGTAAAACTACCAGCAAAATTGCTCCTGATTTTCTTTGAGGCAAAGATATATGGTAACTAGTTTTCTTAGATAAACACAGGCGATATTCACACAAAAAATTTGAGATTTCAAGTATAAAAAGTGCTTTAAAGAAATTTAATTTCCCCTATAATATTTTAATTTTTTCTCTCAGGGCCATGCTTATGTTGCCTTCCAATGTACTGTTTGATCTTGGTAAGTTTTATTATTTAAGAGTGTAAGTAAATCAGTTCTTAAATGTTTCAATAAATCTTGTTCTTATTTCAATTAATAAAATAATATATGTAAATTAAATAAATCTGTGGTTCAAGTACAGCACATATCTCACAGAGTTCTACAAGGTCCTGCTTTTTTTACAGAGAAAATATCACAGCTTCCTTTGAGATCAGGATGGACATAGTAGATTCACAAAATTTAAAGCTCTTAATAAAACTAGAGAATTGAACCAGGGACTAGAGAATTCTTGAAACATTCATAGCCTTGTCCAAATCCTTTTTATATTATTTTCCTAACAGAAAAAAAAAAAAAAA
>VXBQ01010011.1:126861-297614 GCA_013400175.1 Phainopepla nitens | reverse complement strand
CCCAACCCAACCAATCAAAAAAAAAAAAAAAAAAAAGCTGTTATCAATTCTGTTCTCAGGTTTCTACCCTTCTGTAACTATGTGGCTATCTGTAAATTCAATAGTTTTTCTGGAAAAGGTGGTTGAATTAGGCTAAATTAATATATTTTTCTTTCTGAATGAAAATGTAATGATAAATGTTTGAGAATTTGTGTATTTCTGGATGCAGTCATACAAGTATTTTTGTGGTTTTATGTCAAAGTTCCATTTCTGTCACTGCAGAGTTAATTCCGCAGCAATAAAAGACTCCAAATACATTCAGAAGGCAAAGAAGCTAGACAAACCTTTACTGAGAAAAGAACTGGACTTTTATAGGTCAGTTCCTTAGGTCAATTCACATTGGTCAAGCAAAAGACACCCCTTCAGCTGATTGGTGAAGGAAAAGAAACAATCCTCTGAAAACACCCTAACACAAACATCACGTAGCTCATGTGCAAACCGCAGGTGCAAATCATTGTTTAGAATTCCTTTGCACTCGCTCTCAGAGCAGCCTGGGAAAGCTGCTGATCTCTCAGGCTGTGTCAGAGCCTGGCGACCCCACATTTCTAGACAGACACTTGTACTGGTGTTTTGATTTACCTTTCAAATAATTCACAACTCAAAAAAATATTAGTTTATTCAAAAACAGATTGTACTCTAACAATGTAAGACTGTATAATAAACAATATTTGCACCTTTTTAAAAAAACATAAACAGCACTTGGGTCTGGGTAGCTTCTTTTAGCCACCCTGAAAGGAATTTCTTCTTGCAGAAAGGAATTGGCTTGGCCACGGAGGAATTCTAAACTAACAGAAAAATATTTAAGCATTCAAAAAGAAGAACCTTTCAAGCTGTGACATTTGGAAATAATCTGCAGGTTATAGACGTATACAGTCTTCAGCATACAGTGATCATTGAGGGTATATGTCTTACTGTTTCTATGAATTTGGGATGAAAAAAATTAAATCTCCCCTATAAAGTGATATATTTTGTTGCTCCCATGAGGGTATGGGATTTACATACTCCTATCACTCAACCTACAATAATATTCCCTAAACAGGCTGGTTAATTAGCTGGAGAAAAAAACAATCTCCTCCTCTTCCTGTAATACTTAGAATCATAGGATTATGATTTAGACAAATTGTCTATAACTGATTTCTGCCTGCTGGTTTTTTGGTGTTTTTTGTTTGTTTGTTTGTTTGTTTGTTTGTTTGTTTGTTTGTTTGTTTGTTTTTTTTACCTGAGTTAGGAGTGTCAGAAAAAAATGCCTCTGGTAACTTTTATAACTTACAGAGTCTCAGACATGAAGCCACAGATTTAAATTAGATGTGCAAATGAAAAAGTTCTAGAAAAAAAAGAGCTTTTTCTTGAGATCTCCAGTTAGTTTTTACTAAAAGGTGAAGTTCTTTAAGCTAAATTCAATACTAAAAGAATTTTAATTAATTTTATATTATTTGGTGGTGCTAGACTTGACTATCTGATATAGCTTTTCCACAGTTAATTCCACATATCAATGAAACGAAGGATACTTAATAAAGCTAGACTTGAATGGCAATCCTGTTCAGTACTGCTGGAACAGGACAAAGACATAAAAGAAAAAATTGTGTAACAGGGCTGTAAAGTGTTAAAAAAATCGAATAACAGCAGTACAATTGATACAAAAGAAGGTGAAAATATCCTCCAGGAAAAATAGAGTGCCTTGTAGGTGAGAATTATACAAATAGAGTATCACAATTAAAAGGTGATATATTCAATGACTGATATGAATTTCTGCAATAAAGTCATGGCTAACAAGCAGAAAATGTCAAAGGAACATTAAAAGATGACTGTTAAGTGCTTTGTCAGTGAGACTATGACGTATTGCTATGCACAGGCTGTGGAAAAGGTAGATAGGGATAGTTCCCCTCATTCTGCCAGTGTAGCTGTTCTGAGGCATACCACACAATGGGAACCAACCCAAAAAGTGGTGGAAGGGGCTTATTGAGAAAACCCCATGAAAAGCTGGTCATGACACTTAAAGAAAGACTGAACTCTTGAGGAAATGCTGTTAAAATGACCTAGAATGGTGCTCTGTGACATGGAGAGACAAAGCCAAAAAGGCCCAGTTGGCTTATCTTGGTAAAATTAAGGCTAAGTAAGGCAAAGACCATTCTCTTTAATCAATATACAAAGAACCAACTTTAGAAAGGTTAAACAAAAAAAAAAAAATATTGGCAACAGAAAACAACAAAAAGAGGACTGCAGGACATAGCCTTTGTAAGTTATAATGTTTCTTTCCACAACTAAGATACATGATTTTTTTCTGATTTATTCACACAGAAAATTCTAACTTGCAGTGCAATGACCAGGTTGTTCTATAGTAACATACAGTCATGGATCAGAAAATTCATGTATCTCTCAAGGAATTGACACAACTCTCAAAAGTTCAGAGAGAAGCAATTTTATCCTGTTACCTATTCCCTCTATGTTTCAAATGAAAGATAGCAGATGACCCAGCTAAATATGGAAAATTCAAATACCGAGTAAACATCCTAATAAATTGCCTGTCAGCAAGCATTTAAAAAATTATTGCACTTGGAAACACTGAGATCACCTCTGTTGTCAAGAAAGCAAAATTCATTTATAAATGATTTATCAAATCTTAATCTACCACATCTATTATAGATATTAAATATTTTTTCTGGTTTTTACATATTTGTATATTATACACACTTTTCGCTGATAGAATTCCATCATTTCAAAAAGATGGAAATTACCAAAAATCCACATTAGAGTAGAACTAATGTAGAAAAAAAAATAGGACTTTTTAAGACCAGCAGTAAATGCATTCCTAAAGGAACCAATGGGCAGAAAGCCTCGTATTTTACATTCCTGTAGTAAACACCATAACGAGGTCCCAGTTCAGGACAAATATTTATAGAACTGCCTCACACACTTGCTAATCCCTTCCCCCATTGTAGTCAGAGCACAGCTCTTCATGTATAATGGATGTCTTTGCAAATGCAGATGAAATTCTTATGTCTGCGTGTGAGAGACAATAGTTTTCAGAAGACTGTTAAATGAAAGACGAGACCTGAAATCATCATGAATAAAATAAAAATTAGTAATGTATTCATTAAGTTTGAATGTTTATTTTGTTACCAGTTTATATCTGACAAAAATATTACAACCCTCTATCCCAGAAAATATCTTGAGTAGAGAATACACTACTATGCCCTTCTTTACTTACAGAGTTCTCTGTACAAAATAAAGCGTTTAACAGAAAACAAAACGGCTGGTTTTGTCCAAAAGCTTTTTAACTATTCTGGCTTGTACCTGAGTGGCTGCTTTTATTTCTTTGCTGTTAATGCATTTTCAGTGTTTTTAAATTGCCTTGTTCTTACTGACTTAGGCTGAAATTCTGCTGGCACCATCTGTGAAAGGTTGCCAAATAGTGGTTAATTTGCCACTGCTGATTTCCCAGTGGAAGAGACAGGTTTTCCCAAAGTAACTTTATGCACGTGAAAGCAAGAGGGCAGGAAAATCAGGAAAGTGGGCAATTCAACAAAGTGAACTAAGTGGAGTAAAGTAAGAAATAGATATTTTTGATGTATGTGCAATAATTTTCTGCCAAGAAAGCAGAGACATTCCATCTCCTCTATTCCTATCCCATTTCCAAAGGATGAGAGCAATAACCGTATGTCAGTAATGTCTCATATCTGTGGCAATACCTGTTATTAGCCATACAAAGCCAAAGAACAGCTGATTGTAATTGATTCTAAATCTTTAAAATATTTATTTTTAAATTGGAGATAATTCTCCAATCTTCCTCTGAGATTTGATGCCAGAAAATTATTTCTTAGAGCTTAGGGCTGTAAGGGGACAGAGATCTAGTTAGATCTCATTTGACTAAAGATATTAAATTTCATCCACATAGCCAGTAGGAAGCCTAAGTATTTTAGACTAAGTTCCTGAAACTGAGCTGTGAATCAGAACCAGGGTATTCAACTTGAAGTTCTGCTCCCAGCAGTGAACTGATTAGGCAAGATGCACACAGCTGAACAGAAAAAGAAAATCATATCCCACACTGAAATAGGATATTTCATGTTAACAAAAAATATTGCAATTAATAGGAATCCAAGTGTGCAGATAACTTTAGTAGAGGAGGTAAGGAAAGGGTCCTTTCTCCTGCCTCCTTTCATAAAAAACCCATATTCTACAACATCAGAATTTTCTCTGAATCTCCTGATGTTATATAGCTTCTTTCAGCCCCCATTGATTCCTGTGAGTTTTGTGTGCATTTAAGAATTCAAAGAGGGTGTGGTAGGTTGACCCAGCTATCAGCCAGACACCAACACAGCCACTCATGCAATCACAGACTGGCTGAGGATAGAGAAGACCTATGGAGGAAACCTGGTACAAACACTGCTCAAGCAGGGACAACTACCCAGAATGGCTATTGTGTATCTCTAAGAAAGGAGAACCTAGAAGTTCTCTGGGCAAACTGTGCTAGTGCTCAGTCACCCTCACAAATAAAACATGTTTACTGATTTTTAGAGAGAATCTCCTGTGTTTTAGTTTGTGTCCATTGCAGCTTGTCCACAGTCCTTGGGCACTGCTGAAAAGAGCCTGGCTCCCTCTTCATTACACTTTTCATTCAGGTACTTACATACATTGATAAGATTCCTCACTGGACCTTGTCTTCCCCAGGCTGAATAGTCTCTGCTCTCTCAGCTTTTCCTTATATGAGAGATACTCCAGTCATACATACATCTCAGTGGAAACCTTTGCTGGACTATCTACAGTATCACCAGGTCTCTCAACACTGGATAGCCCAAAACTGACTGAGAGCACACTCATTCCCATTTGCTCTGGAATAAGAAAACAGAAAGAAGGCAAGAAAACTCATGGATAAAGTGAAGCAAAAGATGTACTCTTGAGCGAAGAATGAAAAAAAGCTGCTTTTCTCTATTTCTTATTAATAGGCAGATGTCCAGCCGCATCTGGGAAAGGAAGACCTCAGTATTCACAACTGTTACCTGGAAAGAAACTGTAACCATGCATGTAGCCTCCCTTGTCCTTTCCTGGAGCTTTTATTGTGAGGGATGACATCATCTGAAATGGGCTGGGATGGGATGGGATGGGATGGGGTGGAATAGGGTAGGATGGCATAGTGTAGGATAGCCCTTTGGTCACTTTGAGTCTTGGTTTTGTCCCTTCTAGCCTTTCCCACTCCCAGCCTACTCGTGGAGTGCAGAGTGGGAGAAAGATAAGACCTCGATGCTGCACGAGCACAGTTCAATAACAGCCAAAGCTCTTAACTGGTGTATTTTCAGCACAGTTTTAGCCACAAAGCCAAAATACAGCACATATGGGCTTCTCTGAAGGACATTAATGCTACTCAGCTAGATCCAGAACCAGTTATAAATGGAGAGATTTTTTTTACATGAACATTCTTGAAACAAAAGCATGAAAAGAGCGAAGATAAACAAGAGAAGGGGGGATATGGCATGTTTGTTACATAAATGAATGTGCATTTTTCCTTAATAGAAATCTGAATTCTGTGGGATTGAGATTGTCTGATTGTGGGAATCAGACCTAATTGCAACATGGAAAACATCCACAAGGGACTTAGTAGACCCAGAGAAAACTTACAAAAAACCAAACAAACAACCAAACCTTCCTCCAAAGTCCTGCTTTTAATTCTGACCTTCACTTACCTACCTGATCTCAAAATCAAATGAGCTTATTAAAGTTCTTGCCTACGCAAGACTATTCTCCTGGTATTTATGCTTGATTAGATATGACTGGGTAAGCTCACAAATGAAAAAAACTAATTTAATGTTTACCTATTGCTGCTGGAAGCTTGAAAGTTCCTGGCAGAAATACAGCCTCTAGAATTAGGCATTACAGTAGCAATCATAGGGAAATTTTGCAAACTGACCAACCAGTTCTGTCTTTTCACCCAAATTCTAATGGCTACGGGCAAGCCCATCTAGGTCTCATCAAGAAACAGATGCAGACTGAATCATCAACCCCATACTGATGACACTGAATTTCCTTTTGCTTTTTTTTTTCTCCATTTTTATTCTTCTGAAGTCCTTTTTTCTAAGCTCAAAATGTTTCTTTTACAGAGTAGTGTGACATAGCAAGTGGACTTGTGATTCTTACCTAAAAAGTGCATTTCTGATTGCACTTTACAACGAATAGCTGGTTTAATATCAGAATTTATGTAAGAAAGATTCAGCAGCACACATTAAGACAGGTATTTAAACTAAACTGAATCAATGTGTGGTTCAGAAATTTATAACCAATTACAGCCTCTCAATATTAAAATCTGGTGCTCGGTCATTAAAAGAAATGTTTTACAGATTCTGACAGAATTGATGGAATAATCTGTTATAAGCTGTGTATCATCTCATTTGTGACAGACTTATTTTCCACACTAGAAAAGTCTGGCTAGTAGATTATTGAATTCTTAATTCAGGAAACCTGAATGGCAAAGTGGCAAATATGAATTTCTGTGTTATGATTAATGAAAAAAACCTAGGTTGAAGAAAATTAACTATCAGTTTTAATGACATAAATATGAGACCACTATAAATATAAAAGCTTGCATTTTGTGAAAGAGGTCTTCATTGTTATATGTGAAACTGTAAAAAAATTAGAGATCCTATAACTAAAGCCCATACCATAGAGCAGACAAAGAGGCCAAATTATATTGATTTAAATTCTGGAGTTCCTATATTTTAAAATCTGTATTTTCAAATGTCATTTATGTGCATAATAACACATATGCAATTGACATTTTTACATTTCCTTTGTTTTCTCTCATTTATATATTTTGTGGGTATATTTAATTTGGAATGTCTTAATCTTTTGAAAACCACATAAATTCAAATAATTTTCCACAGCTTGCTTTCCTTTTTCTGGTTATTATAAAGAATGAAGTTAAACTTTTATCTCTAATATTAGCCATGAACTAAAAATATTTCTTACAACTAGTGGAAAATTGTAAAAGTCAGAACTTCATTAGATGAAAAATATCAGCACCAAAGAGGCAACTGTTGTGCAGTCAGTAATTCATAAGGTTGTTGTCAATTATTGATGGGGTAATGTAAGAATAACAGTGGAGGAAGACATTAGAAATTAAAGCATGCTATTGGATTCCTCAAGTGAAAATTTTTGCTCAGTGTAGCATTGTTTTTTAGCTAAAAACTGTTAAAGAAACTTCCTCACAATAAATAACTTCACTGTTAAAAGCTCTCTCTGATGCTGGAGATTTGGGTGAAGTAAATGCTCCTCTGACTCAGTACAAAGACAAAAGACACGAGTCAAATCTCTCCCTTTAATAATTCAAAGGTGTTCTCTTTATTTTAGAAACAGCTCTTTTTTTTTTTTTTCTTTTTTGATCCTTCTCACAGGTAATGTTAAGGCTGTTTCGCTAAATATTGCAACTTTCTGTGGAAGGTTATTCAACTCTTTTCCTGTTACTTCTGTGAAATACTCATAAACAACCATTGCTACATGTAGAATGAAACACTATGTATTTCCCATATAGTTTTATTTATTTAGGAGGAATTAAAAATGGTACTTATTGAGACTATTGCAGGTGGATTTGATTTATTCTGTTTTGATTGTAGTCTGCATCAACTCTTTCATGTAGGTCAAATAAATACCTCTGTCTGAAAGGTCTGACACAGTGTAAGGGAGAATAATGAAACTGCATGTGAAAGCATGAGATCATTGTTCATAAAGTGAAATTTGCCTGCTTATGGAATGAAAATAAACATGTGAGATTGCGTATCTATCTTTCTGTTTAGGTATATCAAGCTCTCAAATAACCAAATTCATATGGATAACCAGAAATCATATAGATAGATAGTTGATGATAGTAATTACATACTGTCATAAGTTTACAGTTGCACTCTAGTAAGATATGACATGCAAGTGATATTTTATGAATATAATTTGCCACCTCTGTGAAAAAGTTTAAAGTTTGGTTCATTGTCAAACACTGGTCTTAAACAGCTCTTTTCTGTGTTTGTGGAGTTATGACCATTATACAACTCTGATATTGGTAGACCTGGTTAAGTATCAAAATATCAATCTATAAATTCTGAATGTGGTAGGTGGTAGGCCTTCCTTCTTTCCTTTTTATCTTTTCTGGTTTTCATTTGTTACCTTTTTTTTTTCTTTTTTTTAAGTAATATTAGTAGGTAAAAAGACTTCCTTTGAGACTACCTTTGAGGCTTTCCTTTGAGGCAAGCATATATTTTACAATTCAAAATCATCTTAGCTTTTGTTCTTGACACCCTGATACACGTCCCTTAGGGGTCTATACCAGGACCAGTGCTATTTAATATCTTTATTAATAACATAGACAGAGGGATTGAGTGCACCCTCAGAAAATTTGCTGATGACACCAAGCTGAGTGGTGCTATTGACACTCCTGAAGGACGAGATGCTATCCAGAGGGACCTGGACAGGCTTGAGAAGTGGACCTTCGGGAATTTCATGTGGTTTAACAAGACCAAGTACAGGGTGCTGCACCTCAGTCAGGACAATCCCTGGTATCAGCACAGTGTAGGGGATTAACAGATCCAGAGCAGCTCTGCCAAGGAGGGCTTGGTGGTGCTGGTGGGTGAGAGGCTGGACGTGACCCAGCCATGGGCACTCACAGCCCAGAGAGCCAAACGTGTCCTGGGCTGCATCCAGAGCACTGTGGGCAGCAGGGCCAGGGAGGGGATTCTGCCCCTCTGCTCTGCTCTGCTGAGACCCCACCTGGAACCCTGCATTCAGCTCTGGGGTCCCAGCACAGGAAGGACATGGAGCTGTTGAAGCGAGTCCAGAGGAGGCCACTGAGCTGATTAGTAGGATGGAGCAGTTCTCCTATGAGGAAAGGCTGAGAGGACTGCAATTGTTTAGCCTAGAAAAGAGAAGGCTTAGGGGTGATCTAGTTGTGACCTTTCAATACCTGAAGAGAATATACAGGAAAGATGGGGTAAGAAAATTGCTGCTAATAAACCTTGAGCTAAAGAAACCTGATAAATATCATGGCAGAGTAATTTCTTTCCACTAGGGAATTATTTGTACCTCCTCTCTGACGTGTGATCATCGCAGAAGTAAAACTGGGAAATGATACTGAAATTTCTTACAAGTTTTTCTTACAAGTTTTTTTCTGGAATATAAGCAGCTATCCCAGGATATCCTGGTATATATCCAGGATTCCCACCTAATTCTTATAGTTCTTAATAGGAAAAAGCAAAAGTTGTATTTATAATTTGCTCTGATCCTTACAAGAGCTTTTGAGCTTTTAGAACCCAAATATTAGGGACCATCCTCTGCAAAAGGTGAAAATTTCAAAATCTACCACCAAATTATTAACAGCAACAGACTAATTAGAGGTGTAATTATTAGATATCCTTTTATTAGACCATATTAACTGTTAGCATTGAGAAGCCACCAGGTGAAAAAGTCTCTGACAAAAGCTTTTGTATTTCTCTGAAGTGATTCTCCTATATTTCAAAATTAATCTGAAGGCGCATAAGGAGAGTCAAGTTAAACTTGTAAATGGACAGTCTCTCTTTCTTTGTAATAAGGATATCATTAGGTCTTCTATAAAATTACCAGAACTTTTCTGCCCTTAGAATATGCTTAGGTAGCCTATTCTCCAGACTTCAGCTGATTTCAGTTATCACATTCAGTGTCATGCTTTCTTACTAGTTTTCACCAAAGCAATTTTCACATTACATATTTAATTTACTTTGAAGCCTGGTTGGGCTAACAAAATGCTTGGTATTAATGGTTAGAGGCTCTATCTCCCATTGATCTTATGAATTAATAATTTCAAGGCTTTTGCTCAGACTTCACATAAAAAAGTAAGAATGCTTTTTGAACCACAAATAAGTGTTCTGCTGCTTGCTTTTTTTGATTGGGTTGTCTTCAGAGCTGGTGTACCGCTACAGAATATCCCTGGGAACAATGGTAAGCTTTTTCCCCGCTTTACTCAGAAAATATGTACATGTTCATTTCTGACAGGTTGTACTATATAAACCATACAGTTTCAAATAATCTGACAGGCAATCTAACAACTGCCATAGCAGGATCCTGTGCCAGTTTTCAAGAATACAAATATTTACTGTCTGTTTAAAAATCGCTCTCAGTGTGTAGAGAATGAGCAGCAGTGTAAAAGCTTTCAATTGCTGTCTGTTGGCTGATTTTTTCACTCCATTTTTCTTCCAGAGACAGTGACCTAGTAATAATGAGTGAAGACAATAGACATTAAGGCAGGCAAATAAAACGAAATAAGACATTTTTAATATTTTTCTTCCCTTTTTGAATGTCACAGGAAACAAGTCAGCTGTTCCTGAACCAGCTCCCAGAAACTGTCAGGTCCAGCGCTCCATCTCCTCTGCCGGGAGTTCCCATGGCAACCTCTTCAGCTGAAGTAAAAGGAATTACAGATAGATATTATTTTCTCCCCCTGGCTCCCCCCTTCCCTCCCTCTCTATGCCTGTTGAGAGAAAGTGTTGCTCTCTAATTTTTGGGGCACTGAGAATTGCCATTGAGCTACCTGGCTACATTTGCTCTGTTTGTTGCATTTGGAAAGTCTGTCCTAGTTCCCCTCTGTCTCTTGAGTGTCTGATTTACGACATCAAACAAGAAAAAAAAGGCAAGAGAGACTTTCAAGAGTGGAAGTTCTTGTTGGGGGAATGATGCTAGCCCAGAGCTGTCTTCAGTTCCGGTGCTTGAAAGACACAGCATGTTCAATTGGTTTTTTCTTCTTTAATTTGAGAGGAGTGTAGCTATAATCCTTAAAGATAAGATATCACACATCAACTGTGGCATCTAGAACCATGACTGCAGAATATTTGCAGATGACTGCAGAATATTTGCAGATGCTTGGACAGGTGTCAGTGAATTGTGCTCTGATGAGATTGGTGGTTACTTTGGCCACATTTGGGAGCTGATAAAGGCTTATAACTATGGCAAATATCTGTGAAAAAATAACCCAGACTTAGGTGAATTTTTTTGAAAATTTTGACAAAATATCATCAAACTGTCACTCAATAATTATTTTTTTTTTTTTTTTTTTGCAGCTGCAGGCTGACTGGAAAGAAAAGCACAGTGAAAGGCGCATAACACTCAACTCTTGCTGAGGCTGTAGTTCCAGTGAGAGCATAAATGCTGGATGCTCTTGCATAAAAATGGAACAGGTTGCTCATGGTGGCCCTCCTGTCACCTGTGGTAAAATCAATGAGTATCCTTTGCAAACACACTCAGCTTTGAAGAGAACACATATCCAGGAAGAACACTTGGGTGGCCCAGACATCATCAAGAGGACTAAAGCTGTCTGAGTCCATGGTGTGAGAACTGAAAATTATCCTCTTTCTCTTGTTTTGACTCAAGGTGTTTTCAGTCCTGCAGTGGACTTAAGATTTCTGCTCTGCCCCTGGACCAGGGTTTACTTCTGTGCTAGTTTGAAAGCAAAACCAGTGAGACTCCAAGTCAGAAATACAATTTAATAGAAAAAAAAGTAAAGTACATGCAATAATACAAAAGAAAAACCTCTGACAGAGTCAGAATACAACCTGACACCCTGCTTGTTAGGGTGGTGGTACTAGTCCAGATGAAGTGATCTTGCTGAAGTGGTGATCCTGTAGAAAAGGTCTAGTGGTCCTTGTCCTCTGGAAACCAGTGGATAAGCACTGCTGTTCTGTTTCAAATCCCAGATTATATCCAGGTGGGAATGCTTGGATCCTCTCCCTGGGCAGAGCATCTCACAATGGGATGATGTCATTTTTTCAGTCATGTGGTGGGTCCTTGATTGCCCATTAAACAGAAATAGCTCCCCAGGGAGTTATCTATGATTCATGGGGCAAGGCATTGATGGCCCATTATCAGGAGATAGTCCAGGGGAGGAGACAAGAAAAACACTGCCTCTCCTGTTTTCAACAGTTCATGAAGATGGTGATTGAATACATAGCTTTGGGCACATCTTTACATTGTAACCTAGGACAACTTCAAAGTGGCATTTGGAGATGTGAGGACAGAAAGCCAAGACTTAGATGTGGAGATGCTTGTCTGTCCTTGAGAGAGCTGGAATGTGCTCCCAGGTTCCTGCAGCGTGGTCTGGGACAACACTAGGGACCATATTTTACTGAATCTACTCTGTGCTAAGAATGAAGATTATTCAGGCTTATGTTTCTGAGAAGTTAATTACTTAGATGGAAGGAGATGTTTCACTCTTACAGCAATTCCTGAGACCCACTCTTTCGCTTTGAAAATTATAGAACAAATAGAAAAACAGTGTATCATCAGTACTGTACCATCCTGCTCTGCAATGTTTCTCAGTGATGATGTTTCAGGTAGCTGTTTTCATAACTCCACTGGGTGCTCAGATGTACCTTGCACATCCCCCCCAGATTGTGTGTAATATAGGGATGTCAGCAACCACCTTTGCTGACCTCAGCATCAAACAGACATGAATCTAAGCACATACATTCAGTTTCAAATTGCTGACATACAAAGCAATTTAGGATGACAGAACCTTGAAAAGATAAATGAATAATTTTGTAATATATATTAGAAATTGCCAAAAAGAATGGCAGCAACTACCAGAGAGACTGTATTAATAGTTTTTGTAGAAAGTTTAATACTTTCAACTTTAAGGTATGCCTGAAATGGGACTGCAGGAACTGTATGAAATAAACTAATTTGTTGTTGGCTTTTTTTAAGAACTCTTCCTGAAACTTTGTTGAGGTCTGGGATTGCTTTTATCCCTAGAAAAGATCTTCTCCCATCATTTGTTACCTCAATGGATAGTACACCTCTCCTCTTTACAACTCTAAACCCAGTGAGTACCTGGCTAGCAAGCAAGCCTACAGCAAATACCAGACTCTGGAGCCCTAAGCTGAATCCTGAAACTTTGTGAGCAGAATTTCTCTGCCTCTGTTACAAGGAATAAAGAATTATATTTTTTATTTTGGTAAAATAAATCAAAATCACTACTTATTTAAATTTGTTTCAGAAATTCTGAAATAAGAAGGAATATTTGAGATATTTCTTGCAGCGGAAACATTCAATAAATCAAATATGTACATCCAGTGCATACCACAGCTTAGCTGTTCTAACTACATAACTATGATCACTAATAATTCAGAATGTTGTTTTATTCAAAGGTGTGAAAAAACAGCTCTATAGTCCAAATTTTGTTCTTGATTAAAAATAAAAAGTGAACATGTGTCTCTGCCCTGATCCTGCTTTGAGCATCT
The DNA here is from genome assembly GCA_013400175.1 of Phainopepla nitens. Classification (NCBI taxonomy): domain Eukaryota; kingdom Metazoa; phylum Chordata; class Aves; order Passeriformes; family Bombycillidae; genus Phainopepla; species Phainopepla nitens. The sequence goes on along the minus strand of VXBQ01010011.1, from coordinate 284,340 downwards.
TAAAAATCTCCCTTGTTTCTTTCATTTCATTTAGTTGCTGACCAAAGCAATTGTGCCTTCAAAATCCTGTACAGTTGTTTTTGTATTACTATTCAAGCTTTGTCTTTTAACCGAATTATCAAGTAAAAAATTGGTATTATCTGTCATGGCAAAGAGTCCGCTTTTTAATTATGAAGAAGCCTGTCACCTAAAAAACCAGTTTCACAGGTGAAGGGTCTCCTCTGATCCTCCACTGACTCAGCATTCTGTCTGTTCCCCTTCAGTTAAAGAGAGCTCTTGGAATGATGCAGTACATTGAGGTTTTCCCCTTCACTTGGCAAATGTTGTGGAACAAAGATCTGCTATGGTAAGAAGATTAAAAAATAATAGTAAGATGATAAAACAGATGTTAACAGTGCAATAAAGATCTCATGTACTGTAGACCCCCAATAATAATGATGTATGTCTGTATGATAGGAACATCTCACCATCCTATGTCAAACATTCTGCTTGTCTCATAGTGCATACCATTGAAATTTTGTTTCCCTCATAGAGTTCACTTGAAGTTCTTATATTATTCATGCATGAGCAGCACTAACTGGAATGAATAAAATACTTTCACACAGTGATAAAACTAATGAGTCATGCAGCAGATTTAGGTACAAGAGCTTAGGCATGCTAACAAGTTACCGTGTGTCTGCTGTTTCATGAGAAGTGTGCAAAAATATACAGTTAGCAGCCTTTACAAATTTAACCTTTTTTTACAGATTCCCATAGAATATGTTAATGGAACTTTTTTTCAATAAAAACTATTTGATAGACTTCTTTCTAAAAAAAACACGTTTTGAACTTCTTTTTTGAAGGAGCTCTAAAATTAATCTAAAGTCTAAAATTTCTTTGAGTATTATCCTGAATTTCCTCAGGTATCATTTTAATAACATTTCTTTTCTTACTAATGCTAGTAAATACAGCATTTCCAGAACAAGTATATTGCTCTTTCCAACATCTGGTCCTTGCTTCTGCATGTAACATGCTGCATTTCTATTTCCATTGGTTTATTTTGAAGAGTATCACCTTAAACATTTTCTGTTTTCAATAAAGGCAATCTTGCATTTTTACTCTTATGGTTATCTCAGTGTTTGTTTGAGATCTCTCTGTATATAATATGAAATGTATTTAGTGACATCAAGTATTGAGGTTTAACTTTCTATAGCATGTCACAAGGAATTTAGATGGTTAAATGCTTATGAACTGAGTTTGTCATCCTATTATTAAATAGAAAGAGTCCTTTTAAACCTAAATTGCCTATGCTTCAAATTAATTTAAAAACCCCAAAAAACCGAAACATAAGAAAACAATTTATCAACACAAGACCCTTTATATAACTGCAGAAAATGTGGACATACAGTGGGCATAAAAGGAACATCTCACTAACAGATCAAGAAAAATATTTCATAATTGCATTTTATGTTTTTATATTTATGTGAAACAACAAATTTCCTACTTTTTCTTTTATTGTTTGTAACTTATTTTTTCTCCAAGAGAAGAATTAAATGAACCTTAACATTTACTGTTAGTTTTGATTCCTGGAGAAAATTTTAAATGAGGTATTTCTTTTCTTCTCTGAAATTTATGTCTAGGGTGTCTTCTACTTGTAGATTTACAATGCTTCATGTCTTTTTCAGCTTTACTGGAACAGCTTAATATTTTATGCAGCTGAATCTTGTGTACTGCTACTTTTATTCTTCCTCTTTGAAATTATTAAAGGTCTTATCATTATTACATACCTCTGGGCTTGCTCCAAGGCCTGTAGTTACCAACTGAAATATTCTCTGTCACAAATATATTTTTTCATGCTGTAAATTGATTCTTCAGGCCTGAAAAATTATGTGGCTGAAACAAGCTAAGCTGATTCTTGAGTACCTTTAAAACCAAAAATAAAACCATAATAATCTGTTTCTGGTTTGTTCCATACAAAATAGATCAGAAATTCATTTCATAGTGAGAATGTTATAAAACTGATGTATAAAGAGATGATAATAAGGCCACGTTACTGTTAGTGCCCAATTCATTTGTTCTACTCATGGATTTTTGGCTGGTTTAATCCTCTTCCTGGCACTAGGTTTAGATTTTGGTGAGTGAGGAGTGTGTTTCTTTATCTGTCTTCCTGCCTTTATTTTCCCCATACACCTAGAATACACTAAGCACTTTTTTTGGTCTCTAGTTAAAGGGTGTCATCAGGCTGCTGATAAAACACTCGTACTTTGTTATCTCACTGTTTTTCCATAACTTGCAAGTGAACACTGCTTTTCAATGTCAGAGAAGCATATTTGCTCTTAGGGGCTTGATTCATGAAGGTGGTTCACATTACATCCAGGGATTTCCCATGGATACACACACAGTGTTGAACAGACTTTTTTCAAGCTCTAAAAAACTTTAAGCTTTATGTATCCTTTTGAATAGGTATTAATATGGTATTGCATCAGAACTAACATTTTTCTTTTTGAAGACAAAATTTGCAAGTAAGTATGCATAAATTGTTAATTCTTCAAAGACAGGGGTAATCTTCTTTATTTCGTGTATGATGTCTAATAGAGTATTGTCTTTGTGTCTTGTATGTGACTGAAGATGTCAATAGCTTTCATGTTAGAAATCACAAATTGTAAATGTAGACTTAAAAGTGTATTGGTGAAGTATTGCAAGCCTGCAGTCTTACATCATGGGATATAGAGACAAATGGAATCAAGGCTTTTTTATTCTCATATTTGTCCTGAATTATTCATATTCTACTCCTTTTCTCATCATTTTATAGTAAAATAAAATAACTTTAAAAAAGCACTAAGGAGCATTTTTAAGATCTCTAAGTCTCTTCTCACAAAGGGAATGGTGAAGTGTCCTGACGTGATATTATTAATTATAATTAGGCATTTGCTTTTTAGCATGAAATCTGAAAATTATGGCTTTCAGAGAAAAAAGGAAAACAACACATACAGTATGTGACCCTTCTTCTCTTCACTGATAGGCCAAATAAACTTCTAAATCTTGTGCCTAAAATGTTATTTGTTTCCTAAAGCCATCTCTATAAAAAAGAACATGCCTCTGTTACCAATATATGTCTCAGCACATCTCTGGTAGCATAGCAGTTTGGAGCACAGGATTATGTGGAAAAGAATATTTTTAAAAGTTGTTAAAAAGACCTATTGAATGATTGTCTCTGGGATTGGCATGAGTCTACCATGTGCAGAGCCAAAAAAGTAAGATACGAGTAGAAAAAAAAAATGCTGTGTTACAAAAAGCATTTAAAAGTCAACATCAGTGAATGTATATCTTGGGTACTCACAGCACATGGACAAACAAAGGACTAATATCTATGAGAAAGCTGAAGAGATAGTAGCAATATTCTCTCTGAGATCTATTTAATAGAATATTCTTATTAAAGAGAAACGGGAAAAAATAGCATAGAAATACAAACCCTTTCAACAGCATCGTGAAAGAATATTCAAGTTATGGTGCTAAAATTTTAAGGATGATGTTTACTTGCCTATTTTAAGCAGGTGTAATTCCCTCAACACTAAAGATAATTAATGATATGAGTTAACAGCAGAACAGGTCCCTGGAAGAATCGCAGATTTTGGTAGTGAAGTGAAAATTACTTAATTCTCGACTCACAGGAGACAGTGGGTTATGTTAGATGATGGTGATTCATTGTCTCTAATACCAGTTAGTATTTTTTAAATGGCAAACTCACAAAAGACACTAAATGAATTGCTTTCTTAATGTGGTAATATATTTCATTAACAATAAACAGCTGATATTAGTGGAGGCTGAAGCAATAATTTGTAACAAATGAAACTATTCTACAATACTGTGGAATTTTAGCTGTATAATTTAACTTAAGTAAATTATTAATGCTATTAAATTGTTAGAAATAAGCCATGGGAGAATGAGTTACAGATGTCAAACATGGATTCATTCAGACCTGAATGAAAGTGCTGAAATGAAGATCAATCCTGTACTGTAAGAAAATAAGTTCTGCAGCACTGCGCAAGTGCTTTATTTGGAATATATAGCAAAGTTTAATTTAAAAAAGGATTGAAAACTTGTTGCTTTCTCATACAAATACTGGAGATGGTATGGAGAGAAATTATGCAGGCTATGAAGGTCCCATTGCTAATGCTGTCACTAATTGTTCTTAATAAAAATATTTCTTGTCTGAATTCCTTCCTTTCTGTGACATTCATATACCACTTGTAATACAATGCAATGATATTTAAACTGTTCAAAACCAATAGTGCTGTCTGTTGCTGGAAACAGATGAGTCCCAATAAAGATGCCCATCAGCTGGCTATGATGTGGGTATACTGAAATACCTCAGCTTGTGAAGAGGATAGGACCCCTATCCTCTCTACAAAAGGTCCAATTGAACTATAAAAGGTGTCAGTATTTATTTAAACTTCATCCACAGCTTTGGTTAAATATTTTTATGTTGGGGCCTGTCTCTAGAACCAGAGGCCTGTATCAGATGTTGCTCATGTGGTAAGCACACACATATAAATATATACAGAGGCATGCACAGCTCCACACATGTGTACAGGCAAATATGGGGCCCGGCAGTAGGGGTGAAGTCCACTGAAATAAATGCTACTGAATGTGTCTGTAGCCAAGCAGTCTTTAGCAAGTCAGCCTTCCAATTTGTTCTGACCACTTTTTAAATATGTCTTATTTTACTTTTTACAGCATTTATTAACTTTTCCTCACCTTTGCTCAACATTATTATCTTTCACTGACTACTTATTTCAGCTTCAGAAAGACCATTTCCTAAGATATGTTAATTAGTCTTTCTATCCTCAAAGACATAATATTGGCAGTAATTGATATTTCTGAGGACTTCTCTTTTTCTGCATAAGAGGGTGTCTTCCATACATGTATATGCACAAAATTTGCTTCTAATGTCCCGGAATTCAGCTTAGCACTCTATTATGATAGAAAGATGGTTAGGTATCTCTTTTTCTGCACAGCCAAGATATGTATCACACATGCATAGGGAACAAAAGGTCTCTGTATCATTGCAAAGCAACTCTTAACAATAGTTCACAATTAAAAACTAACTACCAGGTCTCAATTTTCTCCTTCAACCTGTTTGTATTTTACCATTCAGGCAGTTTGTATTAGTGTGTCTGCAGAAGCACTTCAAATTGTGTGGAGCCCAAAATATTTAAAACTGTGTAAACTGAATGAGCAGTTCAAAGGAAATGCTTTCACTCACCTTTTGATATAAATGCATATTGTACAAGTACGGTTCCCAACAAATAAATTCAATGTTAATTCAGATATTGATGTGGTTTCTACGTGTCATTATAAGAAAGACTATGTTGAAATAAACCAGACTGGAGTGACAAAAGCTTGACTAAAATCATTTGAGCACATATGTAGAGAAAAAGTATCCACAGCTCCTTGGCCAAATACAGATAAAGCTAATTTCCTTCATGTATTCCTCTATATGTTTTGGCATGCGAAATTCAAAACATGTGGTAATAAGGATTCTTTTCCACTGGAAAAGTATCACTATGAAAACGAAGTTCTTGCCCGCTTTAATACTAGTCTTTTAAAAGTCTGAGATAGCTGATGGTTACAAATCCCTCTAAGGACTCATGAAGTTAATAAAGTTTATTGCAGATTTGGTTATTAATATGTTAATATTTCAGGTGTTTTTATAGTCTGTAAAATTTAGTCCCAACCATTATGGAAAACATACATGCCAAAGTTTTGGTGCTTATGTCTTCTGCGTATTGTTCAGTTTGTTGGAAAACTACCAGTGAAGTGAAAAAATGCACACAAGTTTTTCTGCATAGCACAGTAAAAATTAGAAAAATGACCTAATTTTCTAATTTAGAGGTAAGAACTATTCTAATCAGAAGGCAATGGGAGAAATACAAACTTTCCCAAAAGACAGTTACTGTTTCATGAAAAGCCAGCCAGTCCAGTCCTGTGGAATTCTACATATTCTCATGCTGGTCTGGCATGAGTTATTCAGCTCCTGCTTTGTCTCTGAAAGGGAGAGATAGTTTTGCAGGATAAAACCATAGCCTCCAGTCTACTGGGACCAATCTGCTAATTTATGTTTAAAATGTTGCAAGAAATGGAATTAAATACCCAGTATCCTAGCAAGCATATTTAATACTATCAAAGAGCTATTTTTAACCCTTGAGGATGGCTCTGGTCCATAAGGAAATTTCATCCTGAGAGATTTTCATTATATTTCACAAGGATCCTCCTCTTTGCTAGTGGTAGCAGATACATCCCAAACAACGTTCAGCTTCTTGCCAATGGGACACTGAGGTTTCCAGAGTGGAAATTCATACCACTGCCATGTTGATGTGGGACAACCCATTTATATCGCAATACTGTTATATTACTCTTGCAGCTACTTCTGCTTTCCTGGTAGCAAGAAAAATAAATAACTCATAGAAAGCTCTACTATGAATAAGACTCAAGCAGTAAAATATTCCATCCAGCTCTGTCAGTCAGTCTACTTTTCACAGTATCAGTATATCTGGCTTATTAATGAAGTGGATTTTTGTTTGAGAATGGCTGCTTCCCCATAAAGTTAGGAAAATATACTAAAAGCAGCACTGTAGACTTTTTCACCAGCAACTATTGGTATTATTTATTTCTTCAACATCAAGGTGAGGAAAGGAGAAGTTTTTTACACTGCTGTTGTGAAGTACTTTCCATATTTTAGAAAAGCTGGTCTGGTTTAAACATAAATAATTTTCCTTTATTTTTTTTTTCAGTTGGACAACTCAGGGATAGCACAACTCTTTAGGTTCAAAATTTACAGCTGACACCTGCTTTAATTTCCTTCTTGCTTCCCTGATCAAAAGAACAATGACAAATGAGGTTGTTGAAAATACTTATGAGCATTTTTAAATACAAAATTTCACTTTTAAATGAAAGCTATTTAACAGTTTGTGCTTAATTATCTGTCTATGTGGCAATCAAGCTAATATTCTGAGCACATATTTTAAACCGCGATTTGTGTAATTAAAAGGAAATATAAAAATAATATTTTTTCTTCCACCAATAATGGATTTTTTCCTCTCATATAAAATCAATTTACTTTTCCCCAATAGTACCACAATGTGTTTTGCCTTCAACGCCTACACACTTAAATTGTTTGCCTCATTTAGCACTAAAAAGACAGGGGAGCTCAGGGAAAAAAAAGAGGAAATGCAAAGTCCAGTATGATACAGCTAAGCACTTAAGATCAAATGATTTCAGGTAATATAGATCCAATCTGGTGTCAATATACAGAAAAGTGAATTCCAAATCATAATGAACTTTGCATATCTACACACTTCTGAATGAACACTCTTATCATGTTACTGATTCTAGTAGTAATAATTTTGCATTAGACGAATTGCTTTCCATTATACCTTCAGGCAATATTTGTCCTCAGCTGTATACAAACAGAGTTTTGAAGAACTGTTTAGGAAAGTTATCCTGCTGAGCATCCCTGGTTATTAGAAGGGCAAAATGGCCTGGCTTAAGATAAACCATCATGATATCACTCTCGCACCTGTTTAATAACAAAGCATGAAGAATAATCTTAAATATATTTAAAGTCTAATTCATTTAGTGTCTTCGAAATTCATGCTGAGAAAGTATTTTAAAACAGATGCATTACAAGCACCTAGCAAAAGATGACAAAATGCCTGACAGTACTCTGAGTGTACTGTATGACATCAGTGAAATTAAGGGCCAGTCACCAGCTGGTAACATGCACAGCTCTTCTCTTCCCATCCATCAGATACAAGCAGAGGACATGCTGCTGATGTTAACGAAGGAAGATGAAGTATACTTCCATTAAAAAATATCTTCAAAGTTATAGATCATTAAAGTATCGTATTCTACCTCCTTGCTTTTTAAAAGTAATTAAAGTAATTAATGCTAGTCAGCTATATGTGTCTGGGAACTATCGGTTTGTTTTTATATGGCAGCAACAGCTTCACTGGCAAGAAAATCCATCTATGCAAATAGACATTATTAGGTTGGGTTTTTTACAGTCATGTTTGCCATTATTTCTTCTTAATTCTGTTCCTTCTAATTTAATGTTGCGTTGAGTGCATGCTATTTCCTTGTCTAAAAAAAAAAGTCACAATTAATGTATCTGAATGGCAAGATGGCACTTCTTTGCCTGAGAATGATAAATACATTGTTGCTAGGAAACAGTTTCCAAAGACAAATTTTTTGAAGGACAGCAATTATATAGATTTTAAAAATGTCCCAACTATAATCTCAAAACAATACAAAAAAAGAAAGTTCTCTTATGGGATTAGAAGGGGAAGGACAGACTCTGTATGCAGAGACAGCTAGTTAGTAACCTGTTTTAGTTAGTAACCTGTTTTACTGGAAGAACCTTTTATTACATATCCTTATTTTACCCTCTTCCTATACCATGTAAAACATACCTTTCTGACACTATAATTCAAGCAGTATTCAAGCATGATTGTAGCTCCCATTTTTCAGGCATATAATCTGATCTTCAAAAACATTGTCCATGAGAATAAAAACAGGTTAGCTCAGAAATGGGAGTAGTATGGCCCTTCCTCAGAAGTACTGATTTGCATATTTGGCTATATATATATATATATGTATGTATATAAAGACTGAATAAGTCTATTTGGAAAGTCTCAGTAATGTGCCATCATGGCAACCTCAGTAAAAGCTGGGTGAGGCAACAGCTGCACTGAAATTATTGACAGTAGAAATGTTGGCCCAGCTGCCAAATATGTGAGATTTTTATTTCTTAAAGTGTCTTTTAGATGATGCTAATTTGAGAAAGGCCAAATGCTACTGTGCCTGGACTTGCACCTCTGCAGAATATTCAATGTAGTCCTGCTTCTTGGGCATAGCTTTAGAGAATTCACTGCTCCGCCCCTGGTCCCAGAGGCTCTCTTGTCCAGTCTGGGATCTCCCCACTCTGTGGGCTCCAGGCAAGGTGAAACCACCACATATTCCCCAGGGAAGCAGTCACACACTCAGCTCACAGCCTCTACACTGAGCAGTGCAGAACAGATCCTTCTCCTACCCCCCCGCCCTGTGCTCTTTTCACAGCAATCCCTTGTACGTACCTTCACTGCCAGGCTGTCCTTAGCTCTGAGACATCTTCTGTAATAACACGCAGGCTGCATTTCAGAAGCATCTGTAAGAAAAAACCCAAACCTGCTCCATCTGCTGCCCCTGTTCTGTTTCAGGGACTGTGTTTTGCAGCAGCTGTTTTCTGATGAGAGGTTCAGGCACAGCCATGGGAGGCAAATAGGCCCTCAAACACCTGCAATGGCCATGGGCAGTAGAGGATGGTGATAGGAACTTTCAGGACTCAAGGCAATTTTGGTGCAGAAAAAGAGAGTGCCTGTGAGATCAGAATATAAAATTACATATATATGCATAGAATTTGGCAGTAGCACCCTAATTATCGACTGAGATCCTCAAGTAACATAAATAAATACTTAGCAGTCTGGCCAGTTCCTCTGATTGCTTCATTTGCCAACATCCAGATGAGATTTTCCAGTCTGTCCTGTAAAACTCCCTTTTTGTTTTACCAGAGAAAGTTGTTTCCAGAAGATAACTAATTCACACTGGTAGTGAAAGTCTATCTGGAGGGAAAAAGAATGAGGTAAAGGCTCTGAAGTCAGAGCTCAAGGGATGCTTCGCTGAACAAGAAAAATGCTGCTGAGAGATTCTAACTGTGCAAGTGCATGAGACAAGGCATCTATGTAATGATCATTTCTTTTTCACAGAAGAGTAATTCTAACATTCCTTTGGTCCTTACAATGGAAATGAGTTTGGGTTTTTTTAAAAACGTGAAGCTTTCATTACTTTTTTGATGTAAACTTTAAAATTTATTCAAATTTCCATTATGATTAGAAAAAACTTAGGATTTCTTTTATACACTATAAAATACAAAAAGGTGCAAAATATATGTAGGCAGAGAAAACATGTATAGTGCTAAAACTAATAAATACATTTTGCAGATGCATCACTGAATGCAGGATTTCCTTTGCATGAAATGTTTCTCACTTCAGAGTTTTTGATCCAAGGTAAACATCTGTTTCTAAAAAAACAATAGTAACATGAAGCTGCCCAGGAAACGACTATGGAATTTTTCATTGCAATAAATTAAAATTTAAGTACTAGTCACCATTTAGACTAATTTTAGTATGGAATCATAGAACCATAGAGTCACTGAGGTTAGATAAGATGTCCAAGATCACTGAGTCCAACCTTTGACTGAACATCACCATGCCATGAATCTCATATAATTGCCCTCAGCCCATTGATCCAGCCTGTCCAGATCCCTCTGCAGAACCTTCTCTGCAGTGGAGCAACACTCCTGCCCAACTTAGTGTCATCTACAAATCTATGAAGGATGCACTCAATCTCCTCATCCAAATGATCTTTAAAGATAAAGTCCTATTGCAAGGTATCCTTGTAATATAGAGGCAGAGGTTCCTGAATATACAAATCGAGAAGCATATTTTTCTGATTTTAAAGTTTTTTATTCTTACAGTGGATAAGGATCACCTGTCCTGGAACTGCATTTATATCTGCAATATGCACTGGCATTAAAACAAAATGGGCAGGGTGAACAAAATGAAATATGCTTAAATATCTCAGAATGTAATAGTGATTCCCAAGTTATGTCTCTGGGCCTCTAAATTAATGGCTAAATTAAAAAAAAAACCCAAACAAATCTAAGTATCCAAGTTGACAAGTACAGTCCTAAAAGGCTGCCCTTCACTAGCTGTTTAATTAGGGAGATTATTAAACTAATAAAATCTAAAAGTTTTGCGTTTAGGATCCTGCAGTTTTTCAGCCCCAGAAACTGCTGTATCAGGTATTTCAGGTACGTCAGGAATACTGTAGTCCTCACTCAAACTCTCAGTCTACAGAGTCTTTAGGGGCTTCTTAGTCCTCTGAGGTTTCCAGTCTGTTGGGCATTCAGTGTTGGTATCCAACCTTTTGCATGAAAATTCACCAATGCACTTCACCAAAACTCTGCACCAAACAAAAGCCATGAAGAACATAAGTGTCAAGCACACTATACCAGCCACAGATTTTGTTCTGGATCAAAATATCTTTGAAAGGCAAGATATTCTGCAGGTATTTCATGTATTCAAAGTGTTTTCTCTGTGGTTTTCTTGTCAAGACATGAAAAGAGAATTTCTTGACAACTACAGTGGGATTGCCTTGTGCCTTTTCTCTGGATAAATTAACTAATTATATTTGTTTCCTCATTCCTCTGTGTGTGTATAAGTACTTAAAATGTTTTATGTATAGGAAGAATGTTTTCAGTGATCAACTGTCATTGGAGGACTAAAGTTCCATCTTTCTTGAAATTACGTATAACAACAGGTGTGTACTTCTAAATTCAGAGGAGCAGGGAAAGAAAACTCTGCTCTTTTACTCCAGCCAGTAACTGAACCGCACACAGCTTCTCACTCATTCCTTGCTGGTTAGATGGGACACAATCAGAAGGATAAAAATTGTGGGTTGAGATAAGGGCAGTTTAACGGGTAAATCAAAATCCTTGCACAAAATGCACAAATGCACCAAAACCCAAGCAATTGATTCACCACGTTTTATGGGCAGGCAGGTGTTCAGCCATCCTCAGGAATGCCTGTCTGTCGTGGTCTGTCATGTATAATGGTGACTTGGGAAGACAAACACCACCACTCTGAAAGCCCTTCCCTTTCTTCATTGGCCAGCTTTCCAGGCTGAACATGGTGCCACATGGGTCGGAATATCCCTTGGTTCAGCTGGGATAAAGTATCCCAGATGTGTGTCCTCCTAAATATTTTGCTCCCCAACGTCATCAGTGGTGAAGTGGTGTGAGGAGCAGAGAAGGCCTTGGCTCTGTGTAAGCCCTGCTCAGCAGTGAAAAGGCATCCCCGTATAATCAACACCATTTCCAGCACAAATCCAAAGTATATCCTCCTACTAGCTATGCTGAAGAAAATTAACTCCATTCCAGCCAAAACAGCACATCTTGTATTATCTCTCACTTAATTCAGATTCTCTTGAGTAGTAATAGAATACACAGAAATTATTATCCTCTGATTATTTTCTACTCTGTAATTGATGACATGGTCTTCTTTCTAATCTCTAATGTTCCTCATTGATTCAATCAAACAGAAAGAGCCCTGTTGTAAGGCTTTATAAGGCTGAAATTATTTAGTTTTGACAAGATTTGGGCAGAATAAAAAAAGACTTTCTAAAGCTGTTATGTAATTAAACTACATAATGGCTGCTGCAATTCAACATGGAGAAATGCAAAGCATTGAATAGGAGAGGGACCAATTTAAAACTGCTCATATATACAGAAAGTCCTGAGAAGGGAAATTATAATTATTGAAGTCTAGAAGATCAAGAACTTCCCTAAAAGGAAAGATTCAAAGCAGCTGGACTAATTAATTTGAAGGGAGTGGGGAGTAGGTTTGTTACAAGACAGTACAATCTGTTATGGCAAAGATATATATTAAATCAGAAATTATAAAAAGAATGTTAGTCCATGCCCTTCCCATAATATAAATACAGAAAAGCATTCACAGACATTAAGATTAATGTATTTGAAATGGTTCAGGGGAATACTTCTTTCTGCAAAGTGAAATTTATCTGCAAAACTCCCTGTGGAAAATATCTTTCTTCCATATTGTTTAGGATATTAACTCCTCACTATCACTGACAAGTAAGAGTAATTGTTCCCAAGATATCTAGTATTATTGATTACAATTTCCTCTGAAGCATCAGTTACAGCATATTCCCAGAGACACACAGTGTTAAAGAAGCTACGTGGTGTTGAGCTGCTCCATCAAGTCGAACCATCCAATTCCATACCTGGCTGAGGACCACAGAAGGGGAGAACAGTAAATTCCTAGTTCTCACTGCTAATGCCGGAGAAACAAGGTTCAGGCAGCTAAGCAGTTCCCAGCAGTCTACTCCAAAAGGAGTATTTTAAAAATCCCATTGTGCAAAGTGTTGTATACTTTGATTCATATCCATCAGGGTACTTTAACTTCTGCTTAAGTTTGGCATTTAAATTGGTTTGCTTTCTGCACAAGATTTACCCCTTGGATCTACAGATAACTGCAGAGAAAGAGAAGAAAGAAAATGGATATATCTGTATCCGTTCACTTCGGAGATAGCAGAACTCAGCTCATGCCACTCCCTTGTGACACCTCATAGAAGAAAACCTTTTCTGACTTCCTACACAAAGTGTGTAAGAAAGTAAAAACTCAGCAAGGAAACCTTATTTTACAAAATAGTAGGATGATGTTTTTTTTCCCCCCAATGCTTCTCATTTCCTGATGGAGCTTGGTAAAATGATCAGTCCTTGCACTTTAGGCCTCTCTGGATTTTCTTCCATGCATCTTTCTCACTCCTTTTTCTAATAAAAATGCTAACTTAATATCCTTTCTCCTTGATGTAGTATGGGATTTATATAAACTTACTGTTATGAACTGACTGTTATAAAGTTATTTTCAGCTGTGTGTTTCATAACAGTTTCACAGAAATCATCTCATTGATTTTATAGATTTTTAAAATCTCCTGTGTCACATTCTAGAAATAAAATACTAAAAAATATTACTTATCACAACAAAGTCCACTACAAACTCAGACATTTTGAATACAAGATGAGTTTCATGCACATAGAGTAACTTAGTAAAAAGTCAGGAAGCTAATTATAAAGGGGATTTAAAATAATATCTCATAACTCTCTTGTTATAACAGTTTTCAAAATATTTGAAAGTCTCAGAAGCATCCTTCTCTGAAAAGCAACACCTGCACTTTTAGGATTGGTTTGGGGTTTTTTTAGGGATAAAGATTGACATATAATGCAATGTTATCTTTGCTCATAATTCTGGTCTAAGGAATTACTGTCTTTCATGAGTATTCAAATCACTAACAAAAAGAAAAGGAAAAAGATTATGTAAATAAAAGCAGCAGGAATTTTGGATACAGGGTGACTTTACAAGCCTAGTTAAGCATGGTAGGACAGTTATACAGCCCAGTCAAGTATGGCTGATTGATTTTTATCTGCAGATTGTTATCAACTGTGAAAGCTTGGCTGCAGGATGTTACAATCAAGAGCCCTGAGCATTCTATTTAGAGTACACTGGTTGCATAATAAATCTGTTTTCCTGTGAAAAGCATGCAATTAGTATTAATGATTTCATCACAAAGAGCAAGAGAACACTTAAAAGTTTCCAGAGATGGTAGGTTGAAAAATACTGCTAAAACAAAGATTATGATGTTACACAGGAAGAGCGGCATCCCTCAAAGCCTGGAGAAAAAGAGTAAGAGCTCAGAAACATGGTGCCAATAACAGCCCAAGATGCAAAGTAAAGGACTTTTGGACATAGTGGGTACTCTCTAGATACAAAAATTAAGAAAGGAACACAGCCCAGTAATACACAGTGGCCATGTGTTAGGCATACCCCATGATACAATTTTAGCCTCATATTTTGATGAAATACAGAATTAAGCAGGGAGCTAAAGATTGATGGGAAAAGGCTGGAGAGATTTCTGTGTGACAGGAGACTAAAAAGCTTGATTTTTAGCCCTACCAAGGGAAAAAAACAGCTCATAAGGGTTATAATTACTGTCTATAAATGCAGCAAAATACATACATATGGAAAGAAAAGAGCAAACATGAGACAACATATCCAAAACATTTTTATCTGAATTATTTAAAATATATACTTTGAATATATTTACCATTTGTTAGGTGACTTGTCATAATGTTTCAGCTTTCTAGAAGACAACCATAAGGAAGCTGAATATGAGTTTATAATGAAAGTTAAGGAATGGTAGTTGGTCTAGTTTGAGGAACATTTCATGGCAGGAGGGAGTTTTGAAGAGAATAGGGGAAAATAGTCTTAGATATAGGCCACAGGCTCTACATGAAAGTTAATCTCTGTAGTAGTACCAAGCAGGTAGCAGGGATTCTCAACCATGAGTAATGACAAATTCACAAGTAAGATGTGTTGTGGGTCATTAGAGTACACTGAGTGTAAATCTACAGAAAAGTCAATGATATGGCATTATATGAATCAGAATCTAGAGACCTCCCAGAAAGGCTTGTCTAAATAACTAGCATATGAATAATTAATTAGCTTCAAAAGTGCCTCATAGATATGCAATAGAAGATGACAATCAGTAAAAGAATGATAAAATATATGAGAAACTAATTAAAAGTCTAAAAGGGATTTTGTTGCTCAGATTTTCTGCATCTCAACCACTGGCCAGATGGTCCCATGGGTGCTTTGGTGACCACTGTGTGAGCTGGATATGTATTACACTGCTCTGAATTGATACTACTGGGTGACAGAACAGATGCTGATGGAAGCTTAAAAAGCAGATCGAGCCTAATTTCTGGAAAAGTTGGAAGTGGAAAAAATTCTGGAGAAAACATCTCCAGGCAGTAAGTGAGCTTCTCTACTTCAGGGCATTGAGAGTACTTGTATGGGACAGATGCTGTGAAGAGCATCTGGCTTCTAGGCTGTACACTATGGGCTTCTGCAGTAGGAGTTTTGTACAGCAGAAGTCGGTTCCTCAGGACAGACTTGCAATCCTCTACTTATTTCTGCAGCCAAACTCATAAACTCAAGTGAGAAAAATTATTTTTGGTACCTTTTCCTGAAAAGTTCTTGCTGACATTCTGCAAATAATTCTACTACAAATATTGAGTGGAGACTGAGCCAAAGGTAGAAGGGAAAGGAGGAGTTCAGCTTATGAAAAAAAACATTATTAAAATCTACACACTACTGTAGTTACTGTAAGTAACTACAATTGCTTACACTACCGGTAACAGCCATCTCAGAGTCATAATATGCTGTCATGGACTATATCATAACTTTCACTGAGAAACAATGTGCAACATTCTCATTACCAGTGGACACTTCAGAAGACATGACTGAAAAAGTCCTTGGATGAAACAAAAAAACCAGACCAAGTATCTACAAGATACTGTGAGAAACATGTAGAAATGAGAACAGTTAGAAAGCTTGATCTTGGTGTGAATTCTCTAAAACAATTAACAGGTTTTGTATTCCAGTGAGGCAGTTTCTTGCTCAAATACCAGGGATCTGACTGAGATACATTTTAAGCCAGGTCATGCTTTCTTTTTTCTGCCAAATATAATTTAAAATGTATTGAAATGTGCAAGCTGCACTATTCATTAAGCATTTGCAGATGTAACACCATGAGAAGGACTGCTGCTGTTCTGCTTTTGGCACTTGACATTACCATGGCAAAAAAACCACGCTGAGCTAATAGAGTGTCTGCACATTGGAAACTAAAGCACAGCTGGGGTTGAGAAAATCAATTCCCTAAACTAAAAAATTACCTGTAATGCAAGTTCTTGGAATTCTCCTTTAACTAAACAATTTTTTTTGTGAAAATCTAACAAATAAAGACCAAGACTGGCTAAAAATATAAGCAGGGATTTTTTTTTTTGTCTTTCTACAGATTGTGCATGTTTGGATTCCTGTTCTTATTTAGAACTAACCCAGAATTACCAAGTTTGAAGTCCTCTACAAGTTTTTTTCTTTTTATTTATGAAATATGTTCAACCATCATCCTAAATTACGAATTTGATTTTAAACTGCAATATCATCGACAGCAATAAGAATTCAAGACCAGGGAGAATTCTTCCGAAAAGATGCAGGTCTGATAGAACTGCAGTTGATAGGCTAAGTACAAGAGGGTTCTTAAGCACATACTTTATACCAGAAAAATAAAAAATCATAGAATCTTTTAGGTTGCAATAAGAGCTTTAAGACCATTGAGTCCAATCATTAATCTAACATTTCCAAGTCAACTGCTGAAGAATGTCCCTAAGTGCCACATCTAAATGTCTTTCAAATACCTCTAGAGATGGTGATTCAGCTGGTTCCCTGAACAGCTATTACGATGACTGACAACTCCTTTGGAGAAGAAATTTTTCCTAATATCCAGCCTAAAGTTCCCCTGCTAAATCCTGAGGCCATGTCTTCTTGTCTTATTTCTTGCTTCTTGGGAGAAGAGACCAACCCACACTAGTCTAAACTTCTTTCACGAAGCTTTGGAGTGATAAGTCCTCCTGAGCCTTCTTTTCTCCACTATAACCACCTCAGTTCCCTCAGAGTGATGGCTTCCAGCTCACCCTCTTTGTTGACCATGCAGTGTGCATTGATCCCACCACCTTACTATTTTGTAATTGAAATAAATCACATTCAGTAAAAGCCTGGTTCCCTGCTCTTCTGGCTCAGCCAAATTCCCTATTTTGCAGCTTATCTTCTATATTTGTGCTCTGCCTCTGGCCAATGATACAAGGTTTTGTAAGCCAAACCTTAATTTGAATTATTCTTATTGGTAGGTTAAGTCTCAGTTTGAATTTTCCTTTGAGAATCTTAGAAAAGCTGTTTAATGGAGCTCCCATCAAGATAACCTATCTGCTATAATATGAGTCATTGTCTCTTTTTTGCTTCTTTTCACTCATGGACAAGAATCCCTGGTCATCAGTTCAATGACTAGAGAAGCATTCCACATGTATTATTTTTTTTTATTTTTTTCAGTAGTAAGTCAGCCATATGTAGTAAGACACTATGTATCAGACATTTCCCTCGGCAGACAGTGACTTTTGTTTACTGAAAACTCCCTCGCTACAGGTTATTTTCACAAACTGTATAATAATTTTGATGTGTCATAACCCACCAGTAATTTTGAATAGTAGCTTATCTCAGTCCAATGCCAGTCTTGGCTGATGGCCTGGCAGCATTATCTAGATCTGGAAAGGTCAAAAACAAATTCAGTGCCAAAGTAATGATAAGCTGCAGGTGGGACTGCAAGCTTTCCAAATCACATAAAATGCCAGGAAATTTTCCCAAAAAGATTTTTTAACATTTATAAAATAATTGAAATAAAAAATATTAATGTGTCTGTGATATGTGAGTAGCAGAAGAAAAACTGTAACTTTTGATGTATGTAAATTATTGTATTTGTCAGAATTTTAAAAAACATAATACTAGAGTCAGTGAATATTACTAGATCATGTTCCATATTACAAGCTCTCTTCAGTGAATGTTGTGGCCCAATATTTTTTCTTTGTATGTATATATGTTATGTGAACATTTGGAAATAATTTTTGCAATCAGAACAGTGAAAAATACATCTTCTTATGATGTATGGATTTCTCACTCCTTAAAGTCCACAATTAATCCAGAACTTTGTGGTTATCAAGGAAGAAAGAAAAAAGGCACCTGTGAAAGATTCATAGATGGAGAAAAATTAAAAGCTTAAAGAAGAGACAAATAGGAGCAGGAGGTTATAGAGAGGCAGAGAGCTACCCATGCGCAGTTTGGCTTGTAAAATGGCAGTGAAAAATAAAGTAGGCATCCCAGCAAAGCACAGGGCTAACAAAGAATGTTCCAAAGGAACTGAGTCTGGAGCCTTGCTCCCAGCTGAGCGCTGAGAGTCAGATGGAGCTCTGCTCCTGTAGCCCTGCCAATGCCCTTGACACTTTATTCAGTCTGTCTTTTGCACCTGTGCACAATGAGAGACTTATAAAGACATGTGTCCATGTCAGATCATAGGAAAAAACCAAAGAGAGGTATTGAAGGACAGATAGGTGCCATCTAGAAATGTAAAGACATTAAGAAAAAAAAGCTGCATTACCCCATATCATTATTTTTTTTTCCAGGTCAAATGAACATTTTACATGAGTCTTGTTAATTTCTTCTTTTTAAGGGTGAAAACACTTAGTTTAGTTCCGAGCCTACAGCTCTGATATATAAGGTAGTCAGGAGCTGAGACTGTCACTGCAAAGCCCACAGCTATGGCCAGAACTGCAGCAGGCTGCTTACCCGGTTGTTTCTCTCCTTTCTCTTTCCATATCATTGGTTTATTGAAAACCTTTTGTTTTTCCCAAGAGGTTTAATTGTCATCTTGAAAGATCTACAGTTGCATTTGAACTTGGGGAGTGCTTCTGGAATGGTTATTTTTTTTTGATAGCAGTGTTGGTATGAGCCACAGTATGCTTCAAGGTGTTTCTCCAGCAGATGGTGAAAAATATTTTATAATATGGTTGGTTGTAACAGTAGGAGTAGTTCTTATGTTCCTGGGCCAGCAGACTTTAAAAAAACCCAAAAATATTTCATGTTTGCAAGGATGTTTAAGCAGTTCTCAGGGTAAATATAGCAATATTTACTGTTATCCCTACAAGTTATAGTTTTCATATAGCAATGGCTAGATTTATTCATCTTGCTGCTTTGATGGTATTGAAGTAAGATGAGCAGCAAAGATTGCAACCAGGGTTTTTATTACTGTTTAGAGGTATTAAGTGATGAGAAATAAATTAATAATTATTTTCGCATTTTAGCATCAACAGATGACAAGTATCAGCACCAAAGTCTTGGAAATGTCATCATCTCTTGAGTATGCTGTGAAAAACAGGGGATAGCACACATACAGAGACATTAATCCTTCATTTATACCTTGAGACTGCTGTATCTATAGGGCTCATGAGGCTGCTGTGTGGTTACTCAATACCTGTGCATCTCAGATAAATGTACAGTCATAGATACTTCCCATGGCATTCAGAATAAATTTGTTTAGGAATGTAACAGCACAGAATGAAACAGATTATCAATGGAGGGGGATTTTCTATATGCATGTTCACTACTTGGAAACTTTTGGTATAGATTAAATAGAATATATCAACTCCTTGTCATTCATCTCTCATCTTTTTTCTTCAGGCACCAAAATCTCTGGACTTTCTCATTATATTTCCTTTAGGTTGGATCTGGAAACTAATGAAAACCTAGAAAATACTAAATATATTTCTAATTTGATACTTATTAAAATCCAATTTGCAAAAAATGTGTATTCACATTAACCTCAGGGCTGTACTGAAATGCCTTTTAGCTGTCAAAAAGGTTAAATGCAGAGGAAACACACATAACTAATGAGGCTGATAGTAGAGACTTCATTTTGAGAAGCCTTTTTTAAAGATATCTGCTTTCCTAGCTACTATATTTTACAAATAAAATGAATCATCATGAAAATATTTATTAAT
Source organism: Phainopepla nitens (assembly GCA_013400175.1). Taxonomy (NCBI): domain Eukaryota; kingdom Metazoa; phylum Chordata; class Aves; order Passeriformes; family Bombycillidae; genus Phainopepla; species Phainopepla nitens. The sequence goes on along the minus strand of VXBQ01010011.1, from coordinate 264,242 downwards.
ACATATTTTACATTAATTGCTTCTGCCAATGTTAGGGCTTTAGGAGTCTCTCTTGAAAACTGAACTCATTAGTGCTATTGAAAAAATGTTGTATTCTGATAATCATTGAAGTAATCTATTATTTTTGGAAGTTTTTCTAGCACTAACTTTCCCTGCCACAAAAAAAGGTTTCTTTCCTAACTACATTGCCAGATTTTGTTCTCATACGTCTTAAAATATACTGTATAGTAGTTGTCTTTGTGTATTCAATTTCAGCACATTTTCCTCCAGTCAATTGAGTTCTTTAGTTTATTAGCTGTTAGAAACAAGTCTTGAAGTGCAGTTAAATTGTACAATAGTCAGAATTGACTATATTAACTCCTGGTCTACTTGAAAAATAGCATTTTCTGGTTGAGATATCTGCAAAATCTTTCTGACTTCACCACCACAATCGTAGTGTTTATTCCATTTTCCATTGAAAATTTTATCAAGTTTAATAAAAACTTTAACTGGAAATTAGTGAGACAGATACTTTAAAAGTGATTTTATGAAACTACTGTCATTATTTTCAAAGCAAACTTCTATCTCTAAGTGTCTCCTTTTACTCCACCCTCTAGGATGCACACGATCCCTGACAGCTGATCTGAGGCACAGCTGCTTTAGCAAGTCCCCATGCTTTGCCAGACCCTTTCTGCTAATTCACCTCTCTCCATGTGCCCCAGTTCTGTGACTTTCAACAGAATATTCTGAGTTGCACAAGGATAATAGAGCCCAGCTCTTACGTGAATGGCCTGTATGGAGATCAAACCCATAACTTTGGTGTTATTCCTTCTTCCTCCGGAATACACCAATAAAAACATTCAGTCCTCATGTTTGCAGGTGCTAAGCTGCTGCTGAACAATTTTGAGTGAAGTGTATTTGTTGCAGATGATTTGAGCAAGTCTCACCAGGCTCTGCAACCTGTATATACTGTGACCTTTTGCTTCTACACTTTCCTTTGCCATGGCAAGGACTCCTAATATCCTCAGAAGGGCAATTTGCCACCTCTGTCTGGCCTCCCCATTATGTATCAGCAGAAGTAAATGTGGGATTTAGGGCAAGAAATAACTTAAGACCTTTTACTTTCCATAATTTATTTTTCTAAGTCATAAGTATTTAAAATTTCTAAGTCATAATTTGTCATAAGTACCAAAGCACTACTAACAAGGTACAATTATATCCATTTTTTCATTGTTGTTGTTGTTGTTTTGGGGTTTGTTTGTTTGGGGTTTTTTTGTTTGGTTGTATTTTTTGTTTTGATTGGTTTAGTTTGCTTTGGGTTTTTTCTTTGGTTTGGGTGGGCTTTTTTGTTTGTTTTTGGGTTTTTTGTGTTCTGAGGCATAAAAAATAAATAGGATTATTCCTATTCAAATGTCAAAGCACTGAGGTAAACAGATAGTAATAGACTTCATCTCAGACATTATGATTACTTAAATACATTGCCATGAAAAGGCAAACAATCAACAGAATTCTTTAAAAGGTTCAGTGCAAATTAGTTTCTGGCAAGGACTATTCACTGTTCAAGGCACATTGTTCAAAGGCTTCATTAAAGCCTTTAATTTATGAATTATGTCAGGAAAAAGAAAAGGATGCTATGTATAAAATGAGACAAAAGCCTCAGAAGCCCTCATAGGGCACTGGGCAGCTCATTTTAAGGTGGTTGTGAGGACCATTATCAATCACTGCCTCAGGCTCATGGATAGCAGCAGGACTTGGGAAATAAAGGCACTAATCAGAAATGAACACTTATGTGTGTGCCTCTCCAGAGTTTAATTCTAATCTGGAACAGTATTTTAAATGTAAAATAGAAATATTTGTTCTCTCCATTTTTCAAAGGAAAAGGGCATTTGAGGACATGCAGTATCATGCTGACTCCTATCTGTTGTCTCTGACAATAGGTGGCACTGGAAATTTTCACATGCAAATCTGTTGAGCTTAACATTCAGCTTTTTGCCATTGAAGTAGTCCCCTGTGAACACTTCCCTGTATAAAATGTTTTGGAAATATCATAAGCCGTATCCTTCAGTTATTTACATACTGTCATTCCATCGATTTGAGACTATTTGTTAAAGAAATATAATGAATATTTACATTACTGGTCACAGTATTGACACTGGGAGACATTTTTATTTTTCTGCTTTCTAAGTTGGTTATTTTCCATCATACCTTCATACCTATATGAGTTAATTTGTCAGAGTTTCTTTATCAACTCTCTAGGATTTCTGACCAGAACATGACTAAAGTTCCAGTTTAGCTATTTTACATACTCTTTCCACAACTTTTGCCTTCTTCAATGGAAGAAGGAAAAGAAAGACACTCGTATTCCATCAGATGAGGTTTCTCTTTAGAGCACAACTGCAGCAGCAGAATGCTGTTGCTAGATTCTTTTCTGAAGTAGGGTCTGATGGTTAAATGTTTTTCATGACGAGGTAGCATCTGTGAACATGCTCTCTGGTTCCTTTCCAAACCTTCTGTGGTAAGATGTCAGTGTGGTGCAAACAAGTTTACACCACGTCAGTATGATGCAAACAGGCTTCTGTTGGCTCCAGTGGGAGATGGGTATCTGAGAGCTTCTGAGAGGTTTCCAGCTCTTGCAGGGAATGAATCGTGTGAGCTTTTTTTCTTTTTAATTGACTCTGCCATTAAAAGGTCAATAGGTTTATGCAACTAAAATTTGAATAACATATAACTGCTCTTCTAATGGCTCCTCCTCTGACCTTGCTGATGGTCAACAAATGTTTACTGGACTGAGGTTACAATCGTTCTTCTGAATTCTGAGCAGAATCTTGTCATATGCAGTGTTTTAAAAAGTGCACTTTAGTCAAATCTGACTGTGTGGGAGACAAATGGACATTTGAAACTGAGTAAGAAATAGACTGAAAGGGGGTGGGAGAAAATAAAAACAAACGAAAAAAAATGGGAAACCTACTCATAGAAATGTGGAGAGATGTGCAGTCAATGCAGGATGAATAGATGAGTAGACAGTGCAAAAAAAAATTGGAAAGAAAATGGAAGAAAACAATGCCTGTTAACCGATATGCCTATATTGAAAGAGATGCCTCTGTACTTTGTAAACTGCATTTCTCCTGCAAGCAATGAAACAAAAGATAACAGTGACAGGGTAAGCTCTGACTGTGCTGCCTTCCCCAGTGGTGGAGTAATAATGACCTCTGCTAGCTGTCTGTTCAGAAAGTCAGCACCAGTAGGCTTCACCTGGTTCACACTAAACACTTCTCAGGACCTCTGGTTAGTTCAGACAGCAGGAACAAAACCCAGTCACAACATCTTGGAAAAAGAAAATGCCCACAGCAGGCTGCGCTAAGTGTTCCATTATTTGAAACCATTGACCAATGGAGAAACCTGGAGAAACTATCTCAGGCCAATCAGCGATGTTCTGCCTCTGGGGCTTTTAAAGAGGGTTACAAGCCAGCCGGCATCATGGATAGGCTTCCATGCCAGGACGAGGCTAGCACACAGACTAAACCTGAAAACTGAATACCTGCTTCCATGCGGGCAAACAGCAGAGGGAAGGTGCAGGAGAAGCAGCCACTGACTGTGGAGATTTCACTGGTAACATTCCTGCTCTCCGTGACACTCCTACAACACAGTTGGATTTTTTTTTTAATTAAAACACCTAAATCACCTTAAATAAAATGTAAAAAAAACCTCAGATTGGATTTTTCCTGATGGAAAAAATTCTTTGTAGGCCTTAGAGCTGATAGCAAGTTCAGACCTTAAAATCCCTTGAGACTGGGGCTGTGTGGAGGAGAAGGAGAGGGTTGCTGAGTGATGCAGAGGCTGCAGCAGCCATCCACCAAGAGGTAGCAGCTGTACCAAGTGCCATCATATATATGCTTTTCAGCATATGTTTCCAGCAAGAAACAGAAGCCCATATTTCTTGAGACATCAAGTAGCAAAGAGGAGTGGGAAAAACTGCAGCTGTGTAGTTTTCACCTCAAGGCCAGTCTCACACTCTGGAACATCTTGTTTCAGGGGAATAGAAGAGGAGAAGGAGAGAAAGCAATTGGAATCTTCCTGGGACCTTCTCTGATATCTCTTTCTCTGGATCCAAGGTGCTTCCCAAGTCATTTTTGCCTGATTTCCTTAGCAAAGAGAGTTTGTATAATTGTTTTCTGGACAATTAATTTTTTCTTAAAGGATTTCCATCACTAGGCTCATGGCAAAGAGAAATATTTGAGGAGGAGCCCACACTTGTGGCCCTCCTAAAGAGGGAAGGAAAACCTTCTGCTGGAAGACAGCATCATTAAGAACCTCAGTTTTAGAAAAACTTCTGTGCAGCTACATCTAACTAATGAATATAAACCCACAAGTATGTACATAAAATCACACACATTATGGCAGAACAGGAGAAAAAATGAATACCACATGGCAAGCATCAAACATGTTTAACAAACTAGCTAAATATTCTCAACACTATAATGTTGAGAACAATACAGGAAATTATATAAGCAAAATCAGAAGATGGATAAGCATGTAACCTCAGTATTTCTCAGCATAGTTTGACGGAAAAAGTTGGTTTAAAACTTTCTTGTGGCATTTTAATGCAGTTTACATTGATGCCTGACAAATGATTGCTGAAAATGTCATTCAACATATGTTGGAAATTTTCAAAACAGATTTTGCAATGGCTGTGGTATTAAATTTGAATCACCAGTCTTATTTAAAATCAAATAAAAACAACTGGAAAGCACTAAAATGGTTACCAGGAAGAAATATTAATAATTCCAATTTATTCTGTATTTTCTAAGACCTCTACTATTTTCTGAAATCTCCATTCATCTCAGAATTCTGAGCTTGGTATATTGTCAAAGCTTTCACTCTTGATTAGTGTATGTCTTCCTGAATATTAATTTGTGGTTTGGAAAGTACATTTTTTAAAAATGGTTCTGTAAAGTTGTGTGAACTTTTCTTCTGAGATGCTTTGATAATAAAGGTTTTTATACATTTGACATAAATATTTTCTTTTGCATGTAATATTTTCAGTCACTACTTTTTGGATGCAACAGAAGGGATCTTGCTGTTATGAGAGGCTAGCTTTGCTAATATACTTAACTCTTATTATTGCTGCTTCTTACCTATTACTCAAATGGGTTCACTAGTAAAATCTTTCTGAAATCACAGGCACTACAAAGGACTTCGGAATTTTCTATCATTCTTTTTAGTGTTGCTTTCAGCAGCTTGATTATACAGAGCAGGGCTTGAGTCCCTACTGCCTTTGCACATTTTCTACGGATTTTTTTATGTCAACAACATACAATATACGTCTGTGAACAGAAGTTGTGGAGCAAGCAGCTTTTGCTGACCCAGTCCATCTGTTCTCTTCTCTTCTTTGTGGCTGGAACTCTGTTTCTGTTTTATCCTGGACTTTGACCAGGATTTTATCATCAAAACATACTTTAAAAACTCTTCCTTTTATGAATATTTGCTTAATTGATTCAGATTTTTGTCATCATAATGGATTGATTAGGAAATGTAGCTTACTGCATTCTACTAGTAAGTGGAATTGTTAGGTATAGTTTAAATCCTATAAACTACATGATCCTTCACTGCCCTGATGACTTTGACCTTGGATTTAATGACATAAAATGCAGAAATTACTACTTTTGCATGAAATGACATCCTGCTTTTCTTTTAAGCCCTGATATTCTTGACAGAAAATATATTCAGTTTTTTGTTTTTTTTTTTTTTTTTTCACTAGCTTTGAATGCTCAGCACCTTCCTGCTGGCTCAGTTAGCAGAGTTGCAGGCTAAGCCTGGCGAATCTCAATACTGTGTACATTTTGTCAGAACACTATCTTTTTCTTAACCTTCACAATATGAGGTTAACAAAAATAAAATCTTCTTAAAGGAGAAAGACTGAAATGACTGATCATTGAACATAGTTTTTTCTCATGTCTCTCAGGTTTTTCTCAATCATGCAGTGACAGCAGTGTTGAATACTAATTTTACAGGCAGACTGGTTTTTGCAGACAAATACTCAGCGCTTTATTAAAGGTTACCAGATCTTGATTTTTTGAATTACTGAAAACCTCATGAGAGATGTTGAAGCCTCTTCCTGTTAGACTGAAGGAAAAAAATTTAAAAAGCCTTAGATCTCCTCATAAGCATATGCAAAACGGATTTCTGACTCATCTGTAATAACGTCAATATTCAAAACATACCATTAACGTATCAATATTATACTGGGAGAGAATAGTTTTGTGGCTGTGAAGAGAATTGCTTAATCTTCCTTTATGCTTGTGAATAAACTAGGAGTCCATTAACCAGCTTGATGAGTTCTATATGATTGTTAGCACATTGTTTTTAGATTTAGGGCATAATTATTTATGGCTTGTTTCTCCCATTTCACAACACAAAACACACATAACAGCAAGAATGTGTGAAATAAAATAGAAATAAAATTAACTTCGCTAATTATCAAAGGACCAGTCCTAATTTATTTTTGCCATTGCTGCATGTCTGCCATAGATGTAGGGAGGTGTCCTGAAGCACACTGTATGGGTCCCACCAAGGCAAGGAATCCTGCCTTTGGGAATCGTGCATGATGTTTCTTTACTTTCAAGTGCAGAAACTGCTAATGAAGCATCTCAGTTAACATCATCTTTTCCATTAAAATACAAACTGAGGAGATATTTCAAAGATAATCTCCTTAACCCCACAAAACTTCATTGAAGTTTAAAACACACTAACAGGGAAACATATTTAATTTTGCTTCAGTGGAATTGTCAAGCAGTTTTTCCATGATTTCCATTTTTTATGCTATTTAGATTGATCTTCTGGTCACAAAACTTTGGTATATACCATTAAATTAATGAATGACTGATTTATCTCATGATGCTGAGTGAAGTAGCAGAAGAAATTCCACATTGATGAACACAAAGTAAGTTTTCTCAGAGAAAAAGAAGATAAACTATACCTACCTAATGATAGGTTTTAACTTGACCATTACAGCTTTGAAATAAGACCTTTAAGTCACCTTGAACAGGATTCAAAAACATTATGTCCATCCTTAGAAGCTGTAGAAAGACGCTAGAAGAATGTCTTAAGAAAAAGATTGAGAGACAATTATAAGCAGTTATATCACTGAATACCTCTTTGGTATAGTCACATCCTTATACCAAGCTTTTCTGAACCCAGGTAAAAAAATATAGCAGAAGTGAAATAAGCAGAGAGAAAAACAAGAAGGATGGTGAGAGTTATAGAAGAGTGTCTCCTCAGGAAGCCTGAAATGGATCAAGTTCCTCAGTCAAGAAACAGGAATGACTCAAAAATAACAGAAATTTATCAGATGAGGAATAAACTAGAGATCACAGGAAATACTTGTATTGGTACTTACTTAAGCAGTACTTATTGGTACTTGAACTTAAGCAGCATTTTGAGCAATATAACTCTAGAAGCAATAATGTCAATATTCATACAGAAAGTTTAAAAAAAAACTACATTCTTTTCCATAAACTACCTAATTACTGACCCACTGCCAAAGGACGTAGTTATTAAAAGCTTATGTGGTTTCAAAAGATGATTTCACATACTTTTGGAATAAATTAAAAAAAAAAAAAATCCACCACAGGCAATATAAACACAGACATGCAATCTCTAGCTTTGGAAATCCTTAACTTCCAAACTGCTGAGAACAAGAGGTAGTAGAAATGTGCCTGTATACTTGCCCTCTTACCACACCTTTGCCTAGAATTTGTGTTCAGACATCAACAGGTCCACATTCTAAAGTTCAGTGCAAGGAGAGGATTTCTTACATTAGTTCTCCAATAATAGTAATAGCAGAGCAAGTGAAAAAGCTTTTGCAGAAAAATAAAGTTTTCTTCAAAGAGGTTCTTTATCTTGTGTTCCTGGACTGCAGTGCATGGTAAAGATGAGTCATAAATGGAGAAACTGATTGGAAATTTCCTGGGTCAACTCATTCACACAGACAGGCAAGTCGGCTAAAAGTGGAGGATCAGTGACCATGTTTTCTGTCTGAGAAGCTGCCCCACTTGTCAGGTTAGTCACTAATTACAGCATCACAGTTCTGTACCTCAGTGACGAGCACGGCCACTGGGGTTTATGCACGACTGTTAGCATGGTCTAATGAATATCATGAAAGGCCTTCAGCCCTGGGGCATAATACTGGCCATTGTGCAAAGTGAAGCAACCTGAACTTAATTATTTCATATGAACAAAACATCTTCTTCCAAGTATTTCTGATAACTGCGGGGATTTCACACAAATCAGAAAGACAGTGTCTCAGTACTCTGTTTCTAAACTGAGGGTGTCCGATGTAAGTCTAGAGGCAACAAATACTGTGCAGGACTAATGTTAAGTGCACATTAAATCACGGCTGGTATATATACTGAAAGCCCCAGGAGTGCCTGACACCTCAATCTGACAAAACCAGATCTGGTTGTACTTGCTGGCTGCAAACTTGTTCCATGCCATGCATGGAAGGACATTGCCTGTATGGAAGATGTTCAGCTCCTCCACCCCTGTTTTCATTGTGTCGGAACTGAATGACACTCAGTCTAACAGGTCCTGGAATCACCCTGAAATGTGGGATGTGCTGCTCATGTATCTGCTTCCCATTCAGGGTTAGAGAGATAAATTAAAGCATTTTCAGACATGCAGTAAGAACAAAACAAGGAAAGGTAAATTTCATTTTCCTAGATCTTCCATCAAAAATTTTGGTAAGGACAAGAGAGTTTCCTTTGGACAGTTCAGACATTTTTATGCACATGTGTGTAAGTAGATCAAGCTCCTTGGATGGTAAGCATTTAATGTTATTATTCTGTGAAATAAAACCTGCAATTTTCTTCACAAGGTTTGACTTGGGACATAACTCTGTGTTTTCACTTTCCTTGTAGTCTACAGGTTTATTTGTAAACGTAACCATGTAAAAGAAATAATCTTGCCTAATTAATAATTTATTGTTGTTTCTTCTGTTTCAAATCTATCTGCTTCAAATTTTCTATTTCCTGCATGGTAGCCTGACCCATAATTAGTCTGGTAAAAGGATTTGTTGGTATCAGATCTATTTTCAGCCACATCATGTATTACAAGAACTCTTTTTAATAAACACTTGTTTATATTTCAGAATTTACAGAATCCCAGCAAAAGCCAAATATAACAAAAACGTATTTTTATTTTATAAAATATTTTTAATTTGAAAATCAATTGCTTTTAAAAAATGGTGCTCTTGTATAAATATTCCATCCAGCAGTGATTTGGACTTCTGGGCTCTGGACTCACTAATTAAGATACACAACACAATCCATAGGAGGTGAGGATCCTGTCAATTAGGAGATCCATGGTAGGTGTAATTATACATATTCCTTGAGCTTCTCAGGGAGGTTTTCATAATTATTTAAACAGCTTTTAAGTAATTAGCACTTTTGAATGTCATTTATTTATCCTTAATTAACAATATTCTTAATTAACAGAGAGATTTAGAAAAAATTTGATGGAATGATATACTGAAAATTTTGAATATATTAGATTTGTAGTTGCATTGAAGTTCTATATCTTACCCTTCAAACTGATGTCATTATTACAAAAGAACTAAAATATTTAATAAAATGGGACAAAAAAATTATTTTACCCATTTAAATAATATGTTGATGTCTACCTTTTGAAAACAGATGATGGTCCTCCTCTGTGTCGACCTGAAAGATTCTAAATTAATATTTTCTTTGGTATTGAGAGTTGGTAGTGCTTTGGTCTATGAGGCTGTTTTAAGAGACTCAAACTGAGACAAGTTATTAAATTTTGGCAACTTTACATAATATGATTACATGAAGAAATTATTTTGTATAATATTTATTTGCTACACATCAATATGACTTTATATCCCTAAAGTGAATCTTACAAAAATGAATTGAGAGATTCATTTTTTCAGTGTTAACAGAAATAGTTGTGCATTTTGCAAATGTTAATGTTAATAAAGCTGCACATTATGGATAAAATGTAAAATGTACATATGGAAAAATTTAATACCAATTTTTTTCCACTTGTCAAACACAGGAATACATGTAAGGTTTTGCTCCTGGAGAGCAGCAATAAAGAATAACCAATATCTTACTTTTGTAATAAATAAACTAAATGTTAGGTTTAGATTTTTCAGATTACCTTCAGTAGTAATCTAAAAGGTGAAAAGTGTGAAAGATAAGATATCCTCAGGAACAAGGTGTTCTTGTGTCCCATTTTCTTGCATGCTAAGGATGTTATGCTAAAGGATTCTTCAGAACATTAACCCTCCTCTAGCTTCCTATTCATGTTGCCTCCATTTCCCTCCAGTGCTTCATCTTCTATGCTGATAAACAAAGTTTTTAAAGAAAAATTGAATATTCTTAATTAAAAAACAAGCTCTTTTTATCTCATATAAATGCTCTATGGACTTCATTTATTATTTGTTTCTAAAGCAACACTGTGCAATAATTTAACGCATTTGTTCATTCTTCAGATTCTCAGTAGTACTCAGACCTCTACGTAATTTAATCTAAAATGTCGCAGGCTAAGAGACAGTGGAAGTAAGCTGTGGAAAATTGTGCAATGGCTCTTATTCTATGATCTCAAAGGATGGAAATACCTGCCCTTGTTTTGAAACATTCTTTCCTTTTTGGTTGTGTGGGGTTTTTTTTCTGGGTTTTTTTGTGCATTTTTTTTGAGACTGACAAAGCTGGTAAGAAGTGGAAGCTGCAATCTTGCCAAGAAATTAAATCATCCTGCCAAGAAACTGAATAATCATGACAGAAAGGGTACATATCAGGTACTAATTACTACTGGTAACAACCTACATCTACTCTGTTCTCCTCTTCAGTTAGAACATGTTTTTATCTTGACACTTTTTAACTGGGATATTGTGTTTTTAAAAGAAGAGAAAGGGGGAGGGGAGGGGAGAGCAAAATCATCCACAAGGAGAAGAAAAAATGAGCAAATATAAAAAATCAAATCATGTAGAAACAGCCTCAGTTTTCGGGGCTTTTTTTATGTAGGTTTCAGGAAGGTGCCGCTCTTAAAAGCATTCATCTGCTATGTGTAAAGTGCACTAGAGCCATAAAAACATCTTTTTCTTGCACATGGTAGGAGACATGCATCAGTAAGGTAGACTGGGGATGGGTCTAGAAGATAAGTTCTCAATTCTGCAGCAGAGAACCATCTTATGTTTCTTTGGAGTGAGATAAAAAAGAAAACATAGTAAAAATTGGCACAGTGATGCACTCAAGACAGCCAGCAAGGCAAAACCAGACAACTATTTACCCCTGTGGCAAAACCCAGCGAGACACTGCAAATCCATTTATTAATAATAAACTCAATAGTAGAGTCCTTTAGCTGCATAATCCTAAATGCCTATTTAGTAGCTGACCATGGTTGTTATTTCTTAGCGATGTCAACAAACATTCACAAAAAGTATCGAATCTTTTTACCTGGTACTCTTGGAAAGGAGTACTGCCTCATATATGTACTAAAATAAGCATTAGCAAAGCTGAAGAAGGCAGATGCTTTCTTTCCCTGTCAGAAAACAGTCTTGGAAGAAAGTGGGATGAGTACACGGATCTTGCTGACTTTGGAATGAGTTTTCCTTTTATGTCTGGAAATAATACACTTGGTCTGTGAACAGTCATTTTGCAGAAGCCTGCATTCTATAAATTGCTGTATCTCTACATTTTTGTCAGATAATAATCCATATTAGTATACCAAGGGTTCTAGATTATAAAAAAAAAATGTAAGAATTGAAGCAAGATCAAGAAAATGGGCAGAATTCCCACTGCTAATAAATTCTTTTGCTATTCACTAGGTTATGGATTTTGTTTCTGTCATTTTAATTATACTATCTACATTTCAATTTCCTTCCCAGTAAGAAGGTTATATTTCCTTTCTAAAATTAATTTGGTGTCTATGGATAGTTTCATTTTGCTAGTTCCAGGCTTATTTGACATACCAAATAATGTTATTTAAGCGAAGAAGGAATGCTTAGATTACTTAGAGTTTCATCTCCTGCATCCTTTGGGTTATGTATTTTTCCACAGATGTTAAACTTACTGATTGTGTATAAATTAATTGTTTCATTGGATAAGACATTAAATAGTGAATCCATTTTTTTTTTCAGTATATTGTACTGCTTAGTCACATTTGCAGTCACAAATAAGGAAATCACTCAATTTGTAACCATAGATTTTTGTTTAAGAAGACTCTTATGATCTTGTATTCCTTGGTTTTGGTTTGAATTTTTTTCTTACTTTAAACTATTTCTCAGGAACTGGTGTGTGTGTGTATGTGTGTGTTGTGATTAACTTTCATCTTTGTACATGTTTTAAAAATAAATTAGAATTTGCATATTTTCCCTACCATACTTACAAATTACCTTCCCCAATTTATTTACTGCTGTCTATTTGTACACTGAAAATTTCTTATGCTGTTTTTGTCTATTTCTCATCTTGGAAGTTGATGTTCTCTCCTCTGCTCCATGAGATTTGTAAATCTATCTTAGACTCACTCCTTCGCTTCACAGTCTCCTCCAGTATGGCTGTCATGTCTTTCTAGACATGAAAGTTTGAAGCTGGCTACATTAAACATACCTTTTGCTCAACAAATTATCAAAGGCTCCAATTTATCTACATGGCTGTTCTGAATTCATGGTGAATTATTAGACTTACAGTATGGTCTTTTCATTTTATAACTAAAAATAAGTATTATCTCATATTTACTCTGAACAAAGACTTGAAATTGTTGAAGGTTTTTGAGCCTGTGGGGAACCTTGCCCATATTCCCTGGTCATTCCATTTGAGAACAGCATTTGAAATCTGAAATACAGACCTGTTTTTAATATCAGAACACAGGGTGCTTGTATGTCAGGTGCCTGGTGCCATTACCTCTAATAATCAAACCTGCATTTTTCTCAGATAATTAAACAGAATAATCTGAAAAGCTACATTTTCTAGGAAGGCATGTCAATTGTTTGCATTATATTTGTACTCTTTGTCTTATATTAATTACAGTCCTTTATATTCATTATTTTTTGAATTCCGTATGAGATCTCTCATTACTTTCCCCAGGGTTGCTGTCTAGCTAACCTGCTCACAGTCATGTGGGTCAGCCAGCACACTCTGACTTAATGGTTTCAATGGCATACTTTATTCATTTGTATTTTCTCTGGCATGCAGAGACCTAATTAAAATCCCTACCAGGGAGTCAGAGATGTCCTCTATCTACAATTACAGTAAAATGGGGTGATAATGTTTATTATTTTAAATGTTTTCTCCTAGCAAAATCTCTTGAATTAGAGCTGAAAAAGCTTTGAGATTATTAATTTAAATACAATAAAAAAAATTATCATGCAATGTTATGAATAATGCAATAATGAAGTAGTGAACTAAGGAGAGCTATAACCCCCATTTTTAAAAAGAGAAATAAGGGAGATCTGGGTAACTAAAGGCCAATCACTCCTTTATGCACAGCAAGATCTAGAGCAAATCCTCCTGACAACTATGCTAAGGCACGTGGAAAAAAGAGGGGATTGGTGACAGCCAACATGGCTCCACAAAGGACAAATCACATTTGACAAATCTGGTGGCATTCTAAAATGGAGTTACAATGCTGGTGGATCAGGGAAAAACAGTTGATGTCATTTACCTGGACTTGCGTCCCTTTGCTGGTGACATCCACAAAATTGAAGGCTGCATAGGATTTATCTGTACTTGAAGCGTCTTCCTTTGCTCTCTTCAGTTGTGAAATGCAGAGGCATACTGAGTTTTACCTGGTTAAATTTAGGCAGATTGGTCAGATGGTCACAGAAATGCTTTCTAAGGTGGCCTGTGGCATTTCTAAATCTAGTGTTATACACTTCCCAGTACATCACACTCAAGGAGCTTCTGGAACTGATGAAGTGAAGCTGGGTGAAGGTAATAACTAATTTATAAGCTTAGCAGAAATACTTCCATATCGAGGGTTATGTCAGAAATCTCAGAGAGCACAAATGAAAGAGGAAAAAGCAAAAGTAAAAAAAATGTACATCACAAATTCAGATCTAGGAACAAAACTGGTCTCATAAAACATTGTGGTTCTACTTATGTCTGACACTGGCATACTGAGCTGGTACGGGAAATGAAGGATTATTTGAGAACCGAACAATGAGGTATCAGCCAAACCTTATCTTCACAGCATGGTAATTAGTGTAATGGCTCATAATCAAATTTTATGGTCCTGACATTGCTTTTCTTCTAAATAACAAGCTGAGTAATCCTTAAAAAGTCATAGACAATGAGTAATTTGACCTAATTCCTGTGCTCCTATTGCAACAGTTACACAGGTTTTAATTACTTCTAATATCATGCATTCATCCAGTAAGAGACTGACAAGCAGACACTACTGATTTTATTTAATCCTAATTTTAGCTAAATCATACACAAATCTATCTATCCCTTCGTTAATGACTTCCCCACCATGATCACCCCAACTAGATATGTGCCTCCAGCAGGAGATGTTATTTGCTGCTGCTCAGTGGCTGCCCTTCACTGCGGAGAGCTTGAGGCACACCTGGTGTGCTGCTGTGGGGCTCTTCACAAATTGCAGCACACAGGGGGAAAAGGGTAGCTACACTTCTTTGTAGAATAGGTGAATAATTATCAAAACCTTGGCTTCATTTTTGAACCTGTTGGAGCTATGTGGACAGGAGAGAATCTAAAGAAGGAAGGAAGGAAAGGTACAATACAGAACATGGTGTGACAGTGCTGCTGCTGACTCCCAGATCTCAAAAAAATTCTGTACATTTGTTCAAAACTGAATGAAGCAGACACATAGTTTGGACCACAACCGTGACTGAAGTTATATGTTCTTTTATCTTGCTGCTTCTTTGTTCTTTAGATTGTTTTCACTCTTTCTCCACTGCTGTTGTATTCCATAGACAGGTGACTTCTAAAGCAGTCTGAATGTATGTGATATGACAAAGCTGGAAAATAACTGTTTAGAGAAGGTCTACTATTATTTTTCTGGTTGCTGCAAGTATAACTCTCAACTACTTTATCTTGTTTATTTTTAAATATGCTTGTATATATATATAAATATATGTTTATACATATATTTGCATAAGTTTTGCTCTCTTTTAGACTTGCTGTATTCATAATTGCTGCATATCTGAATCCCACTACTGACTACAACATGATTAAAATTTAATACTTTACTATTAGTCAGCTATTCACTATGTCCATTCTCAAAGTGATGAAACTGTGTGAAATGAACAGACTTTTCCCTTTGGAAAAAAATCCTATCCCTTTTATTGGCTATTTATATCAGACTTCTACGCCTTCCACCCTTTCTCTGTGTCCTAAGTGCATCTCTTGAGAACTAGGTGTCACTCATATCCTTAAAAAAATACTTCACCTAGGATTGACTGTGCTCAGAAATTGAACATAAAGTATATAATTTCTGGGGTCACTTCCCTCAAGAAATGAAAAAATCTTCCTTTTTCCAGGTCTTTGGTTTTGGTTTTCAGCGAGGTCACAGTATGAAAACTCCCTTGCTGGAAGCCTGCGTATCGATCATAGTTATGTCTCTGCAGATGCACCATTTTATTGCCTTGCTCTGACATTTCCCTGTGCTTCCTGAGCTGTGCTCTGTTTGTGTTTTATTGTGTTAGGTATCGCCTTCAACGACAGCGATATTCCAGCCATGATACAGTAAATAATCCATCGGTTTATGCAATGAGCATGAATACATCACACATAAGTAAAATCTACATAAACTGGTGCGGGTGAATCATGAATGTCTCTGGTCAGGTTATGGTACGATGAAATATATTCTGCGAAGCATAAGTGCCATTGCACAAGTGTATTATTAATGCATGTGGATGAAAATGGATATTTCTGAGGATAAGAAATGTTCTACAGCTCTTTAAGGCAATTCTTGTTCTTACTACCAACAGGCACTACAATAATACATTGCTGAGAAAAAAAAAGGAATTGTGTTTATTTTCATCTCAGTAGGTTTTTTTGCCAATTTCCTAAACTCTTCAACTAAATAAAGCTTAGATGTTGTTTTGAGGCTAAAACGATTTGACCAAATGCTTTTCTTGTTCTGGGGGATTTGATTTTTGTGGATTTTCTAAAAAAAAAAATAAAATTATTCATTTAAATTCAAACAGATTTTGATTAATGGAGACAGGCCAAAAATAACTGAAAAAAATATCAGCCTCCCCACACAGCTGTAAATGAGTTTGCACAGGCAAATTCATTATTCTTAGGTCACTACAGGTCAATAAAAGACAATTCTGGTCAAGCAGTAACAGTCTTCTGGGTTACAATGGTATTGTTAGGTAAATTATTGCTCATTTGTTTCTCTGAGGAGTCTACCGTAGGACACTTCTGTGGAGGACTAGGCATTTGCAAGGAACTGAAGGAAAAAAACAACTATTTCAAAAATAACAATTTTCCAAATAAAAAAATTCCAACACAGTAATCCTGTGAAACAGCAAATCTTGGATATGGTCAAGTGAACAAGCTGCTCACTGCTCATAGGTGTGAGATAGTGGTTGATCTGAATCTTCAGCTCATCTTGAGGTAAGATGAGAGATAAATGCTGGTTTTTTCTAATGCTGATCTACTGCTATTTGATGTTACATTTTTGAAGTACAGGAAAATGAAAAGGAAAGGTAAAGTGACTATAGTTTACTTCCTGCACAAAAGAAACTGTGAAGAGTGCTGAAAAAGGGATTTCTGGTAAGCCTAAGAAAGCACACAGTCATTTTAGGAATCTGTCATATCCTAAATATTAAAACAATTTAGAACTAACAGTACAAACTGAAAATTAAAGAAGATTCATTTACGACTTTCTATCCCTGCAGCTTTCTGTAAAACCTTTTAGCCAAAGAAAGCACAGCAAAAAATAAGTAATTACATAAAGTCTGTTGTCTTAAGGCAGTTTTTCAAGGTTTTCTTCTGGAAAGTTTTACCATATATTCTCTATTTCTGAGAATATGCATCTGTGCTAACTTCTCACAGAGAAGTGTTTTAGTCTCTTAGTGCTTCCAGCCGTGTGAACAGGCAGATAAGGCAACTGAGAACATGAAGGATCCATACTCTGACCCACTATGGTCTTTTTAGGGGGCACCTTGGGAAGTGCTGGGCTGTTTTGTTTTCTGTCTGAGAAACTTGCGTATTAGGAAAAGGAACATTTTCCCTGAGTGCCTGAAAACCTCACAGATGTGGACTTCATATGCCAGCACTCTAGCTGAGCTGCTGGGAGAAACAGGCTAAACCAGATCCTTGGAATAAATAGGTTGCTTTGTGGGGACTCAATAGGAGTCTGTCCACATGGTCATCCAGGATGAATCAAAGCCCACGCAGATGTTTTTTCTCACCATGGATTTAAACCAAGCACCATGCTCTAGAAGGGGAAAAGCTCAAGCTCTTGATTCTAGACTTGCTTTTTAGCTGTCTCATTGTGGGCTGTGAGCCAGTACTGGTGGGGCAGGTTGCTCTCCAGCTGGAGATGCAGTTACGTCCTGAACATAGCCCCAAGCCCAGGTGGACATTTCAAATCAGAGCTACAACAGGCTGGCTGTTGGAATGAGAATTTGCTGGCACAAGAGCTTAGCAGGTCTGATTTTTCTCTGAAGTTACCCTTCAGTCACCTTGTGGGGCAGATACAACTTCAGGGTTAGAGAGGATCAACAAAAAAAGCTGAAAATGTAATTGGTATACGAGTGCATCAGTTCCAACATTGCTTCATTAACACAGAGAATTGAGCCTTACAGAAATTGTGCCTTGAAAAACATCAACACGTTGTACAACAAAAACTGTTTCTTTAGCCTGGTTGTTTTTACTCTGTACATTTTGCTGGTTTTTCACTCCACTTTTTGGACCACTCTACTGGAACCCATATTTCATTAGCATTGCAGAGATTTGCAAATCTCTCTTTAGTTATTTAGAACCTGACAAGCCCTTTTAAATTTTTGACCTAAGAAACTGGAAACCAGGAATAAAACCAGAACTGCATCTCACAAAATATTACTGTTTCTGTAATTTTTAACCTGAGCATCCCAAAGGGAGTCTCTATAATAGCCTTCATATAACAAGAAAAGAAAATAGCAACCATAAACCCCCTTACCTGTTAAAGTATCTTCTATTGATCTTGCAAATAAGTTCATCAGAAAAATACAAAGTGTTTAAAGTGATTTCTGGGTAAAGCACTGTACACCCTATTGCAGCATAAATGGTCCCTAAATAGGCATCTTTGAGAAGTAGCACAGAAAAATAACTCATTAGGAAAACTATTTTAAAATAGTTTGTTTCTTCATTGAGGGAATGTGGTATTATTGCCCTAGAATGATTTAATTCACCCTAATTATATTCTGTTTGATATCTGCAGCTGTCTTGGAAGCAGGCTTCTGCTATGTAAATCCAAGAAATGTTTCTCATCTCATTTGAAACCCCAAAGTACTCTAATTTTCAAAAGAATTTTAAGCTGATCTCTACTTGTGTTCATTGAATTTTTCAGAGGAATATCAAAAGAATAACTCAATTTTCTGAATCCTGTCATTTATATAGACTATTCATCCTCAGCGTACCTCATAAACGTATATACATGGAATATACTATGTGTTTGCACTACAGTGTTAGAAAGTTGTGTAGAGGCATGATTGTATGCGATCAAGAACATCTTTGTTTTGAAATGTTCATAGAACATAGTATAAATTGTGGGGTTTTTTTCTTTTTTCTTTGAATTTCAATTTACTTTAGAACAGATGTGAAGCTGTCTCTTCAGCAACTTTTTAACATAGTCATTAAACAGCACCATTTTGGTTGACAAGGAAGAACCAAAAGAGGAAAAATGTCTGAAAAACATAAATGTTTTATATGCATCCTTCAACATCTTTGGCGGTAGCTGTCCTTGTTACAGTGCCACACTGCATAATACAGCCAATGATGATGTGAGGGAATTTTTAATCAAATATTTATTTGTGGATGGCCACCAGAAATGGCAATCAGCAAACACTGGTATTTATTCTGGAATATTGCCATCAGTTCCAGGCAAAAAAGGAAAGTGAAGAAAGTAGAGTGAAAAACCACAAGGACCTGTAAAATTCATGAACATTCTGTAAGTGATGGCTTCTTCCTCCTCCCTGCAAATTGCTAATCAACAAAACAGAAGCAGTTTGCCTTCTTCTGCTCTTAAGAAAAATGCTCCCTTTGGTAAATTTGGGCAGGGTTGCAACATTTTTTTTAGTTTGGAAACAAAACAGGAGAAGTCAAATGTGTTCTTTCAAATAAAAGTACCTTATAAAGACAGAATTCTAATTGGAGGTTAGAAATTTTAAAGTAAAAGCAGTTTTATGCTTTGGAGGTAGAACACGAGGAGAATTTAGGTAATGATTCAAAAGGAAGATTCACAAACTTCCATTCATAACGACTAAGGTTGTTTTTCAGGCAAATTTCTTAGGAAACTATCACTCTGTTTTGGTGCTACACCATGTTAATAAAACTAGTTAAATTGAACATGAGGAGTCTTGAAATGGGCACCTTCTACATTAATTCTACCACAGAAGCCAGTTCATTAGACACAGTTTTAGACTATGCAATGCTTCCCAGGTTCCTACTTCTCTATTCCCAAATCTCCCACACACTCTCTGTTATAACCCATATTTGCAAAGGGACAGCACCACCAAAAACAGGAGGGCTGATCTTATTCCTCTTTGAAAGAAAGTAAGTACAAGGTTTGGTCATTGAATCCAAATTTGCCAAGCATGTTCAAATCTCTCATCCTCAAGTTCTTAAAATCAATTATTCCTTTACTCACAGCTTCTTATTTTGTTTATTTTATCTGCTGCATCTTGACATGCTAGTTATAATAGTTCCCTTCACAAGTTTCCCAAGGCTCTTCATGTACTAAGAAATGAATAAATGTTAGCATCCAAGTTAAAAATTTGTTTTAATATGGAGGTTAATGAAATTAAAAGCTCCTTTTTTTTTTTTTTTTTTTTGGATATAGTATTAGATATGAAAACCAAAGAAAAGCTGCAATGATGTTAAGATGGTCACCTGAATATCCTGAAATTATCTTTTGGGGACTGGAAACTTCCATTCACACCAGAAGATATCAGAAATTATTTTTAAAATTCCTCATAATCTATAAATAAATGCTATATTGAGAACACAGATTAAAGCTAGAGTATCTTCACTTTTACACAATTTTAATAAAAGCAACGTCATACTTTTAAACACATGCAAGATCATTCTTCAGGGAGTGTTTCAAAACTACATTTAGGGAATGATCTGGAAAGAACTATAACTCAGAACTTTGCCAAACTGTTGTAATGTACAAAGCTCTCAGGATTCAGAATTAAAATAGTTTTCCGTCAAATTTTCAATCATTTCCTTCTCTCTCAAATAAATGGGCAGATCAGGAGTAAATGTCAGTATGAAAAAAAAATCTTTATTTTCAATTGCAGGAAAAACTCCAATTTTAAAAGAATGTGGGAAAATATGGGGACTCAAAATCTGTGGGAAAAAATGTCATTCAACAGATACAGTTTATTATTTTCCTAAAATATTCCGCTTCATGGAATGTGAGAAATGGCAAATGCTGGAACTACAGAGATGTATGTGACCACATAAACTTTGTGCCAACATATGAAAAAGCTTTGATATAGTACATGTGTAACAAGGTCTTCAAGAGAGAGTTTGAACACCAACAGCTAGGGATGTTCACTTTATGTCTAAATCAATGTTAGAATAATTAACAAATTACAAGAACTTTACTTTCTGGAAAGCAATTTCTAAAGAAAATTATAAGCACATCAGAGAAAAAATGTAAAAGTTTCAATTTAAGCCTTTCACTTTTAAGTCACAATTTTGATTGTTTATGGTGATGACTTTCTCAAGCTTTCAGAGATCTCCTCTATTCTTCATCACTTTTCCAAAATGATAGAAATCGGCCTTGAAAGTATACCAACTATCTCTTTCAGTATCTTAGCTGTCTTCCATTGGACGCCATAGACTAGCATATGTCAATTTTTTCAAAGTAGTACCAAATAGATCTATATTTGCAGCTAGTGGTTCTTCTCCTGGACTCTTTCCCTAAGCACAGGGCTCTAAAAGACCTTGTTGGTGAAGACTGAAACAAGGAAGGAATTGAGCATCTCAGCCTTATACAGTATGTGAGGTTGCATCAGGAAGAGGCTGAGTACTGCGACTGTTTACCCTGAAGAAGAAAAATCTTCAAGGGATCTTATGACTGTGTGTAAGTAGCTAGTGGGGGTGAGGGAATAAGTAAGACAGAGTAATTTTATCCTTCATGCTATCCAGAGGCAGGACAAGACACAATTGGCACAAACCAAAATATAAAATATTTCATTTAAGCTGTTTTACTGTGAGGATGGTTGAACCTTGGAACACATTGCCCAAAGATGTAGTCATGTTTCCTCGCAGATGCTCAAAACCTGACTGGATATGGCCCTGAACCCCCTGCTCCAGCTGATCCTGCCTGTAACTCTATGTGTTGTACCACATGATTTTTGGGACCCCTTAGAACCTCAACCAGTCTGAAATTGTATGGTTCTGTGACAGAGACTGCGTAATAAATTCACATTCCCAGACATAATTACTAGAGCTTGGGATAAAACAATGTTCATGCATTTTTACTCTCATTTTAATTTTTATAAATTTATATTACATAAAAATAGATGTACTTATTTATCTATAGATTTATGAGAAGAAGCAGACTGGAATGACCACATCCTTAAGCTTATGTAACAGAAAAGTGGATGACAGCATATAGACACTACCAGCATCTCAGTTAGTGAAAGAAAACACAAGATTTCTGTGTAAAACTTAATTTAAAACATTTCTTACTCTGCTACTCTCCAAAACCCTTCATCTGTGCATTTGTTCATGACAGCAGCATTCCAACACCTGATGTAAGGCAGGCGGGGACTTTTATTCAGCAGATATGTAAATTTTATGTTGATGAAGATTTTAACAGTGCCTGTCTGGAAATGTCTGGCTTGTATTTTTCAAATTCCCACTGCAGACAGAGTCTTGCTGAGCAGAGTAGTCTGCTTTATCCTTTGGCTCAGCAATTTGCCAAGGATTACATGATTTAGACTGCATTCATGAGTAAATCAGGACCTGATGAAACCCTTTCACTTTATGTCACTTAGAAGAAGGAGGGAAAGGAGATCTAATGTCGTACGAAGCTAAGTCCATATACTTGGAAAGCTGCAGGCAATTTCTTTTACTGTCTTCTGAAAAGTATCCTGTGACAGTGGTAGAGGGTAGTAAACAAGGTCTGCAGAACACAGACGTATGAGAAGAAAGTGGGTGAGAAAGATGCAGAGATGTCTGAAACATATTAAGATATTTGTTGGGATAGTGGGAAATAAAGATGAAAATGTCAATTTTTTTTTTTTTTACTATGCAATTTCAATAGGATTAAAAAAATTAAATTGCGTGGCATTCTTTGAAATGATTCCTAAAGACAAGCAGCAGTAGGCATGGTGAAAACCATGGGTTTGGGTTGTGTACAAAAACTCTGCAAAACAAACCAATTTGCAACAAATGTGTCACAACAGGGGCAAACTGATGCTGGAAAAATTAACTTTTATTTGAAAAACTAAATCATATAAACAGGTGCACACAATCTGTAATATAAAAGTCACTGTACCATCTCTCTGCAGGACTTTTCTTCATGATTCATCAACCTTTCATAGATTTATATACGAGTGCTGTTTAGTGCAATTTTTGGTAAAGATAGTAAGGAAATTCGTCAGAAATTTATTTAAAGTTGTGTGAGATTGACGCAGCCCTGAGGAGCCCGGCTAGCTCTGGGTCTCCTCACCCACACTGATGTTCTGGACGCAGCACCATGCGAGTGTGGGGAACCGTCCTGGCTGATGTCGCACCAGGGACAGAACCTTCGAGCTTTTGCTCCAACAGAGAGGCTCGCCGTCAGGGGAGGAATAAAGAGGAGAGAGGCAGTTACTGTGCCCTGGAGAATCCAAACGAGTTAATTGCCAATGTACAGGGCAGGACAGAAGAGCAAAGAACAAAGCCTTACAACAACTTAAATACAGGGGAGGTCCGGGTGGTGGGTACAATCATATAACCAATGACAATACAGAGTGGGAGGAACACAAGGTGGGTCTTAACATAACATGAACCAATTGGGGCAACGGTGGGAGGGGAACAACTCAGGAGTGCAAATCATATTCGAGCAAGGGGAGGATTGACACAGAGGTTTCTGGAAGAAGGGGAGGAGTGAGGGAGGATTGACAAGGGTCTGGGAGGAGAATCAGGGGATGGACAGGGAAGGTTCTGGAACAAAGGGAGGAGATACTTTGACGGATAGGTGCTTAGGGGTGGATACAACTAAGGGAAGAACCATTTGGGAGTAGGAACCGGGGGAAACACATAGGAATAAACCATACCATTGCAAACAATAAAATTATGGTCCACAACATAAGAATAGACTTACTGATGGAGTTCTAGCTTTCCAGAGTAGTGAGTAGCTGAGAAGTTTTACCCTGTATGGAATGGGCATTATCTACCAAAGACACTTGGCAGTGTTGTTAGCTGACTTTCTTGGCATCCTATTATTGCAGGATTGTCAAGCAAACTGCTTCTGGCTAGAGTTTTTTTGAGCAGTACCATGGATTTTTATATATGACAAACTTTATGGTCCTGTCAGCTCTGTTGTTGCAGCCACTTGCTAGGGCAGCTGAAGTGCTGCGAGAATATAATGTCCTGAAGAATAAATTATTCTGTACATGCCTATATTTATTTTCAGTGAATAGCAGGGTTGATCTGTAGCACAAACTGATCTGCTCTGGAAATATAAGGTAATATATACTCAGTAGTAAATGTGAAATTAAGATACCAGTTTCAGACCAACTCTGTGTACTCAGCTCTTCTCTCGGATTGTTGTAGCTTCCTATACCTAACATGTAGTTTTGACTACTAGAAATTCTATGTGTTCCTGAAAGATTTGGTTTTTGTTTTAGCCAGCTTTTGTCTTCTTTCTCAAACTGTTCATCCATTTTCTTTGCTGATGGACAGACTCTCGGCATAGTAGCCTGGCAAGCATCTTAGGAGTTTTGGGCATGTGCACAATATCACACAGAAAGTTGTTCAATAGATTATTATGTAATTTGGTATGTGGTTCCAAATCTGTGAAAAAAACATAAGTCATATAAGTCAAATAAACTTTTGCAAAGAGCAAGAAAACCACCCTCAGTGCAATTTAGACAGCTTGCTGGAATCTGTAGTTTCTCTATGAAGCGCTTTAATGGCATATTAGCTAGTGATAAACCTGACACAATTTGAAATGTTTATCTGAAATACACCATATGAGACTGTTATGTCTGTCTACACAGCTGATCCTATCTTTGGTGTTTCTTAATAGTCTTGCTTTGTACCTCACTGTTGAAATGTCAATTTTCATTTCTAGATATTTCTCCCAAAGTGCTCAGGGTTCTATACCACCTTAACTCTCATTGGCCAGGTATGTAAAAACTATAAACTCTACAGGCCATACAGAAAATGTCAATTTGCTGGCTCTCATTTCAAAACAGTTTGTTTTCTCTCCAGGTCTTATGGAGGATCAGGAGAAACAGAAGCGTTACAATTCCATTAAGAGTCTTTTCTCTAGGCATTCAATGCCGGGTTGGATTGGGCTCTGGGTAACCTGGTCTAGTGGTAAGTGGAACAAGATGAGATTTATGGTCCCTTCCAATGCTTACCATTCTACAATTCTAAAATTCTATGATTTTGTAAACTGTTTTCTCTGAGACATAAGTAGCTACAACAGAATTTCCTGTCTTCCAATTTTTATTTCATCAGTCTAATGGTACAGAGGAGCTGAGGTATCATTTTGAATGAAGACAACACAAGTGTGATTATTAAAGTACTTCAAATAATATTTTAAAGCATCTTTTCAGTCATACAAACTTTCTTGTATGTAGATAAAAATGGTGTTTTTGCTAACAAATATATTAGGAAGATGTCTTTTCCCAATATATGGATGTTCACTGATACACTGCAGTCTTTAAAGAAGACAAAATTTCAGGAAATCTGTGACTTATAAGAGTATGAGGGAAGAGACACAATTAGCAGTAAACACTGTATGGTTATAAAGACATACAAACAATTTACTGCAGAAAGAAAACAGAAAATGGAAATGGAGATAAGACTGAAAAATGGTGTTAATGGAGGCAACTGTCTTAACTGGTATTGAAAATAAAAACAAATATTATTCAACCACCAATTAATAGAGACAAAAGCTGCAGTTTAAGATGGACTATGATGTTGAATGGTACACAATTTGCCTGAATCTAAGCGTAGATGGGCTTGATAATACTGTAATAAATGTTGGGTTGGGTTTTTTTTTGTAATGTGACCTCATCTAGATAACATTGCCATGCACATTTGCTAACATGCGTGTTTGCCAATACAAAGACTGAAGACAAAAGAAAGAGTATAGAAAGCAAAAAGTCCAACATTTTTCAAAATTCACCCCTCATATAGAACAAAAATCTGAGCAGCCACAGCTGTATTTAAAAAAATTAAGCAAAGACTGAAGAAAAGATTATTTTCCTTCTTCCAGAAATGGAAGATTTATGTTGCTTTTTCTTTCAGATTTCCATTTAAAGAAATGCCATTTTAATTGGCATAATCTTTTGAAGCAGAACATTTTCCACTTTTTAAACAGTAACCAGTGGGACAGAGATAGCATGTGTAGACAGAGATAATGTAAATGTGTGCCACTTATTTTTCCTCACCCAGCACCTAGTTTATAGAAGTGTAGAAACAAAAGCAATTATGCAAAGGACAAAACAGAATTTCTTGAAGGTACATTTATTGCACTAATTTGTACCATAGTTCATTAATTCCATTGCCCTTTTTATACTCTCCTACTTAATTTCTCTTCTTTTTTTTTTTTTCTTTTTTTTTTCCCTCTTAGTAATGTAAGTTCATTCTCTCGCCAGAGCTAAGAAGCTAAAAAGATTTAGGTCATGATTAAATGTTTGAGTACCAATGACTATCAGTAGACATAAACCTATGAAAAGGATTTTGTTTCTCAGTTAACTATAAAGATATCTGACTCCACAGCCTTTTTTCATTCATTTTCAAGACACTAGCTGAAAATAGCACCATTCCTTAATTTCTACATCTAGGAAGTGTAAATGGACACAGCCATTTCTGTCTTAAATTTGCAGTAGGCAGAACATACTAGCCACTGTGAAGAAAATTAACTCTACCTCAGCCAAAGCCAGCACAATTGGATGTCAAATAATGGCCTTACAGTAAGTGCATTTTCTTTAAGTAATCAAGAATGAGGTGTTTGTCTGCAAGGGGTTTGTGGATGAGTTGAAACAAGCTGAATTAAACAGAATGCTCACAGCTTAATCATGGACTGATAAAATGCTGATGTCTTTACCTCTCTCACTGATAAGGACAAATCAAAATGGCATTTATTCAGTTGTTATACTGAATACAGTTTCCTCAGTGATTTTTTTAAAATGGGCTTAGTAAAAAAAAAAAAAATATATATATATAAAAGCATAATTCACATAAAAAGTGGCGTACACTATTTAGATGGGAATCAGAAACAGACACAATAAACAATAAAAACTGGCAAATCACATATTTAAGCACATAGAAATTTCTAGGTACATAAAAAATCCTGTCATATGGACTAACTCATGCACAGTAAACAGCATCTTAATACTAGGTTACTTTTAAATCCTAGCGTTATAAAAGAAATTTGCAAGAAAGAGGTGCTTAAACCATGACCATATATTGCTCACTCTGAAAGCAGAAGCAGATATGGCAGCTACCCATTGCTAGAAAGCATAGAAGTATGCCCATTTTCCACCGTAATTGATAACCCCTCTTCAGTCTGAAGGGATTGTTTTTCTTTAAATTTCACTTCTTCCAGATTCCCCAGATGGCTGAATCTGGGCCAGAGGATTCATGATGAAAGAAAGGGGTATATGAAAAGATGACTCCCAAGCTTCATGTGCAGGGTGATGACAACTCTGTGTTCAATTTCTTAATTTCTTTCTACATTTTTTCTAGATACAGATGCTGTATTAAAAGTATAATGCTATTATAAACTCACAGTCTTGGTCATGTTCTGGCTTCAACAGGAGATACTAACCTTAATTACATGAAAGATATTCTGTAGTATTATCAAATATATGTAATCTCCATGGGCTGTTCAGTGTCTGCAGTCCTGAACCAAATCAGAGATTAGTTGTAGTAGGATGCATGGTGATTTTACAAATTAAAATATATTACTAGTTCCTCACATATAAAAAGAAATGGCTTCAAAACACCTTGCACTTTTTTTGTTTGATAGCAACTTTAACTGGATTTCTGCCATGAAAAAGCTTTCCTGGAAAAAAACTTCCAGGAGGACAATTTTGAGATACTGTGAGAAATGGCAGTGAGATGCAGATGCAGCATTTGCTTGACCTAGGAAACGTCGAGATATATTTTATGGGGATTAGCTAGCCATACCTCAGCCTTGACGATTTATGAGTCTTGCCTAGAAACAATTCTGTTTATTTATTTCACTGCATACTCAGTCATTAAAACAAGTCACTGGCATTTAGAAAGAAAAAGTGTCCTCAATTATCAAGAGAGATGGAGTGGATATCTAGTCATAGTCTTTAGTGCTCTGCATTGTCCATCTCCTTCCTCTTGTAGGCTATGAAAATATTTCCTTTGAAATGCAATAGTTTTGTGTCTGTGAGTCTGCATGGACTTTTTCTACAGTTTTCTGTTCTTTTTTATGCCTCAGCGGATGCCATCAGGAAGGCAAAATGCACTTTTTTATTTGATCAACTATCCCAAACCTTTTGCTTGGTTTCCGCTTTCCCCATGCTCTCAGCTCTCCTGTTTAGATGCTCTTCCTCAAGAGTGTCATCTAAGTTGCATTCTTTACTTGCGATGATTTATCAGCAACTCTAACACCTTTACGATATAGAGAGTACATAGAAAACAGAATAATGGGAGAAACAGAGGAGAAGAGCATAACAGAAACACCCAGAGACTTTGGAAAATATTCAAAAGTAAAACTAGACAGAAACCCCCCCTGTGTTTCCTAGAGGAAAATAACATATTTGGGGGAAAATATACAGAAAGGAACATAGATGGACTCCGGCAAAGAGAAGTGCCTCTGATACATCTGTCTGACCTTGTTTCTTGCAATCTTATATGTTGCAGATTCAAGAGAAGCACAGTGTTAATGAGCTCAAACAGAAGAGGAGCGTTGTCTAAGTCCTTCAGTGTGAAAGAAGTCTATCTATCTAAATCTCTTTATTTATAGTGGGTTTACATACCTGTCAAATGTATTCATTACCTCTCAATAATAATATTTCATCTGTGAACATATAGTCTGCAAACTGAAGGCAAGACTGGAAGAGTTTCTGGGTGCAGACATACTTCTTAGGTTATCTGGCAAATGAGCACTTGAGCAAAGTGCCTGAGTCTGATAAAAAATCACTTGTCCTTGAATGAGACAAAATATGGACTTATTGCCACAAATGCTGCCCAGGGAAAAAACAGATGTCAAATGCTGTCAGTACAGGTCTGCTGCATTAGCTTCTTCTCAGTCTCAATTAGCAATATGGCATGGGCTGCCTGGATCCTGCACCTCACAGGTGTTTCCTGATGGGTAGAAGTATTTGCTAAACACTTAAGAAATCTAGGATAAAGGGAGTGCTTCATGTTATCTTTGAGTGAATGGTGGAGTTGAGAAAGGTGGTAAGGTGGCCTGTGGATGCCAGTCAAGCCAGTCCAGTACTGGGAGTCACAGCCATCTTCTGGAGGGCAGCATGTGAGAAAAATTGCAGCTCCAGGAAAATGGGAAAGGACTGTGTGGAGGGCTTCTACAGTGGCAGATGGGAGCAATGGAACTCCAGAGGATCAAGCAACCTATAGTTGGACTATCAGTATTGATATTTCACTTGGCAAGAAAGAAGATGTTAGGAGACTACTAGGTTCAGAGACAGGAAGCTCTACTTATTGCTTCTTGCCCTGGGTGGTCAGTCAGAAGTTGAGTATAAAAGATTCCTGGTAGTTGCAAAGTAAGCACGAACAGCTAAAATACTTTTGAGTTTCTTGCCTTCCCAGCAAAATATCAGGGTTTTTTTTATGAACTCTCTTCATGCTGGCATCCTTCAGCCTCACTCCTTACACTAGCAGCACCTCCTGCTTTACCAGACTGCATCTTTAGGGTATCCCTTTCTCTTCTCAGGCAGTCCTATCTTTTCTGGTTACACTGAATTTAGGGCCCGAATCAGTAGTATAGGTAAGGCATGAATGATTCATATCCACCAGGATCAGTTTTGGTCTCCCACAGTAGCCTACAAGAGTGATCATTTTGTAAACTCATGTCTCAGGTGTATTCACTCTGCCACTTCATAGCAGCCGGAGTCACAAGACAACCTATACTTCTTGAAACCTGTATCGCAGCTGTCTTTGCTTTGTCAATAAAAAATTGATTCTGCAGATGGGTCTTATTGATATTGTAGGAAGTTTAGCCACATTATTTTTCTTCTCACTTTCCTGCTTGAATTCGGTTCTAAAATACCTATGTAACATTTCCTGCTATATGAAACAAAATATATATTTGGCCCAATTCCAGCTATATTTCTTTTGGATTTATAGCTGTTAACTCTCTTCTGTTAAATAAGTGCTGATTTACAACTTCACCAGCCGTTATCCCAGGCTTCAAAAATATCCTCTAAAATCTCTCAGGTATTGCGAAGTTAACCCACAGCAGCAGACGGGTTAGACAACCTGACTCATGGTAGCAACCAATTTTTTTCCCCATCTATTTAATAGCTCATGAAGTTTAAAAGGCAGGTACCTCAATTACTTTTTGCATTTCAACCAATTCATTCCGGTAATGTCTCCCTGTAAAAATGAGATAACATGCTGTAAAGATAAAAGTCTTTTATCCAATGTGCACTTTACTGAATATCTGCATTAGGGGGGTTCTGCATGTCAGAGATGCTTTGCTATTTGAAGATGACTTGAAATAAGCCCTTTAATTGATCTGCACATCAAATGCTCTGAAAACGTAAAAGAGGGGCTTAGATTGTCAGTGCTTTGGTTAGCTCACAGTGTATTGTCTCCAGTCTAATTTCTTTAATGTACATGGTGATTACAATGGCTAAAATTCACCTCCTGTCATGTGTCAATACATTTCAACAACAATTAAAAACTGATTGTTGGAAAGTTTTCTTGTATTTCTTTCTTGAATATAGAATCACTAGCAGTGTAAGGGTATTTAGCGTAATATCTCCTGGGTCATTTGTGGTGCCCATTTTTGTATGAAACATGCCTTTTCACCGTCTCTGGCTGCCATAGAAGTTCACAGTGTTTATAGAGAGAGCGTTGTGAAACCATTCCAGTGTGCTGCAGGCTTTCTGAGAACAGATGTCAGTTAGACATAAAAAACCCCTTGGCTCAACTGAGTTTACCTTATAGACATCCTTGGGCAATTAAAAAAACCAACCTTGACTTCTGTTCCTCTTCACATAGAATTTGTTTGCTGACTTCATGCTTGATCTAACACCACTGAATTTAGTAGTCTTATGCCAGGGATGAATTCGACCCTTGGTCTTTAAAGCAATCTTTCCCCTTGTGTGTAACAAAAACAACATATGGTGAGTCCTTGGCTTGGTATCCATAGCTCAGCTTGCTATCACTCTTTTGTGATGCTGTTGCTGGAAAAGGTTAGAGCCTGCAGATCTGGTTCAGTCAATTCAAAATCTGCAACAACAGAGGGTGAAAAATGAGTTAACAGAGAGCTTCATCCATACATGTCCTCCTGCTCATATCCCAGGGGCTTTACATCCTACAGGTTGAATCGTTTACTGTTTATGAAGTCATGGACTTGAGATGCACATAGAATCAGAACAACAATCCTCTTCTTAAAACTGTTCAATTATTCCTGTAGTTCAGTCAGTGAGACATCCTTCCTCCTAAGTACTTGGAAAAGAAGCAGTGCCCGAATAAGCTCCCCTTCACACCATCTCAAATGAAGACCTTTGCCACAGAATGTGGTCATCAGTAGTACAACAAGAAGTTAGGGAGCCAAGTGAAGCAGCTTTGCCATAGTGCACAATGTATTCACAAACTGATGGTCTTCACTCAAAAATTCTCCTCATGTTGAAACTGTAAGCCAGGAAACTACAGTTACATCAATATATCTGCTGAATTGAATTGCCCAAAGTGCTTTTTCCCTATACTGGTAAAAACCTGTGCTTGCATGTTGCAAACTATGTGGAATTGTAATTTGACCATGCCAGTTTCTTCAAAGCCTCTCCAGAGGTTTCCTCCCTAAAGCCATATCCAGCACGAACCCTGTGCCATCAGCTGCAGAGCTGCACCTCTGCCTTTTGCCACCTGCCTTGTAGCAGAATTAGCTCCTGTTTGGTCTGTTATGCCAACCTTTGACTTGCTGTTTGTCTCAAGCATGTCTCCAGTTTCTCTGCTGAGCTGCATGTGGAAAATAGCTTGCAGATAAAAATTGTCAGTTTGATGTTTTCAGCTCTCTCCCTGAAGCTGTTCTAACACATTCAAAAGACTTCCACTGTTGGATGTCAAAATATTAAATTAAGATTTTTTTCTTATTTCAAGATGGGTTTGTATGTAAAGAAGAATGCAAACAGCGTTATATATAAAGAATGATATTGTTTTATCCAAACACTTTTAGAAGTGTTGGATTTCTTTTGCAAATAAATTAATTAGTATTTCACTTGAAAATACATCCTTTAGGGACTTTTCATGCTGTTTCCAATCATGCACTTGTCTCAGCTAAACTCAGAGAGACAGCTCTTCAAACTTCCTGTTTCATTCAAATTCATAGAGCATTTATGGAAGAAGAACCATTAAAAGATTTATTTCAGTGTTACTGGTGGGGTTGTTCTCTCTTGTTTTTAATAATTGATGGTTCTTTTTCCTGCAGAATGAGTTTATACACTTGCAGTATGGCACAGAGGAAAATTCACAAAGCATAGATGACCTCGAGAGGTGCTGCCTCTTCTAAGTCCCTCTTCATTTGAAGGGGAGAGGCAAACTTTTTTGAAGAGCAATTCTAGAATAAGAGCCCATTTTAAGATATATAAATCTATTCCCAAAGGAGCTGTCGCTGTCAGTTGACAACAGGCCTGGAGGTTAAAATCTCCAGTACTATAGTTAGCCTTTGTGGACATCCTCTCTCGTTGCAGGGCTTTTTACTGAACAATCACCTACTTTCTATTTCACAGATTTCTGCCTCATTGGGTACAATGAAGGGAAGAACAGGCTGTGTCAGTACTTATTTATTTTTCCTGCCAGCCTCTCTGTCAACCTGTGGTCTTTTGCTTTATTTACTGCCAACTGTTCAGACCCTACTCCAAGTGCAGAAAACATATTGTTTTCCAATCCAACTGTGAGATGAGAGGGTAGGATTGTTCTTTTACTAATCAGGACATGAAGGGCAGTGAAATTACAGACATAAAAGAAAACTATAAACACCTTGAGACACATGAGCAGGGCTTGAAGGTTTAGAGCAGAGCTCCTGTGGCTAGGGCAGTAGCTGATAAATATTACAGAGCTTTCATTCTCTGTATGAACCAGTACCAGTGGAGGATGAGATCCACAACTTAGCAGAGGATTTTCCAGCTTTGATGGCTAATGTGTCTCCGGCATGTGTGGGTCCTTTTCTGCACTTGGAATGATCCCCTGCCCTCCTCTAGGCCTGCATCTTCCTGTGAATTTAGTTTGTTCCTACGTAGTCCTCTTATGAACTTCTTAGAGGCTCTCTCTCTATAACCCTGAATTCTATACTCTCGTCTGCAGATCTTTATTCAACTCTTTGCATCCTTTATTTGTCTCCTTGCATGTGTTCACTATTTTCAGCCTTGCTGTCCTAGTTTCACTGTATATTTCCCTCTCCCAGCATACTTCTTGCTCATCTAGATCTTTTGCCTTGTAAGGCTGTGTTTCCCCATTTCACAGTCTGCTGTGCTTCTCCTAGGCTCCAGCAAGAGCCACGCTTAGAACAGTGGAATGGGCATTCTCATGGACCCATTGCTCATAGCAGTCATAAGTAATAATTTCAATAAATAAAAATTTCTGTTTCAGAGGCAATTTGCACACTCTTCAGAAGGAGGAACACTGGAAATGTGAAAAACACTAAGGATTTTTTTGCAGGCTAGTAAGTTGACCATGGCATTCTTTGAAACAGCTGCATTCCTGAGTCAAAGCAGGCATATATTGGAAGGTCTTATGCCACAGAGTCTTAGTCTTAATGGAACATAAACCAATTACTAGTCCTTGCTACTATTGTTGGAAACTTTTTTAAAGAAACTTTCTGAAAGAAATTCTGTCTGAAGTGCATTTGCTGACATGGAAAATTTTAGCAGCAACAGCTGAAATTTGACAAACTGGTAGATAATTGAATGCAGGATCTTATACAGAAAGTGTTAGATGGCAGCCGTTTTTATGCTCATATTCCTACTCAGCTCCATTTATAACATGCCACTGTCCAATTGCTACAGTAATGGATGAGAAAAATATTATTCAACTTTTCATCATTTTCTTGCAATTATAAATGGAATAATTATTATTAAGTGTATCAAACTTTTCACATAAAATGTGTTGGTGGTTTCAGGATATCCTTATTTAGCTTTAATGACAAAATTTGGACTGAAATCAATAGAATACATAGTCATGATAATTTTTTAAGTTATTATGAATATGTGTTAGTTTTGGTACTCAAGTTCTATGCTTTTTTCTACTTTTTGTATTGTTTGATTTTACACACACTAATGGGTAAACACTGTTGCAGAAAAATTGTGTTAGCAAGAAAAATCAGGTTGTTCTTTTTAAGGTAATTTTTTTGTTGAGTCAACATAAACTGCTTGCACTTTCTGCTGCAACTCATAGGAAGATTATGAGCCACCAAGCAGCAGACCTCTGTAATCAGAATAGGAAATTGGATTTCTAAGAGCTTTTCCATTTAGGCCTGGAAGCTATTCTAAAACCAGGAGCATTGTTTGAATCTTGATGTAACTGTTTTAATGTAATTACAGCTAATAAAGAAAGTTTAAAGGGCTATTTGGCTAGAGCAGATGAAATAGTCAGATATAAACCCCATGTTTAGCAGAGGAAGTAGCTGTTTAGCTGAAAGGGCTTTTATCCCTATTTCATTTCTTTTCCGTGATGCAAGAAGACAATGTTCAACCAATACAGAATAGACAATCTTGAAGAAGCCCTGAGGTATTTTGTTTCAATACCCTTTCTTTAACAAATGTAAACTGGCACTCTCCAGTAACTGTTTGTATGCAAAAATGCAGGCTGGGGCTTTTCCTCTGACTGCAGAAACTATGGAGTAATCAACCGAATACTCCACAGAGCTCCTACCCATCTGCCATATGACACAATTTAATAAACTGCATTTTTTGTAATCCCCAGACAAAATTTGCACATCTGTTAGCTGCATTAGCCACCTGGGCTTGTAATAATATTTTTGAAGTATTTTAAAATACATGTGTTTCAAAAAAGTTAGTGCATTTCTTTGAAATTGTCTATCAGAAAAATGCATTCTCAAAGTCTGAGTTTGTAGTTTTAGAAAGCAACTCAATTTTCTCACCTTCAGCTGCTCTCAAGCAACAGGATAACTCTTGGGAATCATGAGCATAGATATTTATAAGCTACAGGAAATGGGTCTAGACAGTACCTGTTTCTCCTCCTATGTAATATCTCTAGGTTTCCAACTACACAGGCAAAAAAATAAAAATAAAAAAGACTGCTTACTTGCACCATATTTATCAGCCCTTGAAATGAACTTCAAGTTTAGCTGTGCTTACAGTTGCAGGGTAGTGCTTACTTATGATGGGAGCACAAGATAGTTTGCCTTGCACAAGCTGTTGACTTTTCATTTCTTTATTTTGTGGCAGACTCAGCATAATACAGCTGTATTTCTTTCTGTGAAGCAGGACTCTACGTCTGTCCTTGTCAATGGTTAAAAATAGCTAAGACAGATGTTTCTTTAATGGGAGAAAATAGGGCTGGGGCCGTAACTTGTCCTACTGACATTATCAGACAATTGCCTAAGTTTCCTGAACTCATGTGTGTATTCTGCCTTTGAGGTGCTCAGTAATGATGAAAATAGACATGATGTAGTTTTTATGCACAGCAATACTGAAAACATATGTATGTTACACCAAAGCATCGAACAACTTTTTTTATTTCTGATACAGAGATTAGTACATACATGTTTTATTGAGAAATAGTATTTAGTTTCTGAGATATCAGCAGAGTGCAGAGTAATTTTATTTTTTTTCAATTCATTGAGTATGAAGAAACAACTAGGAGTTTTAACTTGGTGTCATTGAAATATCATTGTCTTAGGTAGTGTTCTTAGGAAGTTAAATTTTATCTTTATTATATACTTTACACAGTTTCCACAAGGGGTGAATGGTTATTAATAGCAGATCTTGCACATTTAATGTGCACCTGCCATGCAGTGTGGGTCAGTGTTTTTTGATGAAACACTTTCTATAATTATTACAATTAGGCCTTTCAAAAAGCTGCCTTGTCTGTAGAAAATCAGATTCTGAAACTTACTTTGTGGTGGATATACTACCTGCTGATTTAAAGAAGTTTCTGTCTGTTTGTGCAACATTTATTAAATTGTCAGCTTTTCTAGAAGTGCTTAGCAGTAGTGGTTACAACCATGCAGACATGTCTGTATTTGATTAAGCCAATTGCCCATTTGTACATCTGTCCTATCTTTGACAATGGCTTGTATGAGATGATTCAAGGCAAAATGCAAGATACTGTCCCTATACAAGTACAAAACCTCATCCTTAATTGAAAGTCTCTCTTTAGTAGTCCTCTACTGAATTCCCTGCAAACATGTCTATGACATCTAAAATGGGTGGTTCTTGTCTAATTTAGCTACTTGCTTTTTTCTTGTGAAAAATCTTTCTTCAAAGATGGATTGTATGGACCAGCGCTGTTATGCTGCTGTCACACTGCTAAGTTTGGACGTGGCCTGTACATGACCTATGCAGTGTCTCCTTCCTGCTTCATCTTTAATCTACTTCATTTATTTAGTCCATCAGTTCTGCATGCAGAACAGCCAAAAAATCATCCCTTATACAGAAACCCCACATCTCTACATCTGTACATAGCAAAAATAATTAACAAGAAGGTCCTTTTTGAGTTTAATAGCAAATTGGATTGCTAAGATCATGACATTTATTTATTTATTTATTTGGGTTATTTTCAGCAATATTTGTTCCTTTCATGCAAAAGCTTTGATTTTGTCTAAGGTGTCTTTTAAACCAAATTAACTTATACCAAATGTCACTGCTAAGAAGGCAGTGTTATCCAAATCTGAAATTATTTCCTTTACTTCTGAAATATTAAAATGTTCTTTTAAATGCTCAATCAAACAGTTCTAATAGGAATTTTTAAACTGTTAATTCTGCAAAAAATGTTCATGTTACTTTTGATATACTCTTCAGTAATGAGTTCTGAGAACTGGCCTTCTGTGTTTGCTTGTTGAACTGAAAAAAAAAGTTATATTTTGTTTTAGTCAAATAACATCCTTGGAATGTAGCTGTGAAACCATAAAAATCACAAAATAACTTTTTCACTGAAAACTGGTTAATTAGCTTATGAAGCAGATTAAATTACTTTTAATTTTAATTTATGCCCTTCCAAAAACCTACAAAATAACTATAAATTATCTTAATGGGGAAAACGTGCTGCCATTTAGTAAATGAAATGTTGGGGAGATATTTTAACAGAATTTACTGAAACCGCACTGTCTTCTAGTTTCATGACCTGCTGTTCTTCCAAATAACATGGCTAGTAGTGTTTTAGAAGCCCAAATTCTTGTAAATAACTAACTGTTCTCTTACTAAAAGAAATTTATTACATCTTTTGGTTTACATTGTAGCAAGACTTATTTTCAAAGTCCAGTTTTCCTTATTTTTGCTTGAAGGACAAAAAACAGAGAAACTGTTTAGCACAGAGTATGATACAGAAAGCTGTGAGATTGCTGTAGGCAAGTTGATCATAACTTTGAAATTCAGTTTGATTAACTTTTCCTTGCACATTATGCAAAGTAATATTCATATTGGGCAAATATTTTCAGCAGGAGAAAATATTGGTGCAAATAAACTCATGGAAAGTTATCAACTCAAACATTGAAAATGTATTTGCAAATACAAGTGAAGTTCTGCCTTATGTTTGTAGAAAATTCACTTTGCTTCAAAAATATAAACACTTAAAAGGAAGACATTTTTAGGATAATATTGGTATATACCAGGTTTTGCAGTTCATTCTTTAGTCTTCTGTGTTCACAGTTTGACTAAATAATTGCCAAATCTGAACTAAGCATATTTGTAATGCTGGTATCTTATGATTATAGTGTGATGCATGTAGACATTTTGCGTATGCCTGCATCATCTACATGATGTTAAGAAACATTTTTCTTTTCACATATTTTGGCTCAGGAAAAGCACTTGTTTTAGCAGGGTCAAAAAGCACTGCAGGCAGAATGCCAGCTCAGAATGAATCATTATGTTTACAATTTGGAGAAATCAGTTCAGCTTCCAATTAAAAAAAAAAAAGTATTATGCTAATATACCTAAAGACTGTAGCATTAGTTTCTTATATATCTCTTGGGCTCAAAGTACAGCAAATGAAATAAACCTATCTACTCTCCACTTCCCAAATCCCTATCATCAGTTCCTAACAATCATTTGCAAAATGATGGTCAAAATATTTCATATATTGCTGATATGACTTGGGAAAAACTAATATACAAAGGAGTGCTTTGATCAAAGACTCCTCTTGAAGAGAAGATGCAGTTTATGTGGAGGTTAATAATCTTGGAGTGCTTCAATACTTTAGATCTGCTACAATGAAGCTGTCAAAATATTTTTAATTTCAGAAGCCTTGACTTCAGAGAAGCAACGCTTACTGTCACAATGATCC
Source organism: Phainopepla nitens (assembly GCA_013400175.1). Taxonomy (NCBI): domain Eukaryota; kingdom Metazoa; phylum Chordata; class Aves; order Passeriformes; family Bombycillidae; genus Phainopepla; species Phainopepla nitens. The sequence continues at coordinate 226,209 of VXBQ01010011.1, read as the reverse complement.
ATGACCTAGTTACAGACAGATTTGTTTCCTTCTTTTCTCCCCAGTTCTCTTTTCCCTTCCTTTCCCTTCCCTTTTACTTTGCTTTGCTTTATTTTACTTTACTGCATGCCATGAGATGGCTTAAGGAGAAAAATCACACCAGTGTCAAAGGAAGGGAGCATGTTGGCCAGTACAAGTGCCAACACAGAAGGCTGGTGCTACCAGAGCAACCTGAGTTCCAGCTACATAGGCAGGGTAGAAATAGTACAAGTTCTGTACATGTTGTGTACAGCTGTGTTCTGTCACAAGTAATCTGCAATGAAGGCAGAGCAAGCTTTTTTCCTTAGTTCCTTATCCTTCACTGGCCTTAATCTAGTTTGCGAATTGCCCTAAGAACATGTATTTAACCACTTACATAAAAATAGGGTAGGTAGACCAAATTTAATGATTGTGTGAGCCAAACAGCTTCACACACAAAATCCCAAAGCAGGAGGGAAAGATGTTCCATGTTTCAAGGACCTAAGAAACACTTTTTCTTTCAAATGAGTAGTTCAGGCATAGATTACATTTTTTGGGACCAGAAAAAGCACAAGAGCTTCCTTTTACACACTATTTTCAAGTCACACCTGCTCACCATGAGGCAAGATGTCAGAAAATAATGAAACATTATACATATTGAAGTTGCAAGATGGGAAATGGGAATCAGATCAAAGGTCTCTGAAAGATGGAACTTAGAAACAAATTAATTTCTGACACTGAAGAGTGAATAGACTATCTTTGAGTTTCTTCCTTCAGTCACTGGAGCATGCTAATGGGTTTTCTATTTCTTTTTTTTACTTCATCTTCTTTTTTTCCAGCATCTCATGTGACAGAATTAAGTATTACAAACACCAAATTCAGTAGAGCTACTGCTGTAAATTTTCCACAAAGCAAAAAAATATTACACTGGTATCTTACATACAGATGTATATACTTAAAATATTTTACTGACCTCAACATGTGTTCTGGATAAAACCACGGAAAGATTGCATTTCACTTATTAGTCTCTGGGAATTTACACTGTAGTGGTTGGTTTCAGTTGTATGTTTCCAGATTTGTTGCCTTTTGGGAAGTACAGCTCTCTGCAATTTTTGCATTTGGACCCCTATATAGAATTGGTGATGCAAAACTAGTGTGAGCACTTGCAAAAGAGATTAGTCCAGCCTACTAGAGAACCAAACAAAACTATCCAGAATATTCTCATGTTGGGCTGCTGCAGCCCACGTGGTAGGTGCTGTCACCATCAAAAGCAGGCAGCTCATTTCTCTGAAATGAGACTCCCTAATTGGCACTGCAGCTGTTGCTGCGCTGACAGGCTGGCACGTACAGCCCAGGGGATCAAACTCAGGTGACTGAGTAGGGAATGGAGCTGGGGAAAGCAGCCCCTGCTGTGACCCAGATCACTGAATTTGCTGGAGACACGCAATTGACTGGGGCCAAGCAACCAGTCATCACATTTTGAACGCAGCTGAACTTCCATGTCACCCCAGCACAGAGCATGCTCCCTTCATTTTCAGCAGAGTGCTTTAAGCTACTCTCTTTAGATGCTGTAAATGCTACCCTGCACTCAAAATAACCCTCTCTTCAGGTTTTTGTGTTTTGTTTTTTTTTTTTTTTGAAAATGTCACAAGAGCATAGATTAAACCTTGGAAAGGTGTCTCTTTTTAGCCTGTATTACTTCATTGATATTCTACTCATATTTAATGTAAAAGGCAAAATATTTCCTGTGAACCTCTGGTCAATTAACTTTTCAATGTTCTTAAATAATCCTTTGCCAGAAACATTAATGCTTATAGTAATGAAAATTGCTTCCCAAATCCACAGGGTGTTGAAAGTCTTTGGAAAACAGGATATAATAAAGAATATTAGAAAAGAAAATACAGATATGAGCTTATTTCTTTACTGAAAAGTCAGGCCTGTGAGTCAAAGTGAATTTAAATAATTGTTTTTCAATTTTAACTGACTTGCAAGAAAGACTATTGTTTCCTTTGACATAGTAAAACAATTTTGAGAACAGGCAATCGTATTTGAAATGACTGTGTAGGTGTCATGCTTAGCTAATCATGAAATGTCATTTTCAAAAACATTAATGTATTCCTCTTAGAATAAGAGGCAAAGTAGTGCACTTTGTAAATGAGATCAGCATTCATTAAGTCTGGAGAAATACTATTCACTGGCTGCACCATAATGCTAGTTCCTGTCTTCCAGTAATAAAAGCTGTCATGCTTTCTCCTATGAAGTGCTTGAAGGCTGAGGACTGATAAGATGAACAAACAATAAAACCCACACATAACCCCTACAAACAAACAACGCTCCTGCAAAGAGAGAGCAAAGCTGTAATAGCAGATTATAGAAATTCAAACACAACAATGGAACTGAACTTCCAAGATGGGTTCCACATTCTAAAAAAATTGTTCTTGTATACACATCTTACCCAGGTCGATTGGATAGGGGGATTTGTAGTACTCCTCGTGGAAGATCCGAGCCTGGAAGGTCATACTGGGATGGTCTTTAATCAGCTCTTAGAATGAGCAAAATATATTCTGAACCTGTTGTGTAAATCTAATTAAACAGTACAGCTCTTTCTATTGCATGATGAAGCTTATTCTAAAGCAGTTAAGGAGTTACTGTCAGATCAAAAGAAAAATATGTCCCCACCAACTGTAATATACAGCCCCAGACAATAAGAACACTTTTTTTTGGATTTTAAGCAGTTCTGCCTGTTTTGTAAAGTTCACTCCATAAGCCTAACATGCAAATTTTCACCATCATTTAAGGATTAGTGAAAGTGAAATCCTGGAACACAAAAGCTAAAACCTCTCGGACTTCACTTAGTTTACTTTCTGAAGCAGTTATTTATGTGACTATGTCAATTTTTCAGCAATTCATGCATGAACTTGTCAAAAAACCCTTATTTTCACTTTCCAGTAGTACAGTAAGTTTTTTGGCATACATATTGGTGATAGACTGAACAAATAAACTATCTGGAAAAATTTTAGAGGGCTGAAAAATAAGGAAATTTTTCCAGACCAGTAAACTGCTTCATGTAGCCTTCTCATAAACCAAGAGCTGCCAAAGCACACATTAATTTTGTTGTGTTTGTTTCATATCCATTTTCTTCTGTTTGTACTTTTGTACCATAAATCACAATGTCACAGCCTGTTATATTTTACTGCTTTAAACTTTTAGGCTGAGATAACAGAACAAATATATTTTTCTTAGAATGATAGGCACATAATATTTTCTGATGAAAAAGAGCAAGCAACTATGGAGTAACTAACAATAAAGATGGGCCTAAATTTATTTTTCTTGTTGTCTGGAAGTGTTATTTACAATGACAGGCTTTGTGCTAATGCCCAGCACACAAAGTGTAGTCACTCAGGCAAAAAAATTGGAATATGTATTTAAAACTTTCCCAACGTACAATCTTCTTTGTTAACATCTTAGAATTTTGCCTGCAATATCTTTTTGATACATGAAAAGGGCATTTCATTCAGCATTCTAACTCCTGATTATTTTCCAGTTACTTAGAGAAACTGGGCAAAGTAACTTGATTATAGAGGAATAAAGACAGATTTCAATCAATGACTTTAATAATCATGCATAAAATTCTAGAGAAACTGAACAATGCAGTTTCAATCAGTGGCACTTTGGGACTAATATTGCCCTTTATTATGTATGCCTGCACAGCTTTTTTCAAAATGAGTCCCAGTCTGTTCTCAATTGTTACTATTTCATTTCTTTAACACTTCACTATTTATAATCACAGTGGTGGAAACATAAAACAGTTCAGTGTGACTCAATTGACCTATCAGTTTTGTAACCCAAAGATTTAGTAAGAAAAGGGTGATTATTCAGACACTGAAGTAACAGGCCCTAGTTCTATTGACACACAACTCTACTAATGTGAATGAAAGTTAATATGGTTTTTGTTTGCTCACATGCTTTTTCCTTTAGGACGAGATTAGTGTTCCTCTTATATTTCCTCCTTGTCAAGTGGGAACCATAAGATTTCTGGTCAGAAATGAGATTAAAGGACTTTATCAACCTCTGGTATGCAGATTTCTTGGGAGAGCATTGTTCTTTCAGTTCATTGTTTGAATATTAAATCAACTTTGGTTACTACAGCTCTGCCTAAATTGTTGGATAAATTTCGTTCAATGCTGTTTGTCATGTTTTGGGTCATGACTGAATTATTCAGTGATCTCATGGGTATCCTCACCCATGCAAGATAGAGTTAAAACAAGTGAAACAAACTCTTCATTGACAGTCACTAGCATTTGAGGAGACTAATGGATCTCACTGTCTCACTCTGATTTTTTTGCTAACAAGAATTGAATGAACAGTCAAAAAGGCAATCATTGCATATGAACAACTCTGAGACATTGGCAGGATCCATACATTCACCACTAGTCAGCCAGCACAATGTCTGCAACCTGCCATTTTCATTTATTCTTCATATTTATTTTTTACACACAGAATACAGAAATGTTGATTATTTAATAAAGGTATATTGGAGATGTTTCAAATTTACCCTTTTACATTTTCTTTCTAAATTTTAAATTTCTTTCTGGTAAATCCACTTGGGTGTCTATGCAGGGCTATTCTTCTGTATACTGTATATCCTTCTGAACCAGCAGTACTCAAGCCAAGTCTCTCTTAAACAGCTATTTATGCTTTTTAGCCTAAAAATCTTCTCTTGCCTACCATTTATGTTTGTTCTCTTGCTTCCTTTTTAAAGATGCTTGTACTTCCTGAGAGAGATGCACCTAGGGCAAGCAGCCATGCTGCTATTCAGTTTCAGCCCTTGTTTTCATTTCTGTAAGAGGCTGGCATTAACAGTGTATGTGTTGAGTCATTTATCTCAGTACTGGAGAATGTAGCCAGTGGACTTGTTCCTGTCTCTTGAAGGAGAATACTTGCACTTGAAACAGTCTTCTCATCAATCCCAAGTGTGAGCTGAGAAAATTAGACTTAGTTATCACTGGTGTTATTCTATACAATCATTAATGAAGAGATATGCTAAAGGCTGCTTCATTTAAACCCATCCTGAAAACATTTCTGTAAGAATCTTGTCCAACAGGTCCCTTATTTTTATATAAGGCATTTAAATAGTTGCAATAAACATGTATGTGTTTCTAGGTACTTGGAATGAGACTAAAGACAGAGAGGTAAGAAACACCATCTCTGCTACATTTGCATGACTTCTACCAAAGAGCTCAAACAGAGAGGTAAGAAACACCATCTCTGCTACATTTGCATGACTTCTACCAAAGAGCTCAAACAAAACTAGTTCCCAAAAGGATAAATGCAACACACAAATTTTAACACTAATTTTCTATTGCTGTGCTATAAAGTCTTCAAAGACTTGGCAAACAGTCCCCTGTCTGATGTATCATTTTATTGTGTATATATATTAAAGGATGTCCCTTTCAATTAAAAAAAAAAAAAGGAATTTTTTTTCCTGTTTCCAGTAATGGAATACACATATCTAAACTTAACCAGCAAAACTTTTGCAGCAAAGACTTTTTCTAGCAGAGCAATATAATGCCCGTTACAAGCAAGAAAAATACATGAGCACAGCTGAATCTACATAAATTTTACATTAAAATAAGTCCTTGTGAAAATGTTGCTATGCTAATCACCTGACTTAGTATGATATCATGTCAAAATGTAATCATCCAAATTCATCTCTAGATCCAAATATGTCACCAGCTGCATATGTCAGCAATTGAGTTACATGAGCCATTCATTTGGCCCAGCATGTAATTTATTTAGTGTTTATAGGATCTATATATGACTGATTTCTTCCCAGGTCGAAACACCACTGCAAAGTTGATTAATGCTTTTGTCATTTCACATATTGATTATTGTAATTCACTACTTATTAGTTCCCTCATTGCATGTTGCACAAGCTTCAGCTTATGTAAAATGCTGCTGCACATATCGCAGTCAAATTATAAAAGTTTAATAACATCACTCTGGTTTTAATCAAACCTTGCTGCCTCACTGCTCATCTCTGGAACAAGTACAGTGTCCACAACTGTCAGTGTAATGTGTAATCTTTCTGAACGTTTGCTGACTTTGTGGGGAATGACCTTACTCTTTTGTCACATATTAGTTTCTTGCTTGATATCTCTTGGGGAGCTTGCTGACAGCACTCAGGCATTAGACAAAACCATGACTAGTTTCTTTTTGAAACTCGAATGCCTGAGTTGGAAGGGACCCACAGCAACCATTGAGGCCAACTTTTAAGTGAATGGCTCATGGTGGGAATCAAACTTACCACCTTGGTGGTGTAAGCACCACACTTTGACCAAGAGCTCATCTCAGGGTCACTCATCTACTTTTCTTTCTTATTGCTTGGTTTTGTCATCAACTTTACTCATGTCCTCTGAAATACTCTTTTTCAAGGGAAAAGGAGAACTATGAAAAAGAATGACCATAGTCTTTGTGAGTTGTTTATTAAACTTAAGTGGTCCCACTAAACTTTTTGGAGTCATAATCTGCTCCAAATAAGTTTCCCCTGTTTAATGATATATTTAGGTCTCTGAAAGGTGTGCTAAATCTCTAATGTTTTTCCTAAAATCTGGAAACAAAGCCAACCAACACATTTTAAAGGAATTCGGGAAATAAATCTATTTAAATGCTCAAAGTTTTCCAAAACTAGATTTTATTTTAAGGTTTACATTATCTTTGAGAATGAAATGACCAGCTTATGTTGTCTATTTGGTGCAACTGATGGAGTATATAAATAGGTAAGTAGACAGTGAACAAAAGAAAAATGCTATTTGTTTCAAGACTTCTTGAAAGAGCAATGTTTCCCTTGTCTAAAGAGAGTTATCTGTCAATACAGGTAGAATATATTTACTTTCAATAATGGAGACAGTTTAGGAAAGGCAGGTGTTTAATAAAAAGTCTTCTGTGCAGTCTACACTCTGTATATTTATGTTATGTTTGTGTTAAATAGAACTTAAAGAAACAGTAAATATAAGAAAAAATAGAGTATGGCAAACATACAGCATATCTTCCTGTTCTACAGAGCTCACAGAATGGGTAAAAGAAAAGAAAAAGATTCCTTGGCATAAGTAATTATTTAGACAGTGATAAAATCATTGAATGTCAATTTTTGCTGTTGGCATATTTTTGATTTAACTGAGTAATAATGATCAAGTGAGGGCAATTTCTGATGATTAGCAATTAAAAAGAAAACATGATGGCCTCAGGTTCAGCTACTGCTAATTCTTAAATTATGTCTGAACCAAATCTAGTTTCATTATTTTAAGTTGAAGTCCATTTCCTTCCCATATTTTAGTGTGATTGACAACAGTGAAGATTTAAAAACAGTGTGATTTTAACAGTGAAAAATATAATTTTTTTTGTCTAGAGACTTATTTTTAGATGACCACACAACAGTGTGACTCAAGACCAGAAGCAGGCTGGTAAAAACGTGTGAGAAGTAACCCAGGAGATGATGTTCTGCAGTTCTGCAGTTAACATGGGACCAGCTTTGGAACATGTGCTTGTAGTGTCTTTTGTGGGACAGACATCAGTTGCCTTACTCCTGCTATGCAAAAAGAGGGTGTTGCTGTGGATTGAAAACCAGCCCTGATATCAAGCAAATTCTGTTGAAGGCAAGTTTGAAAACAAATACTCAACTATAAGCAAGATTTCACTTCAGGATAAAAAACCTGATTAGGTCATGCTCTGAGCTGAAAGAAACTGGGGCTGAATTTTAATTGAACATTCAACTCTCAGGTTTGTTTAACCTGCTTCTATCCTCATAGTCAATATTCATTTTGAAAACATTTACAGTGCATCAGTGCAAATGTATAGTAGGCACTAGATTGAATTCTAGACTGAATTTGCAGGCAATTCCTTACTGCAACGCAACAACAGAGGAAAAGAAACTGACAAAAAGAAAAGAATGAGAAACTTTTCTTTCTGCAGACAAGAGAAGAATATCAGGTGAAACAAAATATTTATCTAGTATGTGGTAGTTTACTGCTTTTTTCTTGATTTCCTACATAGTCCTGTTTAGATGTAAAAAAATGTGAATTTAGCAGATTAACTTTTGCAATTGAATGACTAAAGAGTTCCTGCCAAGACTGTTCCAGATATTTTTTTGCACAGTTGAAATAGCTCCTTTTGACTATTTTTGCCAGCATAACAAAGAAACAGCAATGTAGACAAATATTTTAGTTAGATGAAATGGGCAAAAGTTATATATTTTATTCAGTTATCATCATATATTTGAATCTACTCAAATATAGCACTGAAGTTAGGAAATGTCTGCTATTGTATCTATGGAAGAGTACATAGACTGGTAAAAATATTGGCAAAAGCAAAATGGATTTCAATAGCACAGGTTTAATAGTACTGTTTTTCTTCAGGATCAACCAGAAGGAGTCAATATCCTGCAGTAAATTCTTCTACCATGTATGAAGAGAAAGTAGAGAAGTTAAGTGGCACAGTAAGCAAAGATGAGAAGATCAGAGAGTGAGGATACCTTGGCAGTCCCAGCAGGGTAACAGCCAAGATGGTCTTTCCATATCATCATAGGTGTAAATCAACATTCTTGGCAGATTCACACAGGAATTAGAGTAACAGAGTTGTAAAGAAGATGATGAGAAAAATGAAAGAGATGTTCCATACCCTATGGAATAAGACCATAAGCATATAGAGATTGGGGAAGACAGTGGAATGTGGGGATGTTTGACATGATGGTGTTTGTTCTCCCAAGTAATTGTTAGGCATGCTGGAGCCCAGCTTTCTTGGGGTTGGCTGAACACGTGCCTGCCCATGGGAAGAGGTGAATAAAATCCTTGGTTTGCTTTGCTTGCATGTGCAGCTTTTGCTTTATAGTCTTTGTATCAACCCACAAGTTTTCTCATTTTTACCTTTCCAATTCCATCTCCCATATATGTGTGGTGGGGAGTGAGCAAGCGGCTGGGTGGGACTTGGTTGCTGGTTGGGGCACCAACCTAACCCCCGTTACTTTCAGAAGATGAGGAGGGTGAGGAGGGCCTGATGAGATTCGCCTTCCAAGAAATGTATCCGAAAGCTCTTAGCAGAATATTATGACTGCAATAATAGGGGACCGCTCCATAAAACATCATGTTCTTACTGCAAAAACTTTTTTTCTGGTGGTATAAAGCTTCATGCTGCCATTTTGAAATGTTACCCAAAAATTCTACAAAGTGAAACCTTTCAAAATTCATTTCAGACTAAAAGTTCAAAAGATTGCTTCAACTTGATAGTAACAAAAATTGCTTAATGGCCAAATGTTCTTTTAGTAATTTTATTTTCTAAGAAATATTAGAATTTCTGTTTTTAAGGAAAACTAGATGCCTAAATCATAGGAAATTTAAATGGAAATTCTTACCTACCACTATTTAAACTAATGTTCTTCTTAGAATGCATGCTGATGAAATGTGTGCTTTGCAGAAATCTTAAAGGTCTGTCCTTAAAAGTATGTAAACCAAAATGTGTTCTGGCGGGATTAGTAGCTATGCACATTCACTTTAAACAGTAAATTAAATTCTAGTTAGCTCTAACCCCATTCTGATATTACTTAGGAGGAAGAAAGGCAAGGATGTAAAACATAAAGGGTAAAAACTGTATGAGAAAATAAAAGCTCTGCCAATTTTTTTGTCTCGGTATGTTCTGATACATTGTTCTTTGTGGAGTTTCTTTGTTTTTATTTGTTTTTAATAATCTTCAATGCAGGGAAAACATTATTATTGAAAAATATGTAAATGTATAGAACATGTTCAGGAAACTCAAATGCAGTCTAAACAATCAAAAGACAATAAAGAACACACTTTGATTTTGCAGAAAATTGTGACTCTTAGAAGTGATGATCTGAATCATTGTAAATCTTAGAAGTAGAAGCTATATGTCTGTAACTTGGCCGTGTTCAGATAATTCAGTTAGATATAAAATCAGATTTACGAATTAGCATATGCTATTTGCTTAAACAAATTATTTGCTTAAACACAGTGTGTGTGAAAATAGCCTCTGAAAAATCTATCTATACTGTAGCTGAAAGCCAGCAACAATTAATATTTAACCGATCCTTGCTGTGTTCTTAAATGTTCTTACACACTTTTTACATAATTTTTCCTGAATTTTAATGCACTAATAAGAAGTTTCTCCCAAGAAAATATATAAAAATGAACCAAGACAATGTGCAGACTTTGATCTAAAGTAAACTGTCAAAAAAGCAAGTCCATGTTGAAGGTTTTGCCTGTCCATACTAGAAACATTACTGTCAGAAAATTCAGTAATAACCGGATAAAAATTTTTGTTTATAAAAGTAAAATTCTGTAGCATTTTATAAGCACATTGTGCAATGTGATTTATTGGGTGCAAAGCATGAAATTCATTGCTCAAAATCAGAAGTGCTGAAATGCTGCAGAGGAAGATGGATAAAAGTTAGGTATAGGTTGTCCCAGTCACGACAACTAACACAAAAGAAACATGATCACATCAAAGTTCAAATCTCTGTACACACTCAAATGAGTGCATTCCACACGTGGACATATTCCATGTGGATACATTACTGTATCACAATAACCATAAATATCAGTTAGATCACTTAGATTGCCTTGGCTGAAAGAATGATGACTTGTGGTAGAAAGCCATTAACCAAAGTGTCACAGATTTGCATATTTTGCACTCTCCAGGTAACCTACTGCTACGCCCAGGTGATTAAGCCCCATGGTTTTAACCTCAGTCTATAGATCCTTGCAAGTCACTGTACAGCTTTGAAAAGCATGAAAGGAGTCAAAAAAAGTAAGCACCAGTGCAGGAAATCTTCTCAGAAGCCAACAAACACACAGATCTCAAGAACAGCAGGCAGTGAAATTACGTACAGGATCTAGTCATAGAAGTGCTGGCTGTAGGGCATAAAGGACACAGCCAAATGGAGATAAGTAACATATGAAAGGCGTGATACACTGGAAGGCCACAAAGAAATGGTTTCTCTAATCTGTGGAGGCAAGTAGCCATGGAAAGAGAAATCAGAAATAAATTTTATTCAGGCTCTACCACTTCTGAAGTAGAATTTCACTGTTTTTTCCTAGGAAGTTGTGAGATGGAAGGAAAGTGCGGGCATGGATACTTCAGCACAGTCAGTATTAGGGTGGCATCAGCACAAGTAGGGCTGAATTAGGCAGGAGATGGTAACTTTAGTATTGGAGATGTACTCAAAAACCTCGTTATAGAGCACATTAAACTACTGCACTGCATATGACAGCTGGTTTGTTTAGACCCTAGAAGTGTCATCAAAAAGGGTCATGAGTTTGGAATGACCCATCGCTGCATTTGGTATAGCTCTTTTTATTTACAAGCAAAAATGTTAAGAGAGAGCCTCTACCAGCAGCAGCAGATTAAAATCAATTTTCTCCCAGCAAACCAAGGGTATAGGAGTGTAAATGGGGTGTGACAGTGCAGCTCATAGCTGTTCAGCAGAACACAAAGCCTCAGTGTCCAAGTCAGCTGCTTCTTGGTGAAAACACAGCAGCTAAAACAGGACATGTTTTGAGTCTATGACTAGCAGCCACTGAATTTGGCACCCTTCATATTTGTCCTGGAAATTTTGAGGTTCTGACTGTGTCATGTTACAGCCTCTCTCCATAATAGCTCCTCCACACAAAAGGACTAATATTTTTGGATTTTAGGAGCTCTGTAAGTAGCCAAGTAGTTGTTTTCTTTCCAGGATTAAAATTCAAATTAAGCTCAAAAGCCAGACTTCATTCTGTTCCCTCCCTCAGTGTCCTATACTACTGCAGTTCCACCTTCTATCTGGAGGATCTAGATTGTCATATTTTAAGTGTAATGAACTATAACAGAACTGAAAAACCATGCAATTTTGCCCTTTGTATGACTTTTGACAGTCCTTTTATCTCTTAGAATCTCACTTCTGTCTGCAAAAGGGGGGTAATAGGTTAATTTTCATCTCAGGAAGATATAATGGTGGGATCTAGCAATGAGACAATTTTATATAAAATTAAGTAAGCAGTCTGGTATGGTTTCTAGAAGTTGTCAGTAGCTTTTCATTATTATATTTTCTCTCTAAAGCACAGTTAAGAGCTTTTGTTGCCATTAGTTACACTTTAAATACAGGATCTGGGCCAAATTAATGGTCTCAGTAACCCCACAGATCAGTCAGTGTGGATCTGCTGAAGTTATTAATGATGTTATACCAGAGCTCAAATGATGGAGGGAAAACGAGATTCATGCCCTTAATGTTAAAGGTGACCTCTGCTATGCATACACACTGAAAATCTACAGCCCACAGGCAATTTGATTTTCTGCCTGAAAATTACTGTAGAGACTTCAGTATGTGAGGCAACCTCCTCTGCTTTTTCTTTTAAAAATGTTATTAGTATGAAGGGCAGAGTGAAGGTATTAAAAATCAGATCAGGACTGAGCTAAGAATCTGGTGTTAAGAGTGCTTAGCTTTAGAAATAAGGCACAGTTCAGAGGTAGGGGGGTAGTTTGTGCAAGTTTGGTGGTTTCTGATGGCATGGAATCTGCTGACTGCATTTTCCATCTCATTAACCTGAGATTCCCTGGAGGGAGAATGAGTCTCTGGTGCTCAGGCAGTGTCAGGCACAGCTAGATCTGTCATTTGTTTTCCTTCTGAGAAAGCATAAAATTACTTCTATCTGACTGGTACCTTACTCCTGAACCTCCCAAGGCATGTCCCATGCATCTGCTGCAGTCCTCTCACCAGGGTGTGTGGTTGCGCAGATGCAGAAGGATCTCCCCTTTTGCAGATCCACATGAAAGAAAGAGACCTTGGCAGGTGGCAAAATAAGCTAGAAGCAACATCTTTGTGGCCCAAGAACCAAAACAGAATAAATGGAGACTAAATCTTTACCCTCCCTCACCCATTGTTGACCTGTACAGAAATGGTCACACCACGTGGAGGACCACAACACTTCCTACGTGGTTGAGTCACAAATAGAAGCACACACAAGACAGCAATACGCAAAACAACAATGTAGGCTCTCACATGCACTTGCTAATGCAAAAGCTGCTTTCAGTGTAGCATATCAGAGTGGTTTGCTTGGAAATCAGATATTTTCCAGGGACTGCTCAGGAGCAGACACAAATGTTGGCATAGGTTGGTCAGGCTGGCTGTTCTGTCTGGTGGCTGGTAGGTCACATGAATTCATGGGGTGCAGTCAAAGAGAAACCAGACAGGTCAGGCAGTCACTGTGAGATGTGACTACTCAAAGCTTCAGAGTAGATTTCTCATGTGACTGTCTACATCAGATTTTAGGAACCTACATATGGACACCCAGATTTGAAACTAATGTGTTTAATGGTATCCACTTGTCATATTTACTGCATTATTCAAGCTGTTGATTTTTTTAAAAATGCATTAAAAAGCATCCAGGAAAAAAAAGTTTCTTTGCCTTCACTATGCTGTAATTCAAACAATTGCAAACCACAGTTGCCAGGCATGGCTCACTGATTTTGATAGTAACACACAAGTCTACAAAACCACTCTTGCTTGCCCTTGTTCACAATTGGAGTTCAGAACAAAAGACAAGTCTCTCAAAATGTTCAAATCTGTACCTGAGAGACGGAGTAAGCTCAGAATAAGTAAAGTGCATTAGAAAATAATTAAAATATTTCTGGTGTAAATGAGCCAAATTTAAGGGCTCAGAGAAGAGGAAAGAAAAGAAAGTGACAGTGTGCTTAAATGCAAAATTGTAGATTCCTCCAATGAGGAAAAAAGATAGAGAAAATGAAGGGGCCAGAGAGCAGAAGGAACTGAACTCCAAGCGACAGTTGGCAGCTTGGGATAGAATATATAGAAGTGACAGGTTGAAACAGGGAGGTTGTATCTCACAAAGAAGCCACAGAGAGTCTCCAAAATCAGTGAAATGGGAGCTCAATATATGAAGGGGAATAACAAGGCTAAGCCGAGAAAAGGTCTGATAAGTGGAACAGAAACCTCATGGTGTAAAGCCTAGGAGGGAAAAAAAGAAAGCTGAGAGGAGAGATGATAAGACGGTTTTGATAAATTATCAGAATTGCAACAGCTGAAATAGAAAATAAATTATATAGCTTCTTCATCTTACTGAGGAATAACTGGTGACATTTAACAACATTCTAGAAGTGGGTGGAAAGGGAAAAGGGGGGGTCAAGTTTAGCACACTGCTATTAAGCCTGAATGACTGGGAGCATGGTGGAATTATCTCACAGTGATGAAGAATGGAGAGGGGAGAGATAGAAAAGGAAATTAGGGAACATGATATTTATGTAAAGCAATTTTTCTGTATGTATAAGAATAATTAATAAAACTGTGAGTAAAAGCTTATTTTATCTTCCTGTACTCCATACCTGTCAGGTACAGACTACAATACAGCATAATAACTGCACAGTGCTCTCTGCTCTCAATGAGCAAGAGCAAAGATAATTCATTTTCATGTCATGTATCACTCACAGTTGTCTGCTGTGATTGCAAAAGTCAAATTACCCCATCCTACATTCACACTAAGCCAAATCTGTTTGGGAAGCAGGGAACAGAAAGTGGGTGGGTTAATAGCAGATAATTTGCTTCCTGAATATATTTATGAGGTCAAAATGGGAACATTAATAGTCCTGTGTGGTATCTAATACTACTGAATGTGTAGGGCAAATACTCTTGTACTGCTTCTTCAAAGTATAACACATAAGAGCTTAACTTTATCTTATTATAGCATGCTATAACATCTACTATTTTTCTGTATACTTTTCTCTCTTTCTGATAACATAATATTACTCTAAGCAAGCATCTGAAAGGGTCTTATTCCTAAATGAAATTGAGATGCAAGACACATATCAAAACTCAAAGAAAAAGGAATTTTAAAATTAGCTATTCATGTTATTTGGCCAATGCCCTCTGCTGTGCTTTTCTGCACTCTGGAGACTACAGAACACAATTCAAAGTCTAGATAGGGTGCCTTTTGCTGTAAACAGAATAAGTCTTTGATTACTATGTTAGTTTCGAAGACAATTAATTGATGGTAAAATATATTTTTTCCATTTCAGGTCTGGCTATTGTTATAACCATCAAATATATTAGCTTTCTTTCCTAGTATAGACTGTACAGGGGTTCAATCATGCGGGGGAATTATTCAGAACAAAATATAAAATTATGAATTTTGTGATGCTAGCCTTTAAAAAGAATCCATTTCAATAGTAAAGTCGCAGATAAACTCTGAGAACTTTGTTGCTTTGTTTGTCACCTTAAGATGGGTGACAAAATTCCTCTGTAGAATACTGTAGAAAATGTAGAAAACTTTCATGTCTTGGTCTCCTTCCAGGATCTCCTCATAAAGACTACTAAACTGCAGTTAGAATAACTTGACTGAGTCCGCTATGCTTTCTTCCTCGAAAGAATAGCTTGAAGTGTGCTACCCATTTAAAGGATCACTTCCACTGTTCAAACTCCTGACTTCATGATATAACTTAATATCAGTACAAAGCATAGGGTGTATTTTGACCTAAAAACTTACTTTAGGCTTAACTTACTTACTTTGGGTTCTCCCCACTCTGTCCTATGAGGCAAAGCAGTTAGAAGGTGTCCTGCAAAGACACTACCTGAGATTCACCCCGAGTCCCAGTGACAGGGATTTACCTTGAGTGTCATTTTAGTTATTTTAACAAATCTTAGGTCCTTTAACAGATGAGAAGCTAGAGTTTTCTCTCTCTTGTGGGGTGTTATACAAGAGGCCTCTCCTTCCCTTCCATGAATCCTGCTGCCATCTAAGCACCATGCCACAAAGTAAGAGGATTCAGAAGGGTGCTAGCAAAGTGGTACAAATCTTTACTTGTCAGGGTACCACATGGTAAATGGATAGTGTTTATCAGTAGTTTCAAATGAAAGGTTCTGAGATTGATGGTTAAAGCAAAACATGATTGCTTACAAGATGTTTTACTTCCTAGGGGCTATTACTTTGACTCTATTTCCAGGGCTTGGAAGATTCTTTAGAGCCTTATATGGCGAAACACTACAGCAACATTTCAAACACAGCTCTGTCTTTTAAAACTCATCTCTGTCTTCCTAAACATGTAGTCAAAAATACTCTACTGGAGGACTTATTGCACTGACATGTATAAGCAAGAGGACTTTTTTCCATAGCATACCTTCCATAAGATTTGATTCAAAATACTTATAAAAGTCTCCAGAAGCCAGAATGACTAAATAAATCAATTGTGTCAATTATCAACCTGCAATAATACACTTTTGCTACCACTGAGACTCAATTTCACTGAAATTTATTGTTATTTTTTATTTATATTGCTCAATCAATTGTGCTACACTGCTAGTCAAATATAAAGAATCACAAAAATATCTCTGAAGAATATGAATGCCTTTACCTAAATACATGTTTTGAGCTTAGAAAGAAGATGGTAGTTTATAATGATAGGGTGGTTCAAAATAAAAAATGGTAATTGAATTCCATCCTGTCATAAATAAATAAATACAAGGAAGAAAAAGTTTCTCCTGTGACTATTAGGACAGGAAAGTTGAGAAAAAATATTAAAATAGGGAAGTTTAATAAGATGTCAAGCATAATAATTGAAATTCCATTTTCAACTGAATACACATGGGTATGAAATAGTCCATTGGTGTTGATTCTGTGATTACATTTAGAGACATCATTTCATTGCAAACTGTATTTGGAATTCTAAAGCCATTTAAAAAAGCATCACATGATGCATTCCATTCCTGTTTAAATGGAATTATACATTTCACTCATTTTCCCCTCTAAAAATCACCTTACCCCTTGTTGAGTCCCTATCTTCACTTAGCAAGTTTACTTAAATGGTAAAGTGGTGCTACTCTTCCCAGAATTAGGTGCATGGGAGATATATAACAATGTTCACAGTAGGCCAAAAAACAAACTTTACTGACAAACTTCAGAAGACCAGAAACTTGGCAAAATTTAAGACAAAACATCCAATCAAAATAAGGCATTTCAATAAGCACTGACAATAAATCCCATCCATCCAAGCTTATATACCCATATTTCAAGGGCTTGACTGGTGCTCAGAATGCGGCATGTTGGGCATTGCTTCAAGTGTGCCAGTGCCTGACAGCCATCCTGGGCTGGACTGGAGGTTCCACAGGTGGGGTATGGAGCAGAGCACCATTCTACCTAGGCAGACCTGCCCTGCCACACCCATCTTCAGATGTTTTGAGCCAGTAATCATTTTCGCCAGTCTCTCACACACCTATACCAAAAAAACCCCCAAAAAATTGTGTATAGAAACTATTATTGTATTTGGTTTTAAGTTGGTATATGAAACTAATGCATTGCAGAATTAACTCATGCTCTTGTATCTATCTATCTATCTTCTACTCCTTTTCCCCAAAATATCTTCAACCAAAGCAACAGGGCCCATGAAATGTTATTTCAAGGCTATAGCTGATTAGGAGGAGTGAGATAAGAATGGAAGTATCCCTTGCAGACTATACCTTGAGCAGCTCGTATTTGTCTGTATGAGACAGCCCCTAGCTCCAGCTGTTCAATTACACTCAAACATAATATGTTCTTGAGAAAGAGGCGTTATCTTATGTAGCCAGGAATTGAGTCATAGAAAATAATAGATTCAAATCAGAAATTGCACCTGTATCCTTACTGGTTTCTGTACTAGGTTATTGCATTAGCAAAGTGCAGCCTCACATAATGACAGAAACCATGATTTTGACCTTGACTTTTAGAGTAGTTTGAACAATAGCTTCAGCAAGGCCACAAGTTTTGAATCTAGAAGCAATCTAGAAATCTAAATTTTGAATCCAGAAACAATCTGAGGATTGTTGCATACCAAAAAGTTCTAAAAATATGATACATTTGTATCATAGGAAGAAAACTTTGGATTTTTCCAAGAAGTTCTGGATTCTAGTTCCTCTTAATTATGCCACCTTTGTCACCAAGGGTAAACTATTTAATTTAAGTAAGAATGTATGCTCTAACTGGAAGATCACCACACTCCCTGCTTTATAATAACACTTATTTAACTAAGGTACGATTGAATCAACATTTGTAAAATATTTCAACGGCAGCTGTAGTTTTGTCATCTAAATGGAACACAAATTAAATAGGAAATTAAAACTCAACTATTACCCTTGAAGGACACCATCCTTGGCTTAATTTGATAATTTTTTTTCATTCAGTTTACATTTTCCTCTGTGTTTGCTTTCTTAACATTCATAAGATATATAATAAATTACACTGGTGAACTACTGTAATCTGACCTATTCAGTATTCAGTAGTTTGAATGCCTAGAAAGGATAATTTGCAAAAACTAAAGAATTATATTACTTTCCCCTTCATGTAATGGAGGGTGACATGTAGAAGGAAAAGTGAAGCTAACTGTATGCAGTGAGATGACCCTGGCTGAATGCCAGATGCCCACCTAAGCCATTCTATCACTGTCCTCCTCAGTTGCACAGGAAAGAGAAAAAGTCTAACAGAAGGCTGGTGGGTTGAGATATGGGCAGGAAGAGATCATTCACCAATTACTGTCATGGGCAAAACAGATTTGACTTGGGGAAAATTACTTTAATTTATGGCCAGTCAAGTCAGAGTAGGGTAATGAGGTATAAAATCAAATTTTAAAAAACACCTTCCCCCGTTCCCTTCCTCCTGGGCTCAACTTCAGATTTTCTTTACCTCCTTTACTGCAGTGATACAGGGAGAGAGGAGGGGGGGTTGCAGTCACAGAATCACACCTTTTCTCTGCCTCTCCTTCCTCCCCACACACTTCTCCTGCTAGAGCATGGGGTCCCTCCCACGGTAGACAGTCCTCCACAAACTTCTCCAGCCTGAGTCCTTCCCATGAGCTGCTGTTCTTCACGAACTCCTTTAGGTGGGTCCCTCCCAGAGGATGCAATCCTTTAGGCACAGGCTGCTCCAGTGAGGGTTCTCCCCAGGGTTACAAATCCTGCCAGCAACTATTCTACAGTGGAATACTCTCTCCATGGAGCCACAGGTCTTGCCAGGAGCCTGCTTCAGTGTGGGCCTTCCACAGGGTCACAGCCTCCTTTGGGTATCTGCCTGATCTGGTGTGGGGTCCTCCATGGGCTGCAGATGGATCTCTGCTCCACCATGGACCTCCATGGGCTGCCTCATGATGGACTGAAGGGGAATCTCAGCTCTGGCACCTGGAGCACCTTCTTCCCTTCTTCTCCACTGACCTTGGCATTTGCAAAGCTGTTTCCTTCACATATTCTCACTCTCTGTGGCTTCAGCTGTGCAGTAATTTTTCCACTTCTTGTATATGTTTCCACAGCAGGGCTGCCTCCATTGGTGATTGACTCAGCCTTGGCCAGCAGTGGATCCCTCTTAGAACTGGCTGGCTTTGGTTCTGTTGGACATGGGGGAAGCTTCTCACAGAAGCCACAGCTGTAGCCCCTTCCACTACCAAAAATTTGACATGCAGACTCAATACACTGAAATATAGCAAATTTGTGTTCCTTTTTTATGTTTTACTGCATTAATAAAGTGAGAAATATCAGTTTAATATTTACTTTTTGTGCAATGTACCGAATTAGTAGAATTGGAGAATTTCCAGTAAAGGACATCAAGGATAATTAAACTTATGAACTCGCTTAGGTATGAGAAGTGTATTTATAGAGCTGTGAATGCCATGGAAAATAAGTGAATGTGAGGAAAGAGGGAAGACAATTCTGTTAGTCATCAAGTAATTTGAATAGAATGAATAACATACAAGAGCAAATAATGAAGAGTGAATCTAATCAGATATTCATGGTATCCTCCAATAAAAGAATAAAAAAAAGCTTCAATAGAAACTAAAAGGTATTTCTGGAAGTGAGGGATTTATTCTGCGATTTATAACTATGCTGTGACTACCCTGCCACATGGTTGTAGATTTCTAGTAGATGACAGAGTTGACAAAAATCACTGAAAAAAGACATGGAAGAAGAGTCTGTCTGTGATTATTAAATACCAAGACTCTCTAAGGAATCATCTAACCCAAAAATTACTGGAAGCAGAGAGAGCATCTGTGAAAGTTCTTGCATCTCCTGTTCTGACTGTCTCCTTTGGGAATTCTAAGTAGGGTATAAGTGTCTGTGTTGCTCTGAGCTGTGAGAGTCAATCCTAAATGGAATTCGGTTCAAAGCAGAATCTATGATAGAAAACATACAAGGAAAACTCAAAAAACTTGAATTTCTTAAGTCTTTAGTAGGTCTCAGATAAAAGGCCTGTCAAGAGGGTAGAAAATATGAAGATATTGAGCTTATTTCCAAGCAGTTTTCTATTTTGGCTAAATTACATCATCCATTATTAGCTAAAATAATGCAATACAATAATTATTCTGTGGGTCAATGTCATGATCTCGTTATTAAAATCATTTGAGTCATTCCTCTGCCCAAATTTAGGTGCATATAACAAAGTCAATAGTACAGATTTTTATTAATAATAAATGTGAGGTAGAGATAGAAAGAAATAAGGAAAAGAAAGAGAAGGAATAAAAGTAGAAAGTATATAGTCACCACCAACTAGAGTCCTCCACAAGGCGCAAAATTTTGACATCTGTTGGTCAAAGTGGCAATCGAAGACTGAATAATCTGTCAAGTTCTTGGGGAAATCCCACCGCCGTGGTGGAGAAAACCCATGAAATAGGAGGTCTGATGGGTTTATATTTACCAAGGTTCACATGGGAACCCCCAGGTACCTCCCCTGTGGCAGGGAGTTTCACACTTAATGCTGTGGAACATGAGGCACCTGAATGATGAAATGACACTTCAGGAGCCTTGGACACCTGCTAAGAGGTTACAGCTGCCTATTACATCCCTGGCAGGGGAGTTATGACATCTGAGTTCACCTGGTTGAGGACAGAGACAGCACCCACCTCACAAAGTTTCCCACTTTCCTTACCTCGTTCAACACCCAGCTGCAGCCTGCAGGGCTGTGCTTACCCTGTCCTCCTGGGCAGGTACCTAGCACACTGGCAGCTCACACCCCTCAATATCTGAGCCTCCAGCACTCCAGTCTCTCTTCCAGTGTCACTTGTTGATACATTCTTCTCCCCAGACCTGGGATAACTGAGCAACAGAACCACCTTTATCTTATCTCAATTTCTTGCCACAGTCCAAGTTCCAGTCATAGGCACATTCACTGAGGAATGGGCTTTGGTGGTTGCAGATTAGCAGCTGCTTCTTTGCAGTTCACTACAGTGAGCACTAGCCCTCAGATGATCTTAACAATGTTTAAGCCACTAACCATTTCAATCTCTCTCAGTCAACCAATATAATTAAGTAATTAGGTACAATCTATCACAAGAATTAACACTTCTGTAGTGACCTCTACTGTCTTTGACCCTTCAAAACCAGGAAATCTTATTGAAGCTGCATGATATGCTCACAGTAGGAGAAATAACTGGTTTTTACCACAAGAGCTACTGTGTTAATTATGCATCAACTGACTAAGGGGATGCTTATGTCATGGAAGAAGACATTAAAATTCCCTGTTAAGATTAGAAGTAACTGTATGAGACAGTCATTAACACATTATGAAAGTGTGAGCAGACTGATAAAAATTATAGGAATGCACTCATGTATTTGTAATATAATGTGAAAAGGTCTTTTGTCTCAATAATTTAAATATGAAGAAAAATAGTGGAATCTATGATCTAACTTTTCAACTTGAAATTAAAAGAAATTAAAGAGAAAGCTACTTTTCTTAGTTGTAAATAATTGAATGTAAGACACTCTTCTGAAAGATAGGCTAGCTGTAAGATCTCTCTAAAAAGTTAGAAAATTATAACAACTGAAAAATAATTTATATTTTTAACACCAAAGCTCTCCAGTTAATAGTTTTCTTTGTCAGATTTTTGCCTTCCAGGCTGCTTGCACAGGCCTGGGTTTTGCAAGGTATCCTGACTGCACAGAGCACCTCAATGAATCAAGTACATAAGAAGGGGTATGAACTGCATTAATGACTGCTTCAGAATATGTTATCACTTCAAAGTGCAGGCAACTTTTCTTTCCCTCCCACACCAGATGACATATCATAAAGAAAAACTGAAAAACACTATTGATGAAAGCACCAGTTCATATCTCTATGATTTTTTTTCCCATTAATTTACTTTTATTCCTGGGGGACAGCTGCCTAGATCACAGTCTTCCATAGGAACAGTGCTGTCATGACTTCAAAAGTAGTCAGGAAGCTTTGAACTTTAGAAACAGTTATTTCCTTCTTTGGATACCATGAACAAAGATTAAAGAAATAATAAATTATTAGGATTTATAGCACCTATTACAGTCTCATAGAAAAATAAGATTTTTTCAAGTATGGAATACAACAGCAAAACCAATTTGATCTACATACTTACATACTGAACAATGGACTTCTAACTACATGTACACAAACACATCCACAATGTTATGGTTCAGTGCTTTCTCCATCTTTTTTCTGTGCTCAGAAAGCTCATCAGGAAGGAGAAAACTCACCATCTACCAGGGTACCTTCACATAGTATTTAATCTCTTAAATTCTTCACTTTTCTGTCTTGAAGACTTGCCAACACATATGAATGTGAGCAAAAGCTAAGGCAAAGTGATGTGTTGTCAAAGCAATATTATTTCTGCAGAATGCCTTCTCACCATGAATGGATATAATTGCCCTCACCAAACAGTTACGATCCACTTATTAGAATTATTAGAGAGGTGCCTCTGCCTGAATTAAAGTGCAAATAAGACCATAAACTGAAGTCAATAGTATGGATTTTATTTAACAGTAAATGTGAGGTAGAGAGACAAAGAGTGGAAAGGAAGAGAAAAAGAGGAGTGGGGGAGACAGAGAGAGACATATTATATAGAAAATATCACTACTCCAGGTGTCCCATCCTGTTGATCCTTTTCTTCTGATCTTCTTGGTGGTGAGGGTCCTGCAAAACACAGAGTTCAATGGATTAACATTATGTTTGGGCCAATTGGGAATGGCCAAGTACCTCCCCTGAGGGAGGCAACTTTGACATTCTTGCAGCAGACCCTGGATCTGTTCCATCACTTGTACCATGAGAAGTGCTCTGCTACAAGGGCGCAGAAAAGAGTCTGAGGGGGGTGCTTCAGGGGTCTCTGATTTGTGACACCTCCTCAGGTGCCTCTCATGTGAATTTTCCATGTGTATGTGGCCTTCTCACGGGGAAAGGAGGGTTACAACTGACAACTCACACAAACAGGTTTGTATTCTGCAGTGACTTCCCATTTTTATTTCCCTTGAGAGCAGGATTCATTAGTCTCATTTTGACAGTCTGAATAGTGAGGATCTATGCTAGTAATCTAGATCTGTTGGAAGATAGCAGGAGAAAATGAACTTCTATCAGGAATTGGCTCAGGTAATAAATAAATGGTTCAGGTGATAAAGACAGCTATGCAAAGACCTATCTCCATTGACTGAGGGAATCTACCTAGTTCACTGGTGGCTAACTTGGATTAAACAGTCTTTTTGGTGGCTGAAGTTAAGGAAGACAGATTCCACCCTAAATATTTTGTCACTTAATGCTACATTAAACAGTCTGTGGTTGGAAGTGCAGGAGTTAGAGCCCATTATCTGTGTGACCAGTCACATGGAAGGTGCTTGACCCCAGTGGCACAAAGAGGAGTTTGTTTCTTTGTTAAACATGAATCTGTATTTGCCAGTACCACCATAGCTACTGTTCTCCTTTGTGCTCAAGGACACTTTGACATCAATGTACAATTGACTCTAATGCAAACCCCAAACTACTATCCCTTGATAGTGGGGATGAATGGATTCATGGGCCTTGTTTTCAGCTGTTTTAGGGAAAACTAACATGGAGATTTTGCGAGCAATTTCCCCATTTGTATTCAATCCAATTTGTACCGCTGAACCAACAATCCAATGAAATTTTAATTGTAATTTAATCATAGAATCTTTTAGGTTAGAAAAGAACTTTAAGAACATCAAGTCCAACTCTTAAACCAACACTGCCAAGCCCACCACTAAACCATACCCCTAAGTTCCACATTGACTGATCTTCTAAATCTCTCCAAGGATGGTGACTCCACCAATTCCCTTGGCAGCCCATTCCAGCTCTTGATCATGCATTGAACTACACTTGTTTTGATGGTTTTGAACTTGTAAGGCACTCCAATTGCACAAGCAAAATTTTGTCCACTCTAAAGGAGACGGGAAAATTTGCATAAATACATTTTTAACATAGGCCAAATCCTGACACTTTTCATTGTGGCTAGTGCTTCCATATTTCATTAACATTGAAGGATTCAGTGAGACTCCCCAGAAATATTCAGCCTTTAAATTGTTATAAATGAAAGAGTTCTTGCTCTTCCTTGAGAGCTTAAACATGCCTTTCCTACGTAATTTCATCTTTATCTAGCTCAGTTTAGAGATACCTCATTGATACTGGCCAGACCTTGGAAAGGTCAAGATAATGCATAATAAGATACAAGGAAAGAGAAAGGGAAGCTGGCTGTCCTACTTAGAGCAACATAATGGCAAGCCATTGGTATTTTTATTTTCACTGCATGTCTCACACAGAGGTTTCAAAGGAAGGACAGCAGGAGTGTGTGGTACCTTACAAGGCACAGCCTCAGGATATGTGAGCAATGCTTCAGACTGGCTTTCTTTTTAACTTGGGAGAGAAAATAATACTTTTCAAGGATGTGTACCTTTTTGTTCTTTTGCCCACCCACATCAGTACTTAGTCTTGTCATTCTCAAGGGTGAGCAGCTTTAAGAATTTGATTTACATTTTTGCATTTTGATTGTCACCCACTGAAATAACAGAAGTACCATGTCAAGCTCAAGTGTGTGAAATGACTGAATGTAGTTAAAGCAGAGTTCTCTGCCTCTGAAGCACTAACTTGTGGAATTCAGGAGTTGTTTGTCCTCTTTTTTGGCCTGCCAGGTGATGCAAAATTTAATACTTTTTTTGCTTTGTTTGCTCATCTGAGCGATGCTTACATCCTTTACAATTGCTTTGAGCTGCAATGGAGATATCTCCATTTGAGAGATGTCACCTATAGTTTTAATTTCTTCTGTAAGATTCCACCTTAGCTATATTATCTCAATTTCCTTATCTCCTCTTGTTTTTCACCAACATACAGGATTTTATCCTTCCACAGGAGAAAGTATTCTGTAAATTTGCCTTAAATCTGTGCTCAAGAGTTCTGCACAATTTACCCCATTCGTGGTGCCCTAGATTCAGTATTGCTTCGGTATCAAATTCAAAGCAAAGCACCAGGATCCCAACTTATTTTATGAGGAATCTCTTTTCACAAACAAGTTTGATTTTTTTTTCCCAACTTCCCTTAGTATAGGCAGCAGCAACAATTTCTTATGAGTTTCTTGAACCTGAAAGAACCTCTTGGACTTCTTCCAGAAAGCAAGGACATATCCAAAGAAAGATCAAAGTCTATCTGAGTTTGTTTTTATCTTGCACAGAGCCAAGTTTCTACCTAATATAAGTAAATGGTAAGTTTCTGTTGAGTCCAATGACACCAGGATTTTTCCTATATAGCTCAGAATTGTGTCTTAAAGTGTTCCTTCCAGCCAACAGAAGCGTGGAAGAGTTAATCAAATGTCCACTTTCAAACTTGCTTCACAATGAATTGGCTATTATAGAATCTCTTCTACATTAATAGAAAGGAACCGTTCCATTCTATTGAAAGCTTTTCTATTGGTGTGCAAATACATTCAGAAATATACATAAATGTCATTGTTTTCTGAAATAATATTTCTTGTTTGGAAAACAATTTTGCAGTCTTCAATGATTTATTTCACAAAATCACTGAATGAGTCAGATTGGAAGGGACCACAATGGGTCATCTGGTCCAGCCCCCTTGCTCAGGCAGGGTCATCCCAGAGCACAGGACACAGGCTTGTGTCCTGATGGTTCTTGGATATCTCCAGTGAGGAAGACTCTACACCCTCTCTGAGCAATCTGTTCCAGTCTGTGTTCACTCACATGACAATGTTCTTCCTCATTCTCGGGTGGAATTTCCTGTGCATCAGTTTCTGCCTGTTGTTTCTGGTCCTATTGCTTGGCATCACTTAGAAGCACCTGGCTCCATCCTCTCAAGACCCTCCCTTCTGATATTTATAGACATCAATGAGGTCCCATCTCAGCTGTCTCACCTCAATGCTGAACAGGCCCAGCTCACTCAGCCTTTTCTTGTAAGAGTGGTGCTCCAGTCCCTTAACCATCTTTGCAGCCTTCTTCTGGATTCAGTCCAGGAGCTCCATGTGTCTTTTGTACTGAGAAGATCCCAGCTGAACACATTACTCCAGATGCAGTCTCCCTTCACCTTAAATCACACTGTTGTCATTAGGATGAAAAGATATACACACAGAGAGGTTTAAAATTCCCTATTTCTAACAAAACCAATTTTAACTGAGATGGAACTAATTATGCAAGAGGTGTTGTAGCAGATCCACTGCTAAAAATACAGCAGATAAAAAAGTGAAAGTGGTATCACACACATTTTTTTGGTGTTTAGACAGACAACAGATTTTTCTAAGTCTCTTTGGACAGGGTAACAAATTTGAATTGTAAAAATACAGTGTTACCTTTTCTACCTGATTAATAATTTCATCTCCTGCAAAATGAGACAGGGGTTTGTCTTGTACCTAGATTCCCTGCATCTTGTATATTAATTTCTACCATGGCTATATTTAAGGATGAATCCTTCAAACTGCTGTCCTCTGGCATGGTACTCTACTGGCACTTCTCTTACTACTGTAAGCCAACCCTCTAAATGCTTTATAATCCTTTCTTCTTCAGCAAAAAGCAAGAAGTTAAATTGTATCTGGGAAAGCCACTGTGTAGGCTGAGCTCTAAAGAATGTTAGTAGGAGAGGAGCATCCTCACAGTGGTACCACCAGAGGTGGGATTTCAAACAGCAAAAAGGAAAACCAGGATGTTTACCTTACTAGAAACCAGTAAATCACTTTCAGGGTTTAATATTCAATTATGTAAAAGTGTCAATCAATGACCGGGTCATCCCTATGCTATAGAGAGAATTCTGCCTGGCAAAACTAAATCTGTCTTGCCCATGTGAATTCTGGGTCTAATTGTTGGTGGTTATGAAATCATTGTTCAAAATGCCTTGAATAATTCAAAACATATATTTGTTTGCAGCAAGAATGCCAGAAGCAAGAGTTTCCCAATTGCTTTTGCAATTTTCCATGAAGCACACCTGACTTTGTCAGGAGAAAACAGCAGGAGATAAATTTTACTCACTCTGAATTTCCAGTTCCCTTTTATATCTGGAATGAGATTTCCATGCCCTCTAAACAAGAAGGGTGCTGCTACATGGCTTAAGCTTTAAAACTGGAAATTCTGAATTAGCTTGATTATATAATCTCTGATTTCAAGGTGGTGCTAAGCTGCTTTATTCTTCTAAGTGAAGCTGTAGTTCCAGCCACTGAAGAAGTCTCTTCTAGCTTTACTGAGTACAGCCTCAGTGTCAGTCTGACAAGGTATCACCATTGTGAATCCATCTGAATTCTCCAAGAAATCCAAACCAAAGTTCCCCTGATGTAACTCGGTATCCTGCTGTGGGAGGAACAGCAAAGAATTCTTTTACCGCCTTGGGAGCAGAGCTGGCAGTGATCGCTTGCTCACTTCCTAATCAGCTATGAATAGATCCCCTTACATAAGGTGAGTAAAGAAGTGGAAAGACATACATTAAACACATTCTGGGAACAAGGTGTATGTCAGACAAGGCTGCAAAAAGCTAAACTTTGTTTTCCACTAGTCTTCTGAGAACGTACATTAAAAGCATGCTACAGGCAGCTCTGAAACTTGTCCAGAAACAATTTACAGCATCTCAGCCCACGGGGAGAGAAGCCTGTGAAGACAAAAGTCTCTGCACTGCATGAAGATAAGCTGACTCTGACTGTATCATGCTAAAAATATGGTAAAGCTGTACAAACTAAGACAGTACTTCAAATTAATTTTTTTCCCCGTAAAAACTAGAATTGCTAGCAGAACATCAGTGTCATTAGAATAGACATTCTCTGTACAGGTGCAGCAGATAACCTGTGATTTCCTGAATCAAGCAAAAAGAATGAAGGCTGGATAGTAAAAATTAAATAGTCTTCAATGAGGTTTTTCGTTATGAGGAAAATGTGATAGTGCAAAAACCTGTATTCATTATATGGAATGGAAAGAAAAAGCAACTGAGTGGCCATAATTTTATTATTGTACGAAAAAAAAGGAAACGTGAAATCAATGCTTTGTCAATGCTGTCACTTTTTACCGACCTCAATACATCATTGTTACCCATTTAGGATGAGAACAAAGATACATAAACTTAGACCATCAGTTTGTCATTATGTTTTTTTTTCAAGGGATGGGAGGCATTCTGTCAGGTCTTTCATTCTGCCACTCTTCTACTGATTAGATTCACTTTCTTTCAGATTGTATTCTCATATTTGAAGCCTTTTCAATGAGAGGAATGAAATAAGAGACTCTCCTCTGCTTTTCAAAAATAGTGTCCAGGAGCAAGGGAATAGAAATCGTGGATGTGAAGCATATGCAAATATATTTGTGAATTCATTCATTCATTGCTCTGTGAAGCTGAGGTGTATATTTTCAGTGGATATATTTTTCTATAAATTTTGGAAAGGATAAACATTCATTCTTTTTTACTTCTTAACTTTTCATTAAATATTTATTGAAACGAGGATCTAAGAATCCATTTCACAAACTGATTTTCTTTTGATTATTTCATGGTCATTTGGATTTTCTGAGCAAAGAATTTGGCTCACTAGAAACTAGTCTGCAAGTTATAATTTCATTTTCAGTAACTCTGATGCACTTCACTTGTTGAAGCTGTCTTATGGTCTTAATATCTATCCTCTTTATTTTTATATGCCTGTCATATAATCAAAAGTAATGATCCAAATTCAAATTTATTGAAGACACATTGCTAGTAAGTGTAGCATTACTATAAGCTACATTGATTACATTTACCTCATTCTCGAATATCAGATAAAATTTTTAACTGAAGATTTCAGAGTTTGTAGGATAAAATGCAAAAAGACATGACGGCAATAAAAGCAATAATGATATTTATACTGAGGCTGAGTGAGCATGTAAATAATTTTACAAACATGTGGCATACACAGGAGATCTTCCAATCAGAGCCTGATCTTTTTAGGCAGGCTTCTGGTGAATTTATTTTTAATATATTTGGCTTTTTATTTCAGGTTTGAGCACTATTTGTCTAATTTCATGCAATTAGCAGAGGTGCTTATGTTAGGATTATGACCACTCTTGGCTCCTTTAATAGTCAGTGGAAAATACAAATACCTGTAGACTACATTTTAGCTCATCAGACTTCACAGTTTTCCTTTAGGTATGCCTCTTCCTCTGTCTTCCTAGCAATGGAGGTGGCCTGAGGAGACAATAATCCTGTCTCCTTAGTGTTTTACTGCAGTGGAATTATCTCAGGCTCCCCGTAGAAGTGGGAGCTTGTCCAAGCTTGGTGGAACATGTCCAAAAATGAAATCAGAGTAAATATTTAAAGTCTTAAATTGAATCTTCTTGGAAGAAATAACTTTATTTTGTCTGTTATTTGCACATACACCATTCTAAAAAAGAATCTTGAGTCAGAAACGCACTAAGTTATGTTGTAATTATTATTTTGGTATTAAATAAAGTTGAAAATCACCATTGCCATATTTCTTCTCTTTATTACATTTCATGGTAGATATTGTCATTTCATTGCAGAGTAAATATCCTGTAGTGTCAGTCTAATGTTAAGATAATAGTTATAGAACTTACAAAGTAAATGGAGCCAGTGTGAATAACTTTAACTTTGTAATAATTCTTGGACCTCCTAGGCTTTTGCGAAGTTGCAGGTACCTGCAATTCTCATCACCTTTTCACTTGTTTCATTCCTGTTTTATCAAGGAAGGATTTTTGAATTCAAAATCACCTTCTCAACTTCTAAATTTTTCATGGTCTCTTTACACTTTTGATACTTACTCCCCCAATGTCTCACTCTGTTGGTGAAAACTCAGTATATTTTGTCCTCTCCATTTGACTGCACACATAGGATGAGACAGTGATTTCTCTAACTTGCCATATTAACATTTACAAATGGAAACATTTGCATTTTTGTTTCTTATTTTTAGGTAACCATCCAAGTGTAAATAAATCACTGCTCAAGTTCATGCTCTAAGAAGACAGAAATCCATTGAAGATGTTTCCCTTTATAATAAGAGGATAAATAGTGTTGTGTAGAGACTTCTGCACTTTGACAAGAAAAGACTAGCCCTTTCCTAATGTAATTCCTTCTAAAGTGGGCTTTGAAATCATTATAATTTTTGTTAGATCTATACCTAGGTTTTTCACATCTAACTGCAGAAAAATAAAACTCTCTGTCCTACTTCTGCCTGTTTATACTTTTCTCTTTCAGTTGTTTATGCCACATTTCTTTTCACTCATGTGTTCTTGTCTTTTGTACACCTTATCTGATAGATAAGTGTCTGATATCTGAGGCAAACTATTTGATAATTAAAAATAAACAATCAAACAAAACTTACAAGGAAACCAAACCAAGCTGCGAGGAAAAACAAAACACCCAAAACCTAAATGCCCAGAAAACCCCTTTCCTCCCCCAGTACTTTTTTATTAGTGGTTATGCTCATTTTGTATTTTCCCTACCTTGCTTATGATGTTCATCCAGATTCCCCTCTGCTCCTGTTTGCGTAAAATCGTTGTGCAATCTGACTTCTCCTTGCAAGAAAAAGAAGCACTGTAAAAATCCACAGAAAATAGGTATAGAAGCTGAGCAGGCAACCCCAGTTCATCCCTTTTTGGGTCTCTGCACCCAGTACTAATTCTAACTGGTTCTACAGAACCAGAAATATTTAGGCTATGAGAAGGGCTTAAGTCTCTTCCAAAACTAGCAAAAACAGAGTAATTGAAGAAATACACTTGCAATTTTCTGTGGTTGAGATAAGACTAGCCCCAAGCATTTAGTTCAAGAAACATCAAATTAACTCCTATTCAAATTTTTATCATTTCATTAATTTTCTCTTACAGCAATTTTGGTATCTTTTGAAATGGACAGATTTTGGTCTCCATAAGATTAATTTATTTCTACAATAACACTAATTAAAGTATTAATCCATA
Organism: Phainopepla nitens; assembly: GCA_013400175.1. Taxonomy (NCBI): domain Eukaryota; kingdom Metazoa; phylum Chordata; class Aves; order Passeriformes; family Bombycillidae; genus Phainopepla; species Phainopepla nitens. The sequence continues at coordinate 195,026 of VXBQ01010011.1, read as the reverse complement.
TTTGAGTTCTGCACTTCACATTAGAGACTCTTTTGCTTTTGATGGCAAGCTGTTTGTGACTACTTGAGTATCTGACAGAGTTTTCCCTTTCACAAATTTGAAATTAATTCCCTTGACATGAGTCTCATACATATTTTTTTAAACTCAGTTGGTCTTATCTCTCATCTGGTCTATGGATAAATTAGCAATAGGTCATGATAGAAGTTGGAAAAACATACCTTAAAGAGCAGAAACTTACATCCCACAGTCGAGATTGAGGAAATATAAGTAAATTTTGTTCAAAGAATTAAGAAGTAGGAAAAAAAACTGGCCTCTACAACAACATTTTTTAATCCTTCCAGTATTGTTTCTAGCACTGATTTTGCAGGAAGTGTCTCAGAAGATGGAGACAGATTTTCCTTATAATTTTCCTCAGAATATATTCACATATTACAGAAAAATGTGCAAAGGAAGATTATGAGCTTCGTTTACTTTACAGTGGTGCAAACCTGTAAAACTGCAACAGAAATTCCCAGCAGCAGTTAATGTTAGTCAGGGTCACCTCCTGGCAAGTAAAATGCCAGATGGACTCCTTTTGCACCTGCACAGCTAACAAATCCTGATTTTTGTTTCACTCACACATCTCATATAAGCTTTTTCCTTCAAAATGCCATGTGAGTTTTTTCCACTTTTCTTTCTTGAGCAATGCTATGGCTTAAAGTATAAAGACACTAAAACGAGCTGCTGATCCTGCAATACCAATATTAAATTATTTAAATGCTGCTATTTGAATCACAGTCTGAAGCTCATTTGGTTGATTTCCACACCTTTGGTCCCAAGAGATATGGTAACAAAACACCTTCACATTCTCTCTCAGTGGGGGTTGCTGGAAACAGATTTCTTTTCGTAGGAATCACCTCCTTTGTGCTGCAGCTAAGAACAATGTTGAACTAGGGCCAGATAGGAAAACAGATAACAAGGAGCAACACAGAAGCTAAAAACCATCTCCTCTCTTGCCATGACAGAGAATTGCTGTCAGTCAAAAGGGAATGGACACAGTTCCACCGTAGTTTAACTCTGGGTTTACCGCAGGGTTGCTTCTGTGTGGGAAGTTACCAGCACTTAAGTAACACCAGATCAATATTGAGAAGGTCAGCAGTGTCCGAGTCTTAGATCTAAGACTCAGAATCCCTATCCACAGAAAGTCAAGACTGCTTTATTCTTCACTACTTCATCACATTATGTTTTTAATGGTTCAAAAATCTAGCTCCTATCAGTTCCTTCAGAAAATTATGCCAAAGACTGATGTCCACCAAGCTGAAAGGTCTCTGTGATCTCTCTGTCATTTTTGTCCTTGCTGACATTTTTCTTTCAGTTTAAAGATGAAGAGCAGTGGTTGAATTACTTTACTACTTATGTATGCATTCATCTGTAGTTCATTTCTACTGCCATGAGGAAGCTTTTTTACACCCTTAAGTAGTAGGAAAAAAAATATTTGCAGCTATTAACAAATGCAGCATTTAATGATATCATAAGCCTGGCTGATCAGAGCCCTTTACTGGATATTGGATTGCTTGTTGAAAGTCAATTTTACAACAAAATAAACACCGGCATGACATAAATTTCACTAGTTTAGTTTTCAGATGTAGTTATATGCCATATTACTCCTCAGGGGTGAAAAACACAATGTGTGCAAATGAATTTAGATACACAGCAACTGATTTTCCAGTGACTATATCATTAAGGCCATAAAAGACAGCCTATATGTAACAGCTACTCTGGGAGCCCCTCGCATGCTCATATATACACAACAGCTGTATTTCTTTTCTTATTTTGCTATAACACTTGTCTTTTTGTAAAACAAGCAAATTACAAGTGTCTAAAAAATTCTAAAAGACTAAGAAGCACAATAATTAGACCACTGACTAAAATTTTGCATTAAAGAAAAATAAACATTGCTAAATCAAAATGCATCCTATTTGTTTGACATTAGTACTTGTTTTCAATATAGATACATGTATGTCATGGGAACAAAGTGAGAAGTTTTAGCACTTTAGTTTTCAGTTCTTTTTCAAGATGATCACCTGTTTTCCTAAACAAGTGCCTGTTAGAGTCCTTCTGGTTCCTGACCGAAATATTCATCTACTGTGGCTTCACTTAGGATTAAGACAAGTAGCAAGGCAGCACAATGCATTATTTTCTTTTTTATCCAGGGAGGCTTCATTGCATTGCTTTTTTGACTGCAACCAGAGGAAATGACTAAGTATTGCAATTACAGGCACCGCACAACTTTCTGTTCTCCTTGTTTGCCTAAGAAAGCAGAAGATAAGTGAGGGTGGCTTTATAGGAGCAGGTCAGAGATAGAGGGCTGCTGAGGAGTATAAGCATGAAAGTGGAAGGGGAGGGGATAAAGATATCCGAGCACCAGGAACTGAGCTCCATCACTGAAAAAAACACTCAGCTATTTTAAAATACATTTTGGAATCCATGAATAATGTTTAAACCAGTACTTTAAACAGGCACAGTAGATAAATATTAATAAATTGAACTTCCCTCTGCAATGTAAAGAGTAGAACTATTTAAGCAGGTATTTGGGGCTGCTTTCCACTCCAGTTTTACATGTAAAATTTCATAGATTTCTGTGATAATTTTGATTCTTAAAATACCTGGACAAAATGTTCTTGGACAAAATGTTCATGAACAAAATGAGCAAAATGAAAACCTGACACCATGGTAAATAATTATTTTCCAGAAATTAAACCCAGGAATAGGAATGAACAGAGAATACAGGTTAGACTTAAAGTTAAAGAAAAAAAAAAAGGCACAATTCTGAATACATTTTGTCTATTTGCTCCCATGAGAAAGCCAAATAGAAAATTCTTTACTCTAAGAAAAAGAAGTTTAGAATGGCAAATATAAGGTTATTACTTACCTAGTGACAAGTGACCTCCCCTTGTCTTCATTATTGCTTTCATATACATCTAAAAGTTATTTACTATATAACATAATATAAAATAATAGCATCATGATGAAGGCTATACCTGCAAAGGCTAGATTCATTTAACTATTTCCCTAAAAACAAGCAACATACTTGGACCACAGTTTATTTTCTACCTGAAATTTTTCTTCTAGCCATTACATTGTGGTTTCATTTTTGGGTATTTGAGTTTCTTTTGTTTGTTTGTAAGACAAATTGCTGCTATTCCATGAGGGTTAGGCCTTGACTGCTCATGTGGCTCAGCACTGATTACTCTGAGTTTAGACGATGCAGCTGTCTACAGCAAAAGTGATCTGCTCAGCTGCCCAGGGAGGCAAAGGCTGTAGCCCTGTTTTTACCTTATAGCTATAGACTTATAGCTATAGTTTATTATATTTTGACAAAAATAGATATATTAAATGCTCTTGGCTAGTCATGGTGCTAATCATTGGCTCCTAAATTTATTAATAACACAAGCAATTGCTACACAGTTATGCATAAGGTTACTAAGCAATACAACATAGTAGGGAGAAAATCAGACCTCAATGAGCACATATCATTCAATAATGACAATAGAGGTCAAAAAGTATACTCCATCTGTTAAAAGACATTTTCATTGATTCATTATCACAATGGTGTGATCATTCATAGTACCTCAGACTGATCAATATCAGAAGTTACAGATGAAGTACTAAAGTACTATTAGTTGCATCTAATATGTTGTTTTTACCGGACAGACACCAGATTCTCAGCTGCAGTGAGTTTGGTCTTTACTTGCAGTTAACAAGATGCTTTCCTGTCCTGTTTATCTTCCCTACCTATTTTTAGAAGCGTTTCACACTTACTCATGCAGTGCTCATCAATGTGTGAAATTAAAGTATGAACTGATCAGTATGTGAAAGCAAGGTTCATAGAGTTAAGTTATGAATAAATTATGCCATGGATCCTGAATATATTAAAGGAAGGCTGGGCCACTTGCTAAAATGAACTGTTACTACTACACCAATGTCTGAAATCAGAATGGTTACAAGCAAACCCTGGCTGGAATCTACTGAGGTGGGACAAATATCATGAAGTCACTAAATATAGACAGTTAATTTTGCTTTGATGAGATGACAAATATAAAAATCATGTCTTAAACATAAAGGCAGAATTGCAAAAGCTTAGTTTCTACTCTTTAAGATGTACCACTTAAAGATAATATTTCAAACTATAGATATGGTTTACAAATAAACTCTAAGTTTTCTGCTTAAGTTATTGAAATGAAAAGTTTCATGTGTACTTCTGATGCCTGTGTATTAGGAATGTAAGTGCTTTAGCTGTTCAAAAGAAGCTATTTTGAAATACATAAAAAAGGGATATAAACTGTTAAATTAGCCTCATGCTCCAAAATAAACTGGATCAATTTCTTGAGTTTGGGCTCAAAGAGACTGGGAACAAAACACAGAGTTAGGAGTAAAATCAAATGGATAATAACAATAGCATAGAAGAATACTAAAGATAAATGCTCTGTCAGACCTGCAATCCCCTGGAAACTCAAAGCATCCAAGAAAGATTTATTCCTTTTACAGGGCACTTGTAGGAAAGCAAATGGAAAGTAGCCTTATTTCTGATAACGGAAGGTTCTGGTACACTCAATGCATCTAGACAGATAATTGTGTATGTCAAACCAATTTTGCAGGAGAAGGGATATGCAGCATACTAATGTCTGATGTGATTGATAGTATATCTACTCTCCACTTTCAAGCAGAGTGGCGGTGGGTTTTGATAGCGTATTTTACAGCACTGGCTAGAAAGCATTATGTGTTCATGCTGATGGAAAAAATAAGATAAGCTTGGTCTTTTCATCCTTGGAATTCTTCTAAAATGTGCTCTTGCTTTCTCTTCTGAGCTTTTCCGTGAGCATTTGCCAAGCAGAACATATTAAGGAATAAAGTTGTGAGAAAAGTGAAAATTTAGATGTAGATATTTTCCTAGAAAATTATGCCTTAAAATTATGATAAATTTAAAACCATAACAATGTTTAAAATGGTCACATAAGTTTAAAACCCAAATTTGGTTCTAAGCCCAAATTAGCTGTATGAAGATGGAGCTATATGCCGCCACAAAAGCTGCCAGGAAGCTGGGAGACACACTCAAGCTCAGTACCTTCTGAAGCTGATGAAAACTATTTCAGAGGTTTAGAACTACTGAACAGAAACATTACCCTGCAGTTTTTTAGGCCACAACAGTTGTGTTACTCTACTAAAACCAACTTATGATTAAATCATCTAAAAGAAAATAAAGCAGTTTTTTCTCAGGTTAGACTAAGGAAGCTCACTTCACCCCATTGTAGGTTTCAAATATTTTTCATTCTCAAAAAAATTTCCAGATTTCCTCAAACATTTGAGTAACTCTAAGAATAACTACATTTGCTTATTCAACTATAAAAATTTCTTATCTTTTTCATATTTTTTTCCGGGTAATGTTTTAAAGATTGAATTAGACTCACTTAAATAGTTTCCACAGCTCCCATTCAGCATTTTTTTTTCCCTAAATAGTACTACATGGTAGTATTCTGAGTTTTTTGAAGGTAAGATTTACTTTCGTACTTTCTAAATGAAGCAAAATGTTTGTCTCCAAATACATAAAAAATGGAAATTATAATATTGGGTATAAATTCACAGTTGTTTATTTCTCACTATTCTAGTTGATTAGACAGCAATAATTTAATATTTTCTGTTCCAATGTTGAACACTAATTTTTTAACTGTGTGAAGTTATGTGTCAAAAAAAATGAAAAAGTTTTTATGTCAATAAAGTAGAAATTTACATGGTGGAAACTTGTCAAGGTAATAACTGAGTTTAAACCTCTTCAAAAATGATGGCATTTTTCAGAGGTGAAAAATATATGGGATATGGTTCCAAGAAGTACGACTAGGAAAGGATGAAATTAAAGAAATCTTGTGGGAAAAAAAAAGGGGGAAAAAAAAGGCAGCATGAGAAGGTGCTTTGTAGCACAGCTGCATATTGTGATTAATGAAGCTCAGTACATTAGTGCACTAAAAAAAGACTTCCACTTTATGTCAGCTTGTCTGATCTGGTAAATTTGGAGAATGATTTTTAACATGTCTGATGGTTCTCTTTAATTTTTCTAATCCAGTGGTTAGCTGTGCTTTGGCTGGAAGCGGGTGTGTTAGTTGAAAGGACAGAGACACGTTTGCTTCTGCTGAGATTACATTTCTAATACCTCTTACTGTTGAAAGGAAATTAAATGTTTTCAGTTTATTTAAAATAGGCAGGTATATAGAAATAGAAATGGAAATATGATCAGCTCTACTTGTAGAAGTTGTACATATTTTACATTAAAAAAGCACTGTAATCCTCCGTGTACTATTTTTTTTCCACATATAAAAGTACAAACTGGTGCACAATTAAATCATACAAAAATACATTAAAAGGTCTAATGCTGCCTTGTATGGCTTGTGAAATAATGAACATTTTCAGCTCACAGTCTCAGCCATTTTAATGTTATTACACAGTCATTAAACTGAAGCTGTTATTCCACTGCTAAAACAACTGATCAATATCCATTACCATTCAGTGATGGTTGGAGCCAAAATGAGATTATATTGTAAATGAGCCACAGATAAGGTAATGATCCCTCCATTTTGATGTATTTAAAGGCATTCCCTAAAGAAGGTAATTTCCTTAAGAGAGAGTACTTTTCCATCAAGTCACCAATCTAGGAAAATAAAAATGTTCTTTAATTATAAAAAGCCTCACATATTATGATTTATAACGAAACAATAGTATTCTCAGCAAAGATAACCACTTTTGGATCAATGAAATTGTTTCTAGTTTCTGATTATTGGGTTTTACTTGCTATAAGTGCTTTATTATACAGACCCTGTGCCTTACCAAAGAAACAAATCAAATGATGTTTCTTTGAGGTCAGAATTTATCTCAGTGTAGTGTACTTTGAAGCTTGTCTAAAAATAAATAAATAAAGATGGGAAATTCTTCCTTAGAGGAATTTTAGTCTCTTGTTCCCATAAGACACAACAGTTTTTTCTTATCACTTACAAAGTTTCGCTAAAAATTTTCTAAGCTGTGCTTCAGTGGTTCCTCCAAGACCCTGTCAGTCACTGACTTGAGGGATCCATCTTTTGTTATCATCTCTGTTATCTTTGGATCATTAGTGTACCTAGGTGTTTATAAGTTACTTATAAACTTATATTAATTATTTATATGTATTAATGTATTCTGTTTTATGTTAATATGTAATACTGTTTTTGTGCGGGTTTTTTTATGTTAACAGTTTATCTTCACAAGACAGATATCCTTACAGCCAGTTGTCCATATCTCCTTTATGTTCCACATATCATTACAATACACAGAGGGCACAGGAGGCTTTCCAGTCTCTCCATCTGGCACCTCTTTTAAGCTGGTCCAGAAGTTTCCCTACAAAAGCAAAAGACTTCTCAAGTTGTTAAACAGATTTGGAAAATTTACTAATATGTAGTTTCATATAGTAACATATCGTATTACTTTATCTAAAGCTCTTCTTTCCCTTCCTGCTAGGTTTTTTCTGTATTTGACAGATTTTCTTCATTTTGTTTTTCAAAGTGGATATCCATGGATACATGGGCAAAATGCTCAGTTTCTTTCAAACAGCCCTTTTAGAACTAGATCTTCTGTTTCTTTTTAATTCGGTCTTTAGTTATTTTGAATATATTTATAGAATATTGATAGCACTTTAGCCCTCATCAAGGAAGATCAGCTCAAAAATAAAGCTTTATTTTTGGTACTATAATGACTACTTGGAAGGAAAAAATACCAGTAACTATGATAGGCTTATGTAGGTATTTATATACTAATTATAAATACTTCCTACAGCAGAAAGAATTTTTCCAATAGGAAGGCAAAAATATTGGAAGTCTAATATTTCCTTTTTACTTGCCTATATTTGATATTCCTGTGAATATTATTCTGCAGCAAGGCTCTGAGGGAATTCTGGCTTGTCCAAAAGTTAAGTGTCTCTGCAAATGTACAGAATGATAGAGGCAGACAAGTTTAGCTCTTTCATGGATAAAAATTAGTTTATCTTTTTTGTAGTCCTTCATAACTGTAAAAGAGAGGCTGTGACTTAATCTTCCATAAAACAGACAAAATATCCACCTAAAATACTCAGTAGAAAAAAATTTTTAGAAATAGGCTGGATTCCAGTGGTAACTTTTGTCATTATTCTCTACTTTCTTATGTAAAGTTACTGCAGTTTTTGAAAAACTCTTATTCCTGGCCCACTTCTTTGGATAGAATCATCCTTATCTTCTCACCTCTCCGGCTTGTTCTTCTGGTCTTCTCAAAAATTTTCCCCTCTTACTGACCCAGTTCGCTATCTTCATTTAGTGAGCAAAATCTGTTTTTTTCCACTCGCAGAACTCTGCAAGCATAATCACTTTGCAAAATCTCCTAACTTTCCCATGAAAGCTCAAATGAAAGCATCACCAGCTAGGCAACTGGTGTCCTGTTACCACTGTGCATGTCATACCGGGCCTCACTGTTTCCTCCTGCCTGCCTGCCTATCTCCCTTTCACTTTGTCCTGTATCTTCTCTGTCATGTTGCTGTGCAATCATCAAGTTGCCTGTCTTGGCCCCGACCCCCATCACTATTATACCACAAGCTGCAGTGGGAGCAGCATAAGACCAAAAAGGAATAAGATCCTAAGATGCTATGGGGAATGGACTGAGGGAATCACAGTGCACACTGTGGTGATTTCCCTTCTCCTGGCACCCATGAGAGGGCGAGTAAAGCTTGTTGCTGTCCTGCCTCTGATGGCTCTCTAAACATACTCTCAGTTCTAAGTTCCTAGGCAAAATAGTGTGTGTGGCAGGAAGAACAACTGGATCAGAGTCCATGGCTACTCCAAAGCATGATGGTAATACCAGCAATAAATAATAAGAAACAGCAATAACCTCGCATCATCTGACAACACAAATGTATCCTTAAAGCAAAAGGATGCATCTTCTGTAGTACTTTATTCTGCTTCATTTAGTGTAAAGTACGTAACCCAGCCTGACAGCCCTGACAGCAGAACTGTCAGAAGACTTAGTGGAATCATATGATTTTCTTTCTCTGATCAAACTGAGAATTGACTTGGTTTGGCAAAATTGTAATGAGGTTTTAAATGTTGACAGAAGAAGGGCATGTTGGGGAGAAGCACGTAGGTCATGAAAGCTATCTAATCTAATAAATACTATAAAGCTTAATGGGTTTTATATTGGTGATTTTTAAATTTTTTTCTTACACTTGTTTCTGGGCAGTTTCCTACTCTTAGTTTATGTTTTCTATATGATTACATTAATTGCATCTTAGCTTTCAGAGATCTGAGGGCTTGTGCTGGTAGCAAAGCTTGATGCTCCTATTTATAACAACTGTTTGATCAATAATGGATTGCAGATGCACAGCCCGCAGTACGTTGTTGCAAACATCCAAATGGAATGCTTTTCTGCTACGCACGCTCCACAGCAGCTCAGCTGTGCAAGCGCCCAGCACTTCTCTACTCAGAAGCCAATCTAAACCTCGCTGTTTAATTTCAGGTCCATTAGAACCCTGCCAAAGGTTAAGTTATTGCGGTTACTGACATTTAAGTTGTAAATAAACGAGGCCTGAAGAGAAGAAAGGAAGTGGGTGCTGTTTTTATTGCATGAAAAGAATCATTTTGCTGGAGTTATAAAGACAATTCTGTTGTTTTCTTCAGAGCTGCTGAAGAAAATTCTCAGAATATAACAAAAACACATTGAAAAAAGTATTTTAAAAGACTGAAGTGAAAGAAGACCTCAATTTCCTTTTACTTACACCTGCCTCATCAGGACTTAATTCTCTGAAGGAAAAATGTAGATGAACTGATTCTGGTGTATTGATTCTCTTTTATGACATGAATGCTAACTGAACAGAATGAAATTCTGTCCATATTAACGTATCAAGTTCACTGGCCACAAATGAGAATAATTTCCAGAGTAATGCAGCGTAATATAGAATGCAGACCTATTCAGACTTGATGTTATAAGAGAAAATGAAAATTACTACATTCTGTTCAACAAGTTCAACAATAATGATCATCTCTAGTCTTTAAATGTCTCAGCTTATAAGAATGGCTTAACTAGCCCTAAGCTGCATACATATTAACAAGAAATTTTTCTCTTTCATAAAACAAAAAAAGAAAAATGGTTTTTCCTACCCTAATTAATAACATTGTTGCTGGGAATAACATGGCTTTATCATTTCTTTGAGTTCTTAAATCAGTATTAATTCTTTCTGTAGATAAAAATATGCAACTTCTTGGGCTGGATGCAAGAACTACTTGATAAAATTCTATGGCATTGGTTACAAAAAAAAGATGTGCACATCTCTTCTATCTTTAATATCTAATAATATTACCTTTCATGACATTACATTCCATAAACAGCATAGTCAACATACTATGTCAAGATAAATAATGTGAAAAGAGATATAATTTTTAATTATTTCAGAACATAGGCAGAAAACAATTAACATACTAAAGTGAACTTCTGCTGTTATTTTTAATTTCTTAAATGTTGTTTTCATTCAGGAATTTTTTTATGTTTATTATTATGCACTATCTTGCATGATTTTCATTTTCAGCTATTTCTTCAGAACTTCACATAATCTGTATTACTTGCCAGATGGGGACTGAATGGCCAATGGCCATTCTGGTTGCTGAGGATAACTCAGAAAATAATTTTTTCTGATGATTTTTGGATATTTTAAAAATGGTTCTTGATTGTTAGATATGTCTTATGAATTCAGAAAATTAGGTAGCCAAGGCTACTGGCCCTTCTCAGGAAAGTCAATATATTAAGAGACATTATCAATTATAATTCCCTTTACCATGTTTCTTTTAGAACCTTGAGTTACTAAAAACCCAAATTATGCAATAAGGTAAATAGAGTTCTTTCTATTTTATATAAGCCAACATCAGTCTATAGACAAATGACATAAATTAAAGTTTAATGCCTGGCTGTTAATCTTAAGTCTACCATACTAAACTTTTATTCTTGTAAGGCTAGTTTCGTACATTTCCATGTATAATTATGTAATTTTTTCCTTTGTTCTTTAGTCTTGCTGTTTTCCTTAAAGGTCATTTTATGTGCCTGAGTTTAACAGTAGAAATTGTAGCTACAGAGTGTTTTATAACTCTGCAACAATTTAGTTTATAAAGTGAAAAACCCTGACAAACTAACAATTCATCTGAGTCTTCTTGCCTTCTGAGCACATCGCTGATGCGTGTAGTGCTGTCTGTGGGATAACACCAACTGATTGATGGCACTTTTTCCTACCTAAATGCTGTGTTATAAGTGTTTAGAATAAAATTAGGTTTACTAATGGAGTTTACTAGAGTATGAACATCGTTGGGGAGTGTTTTTCACGGTTTTTCAATGTTCCAATCCTGCTCCAATGGAAGTCATTTGAAAATATACATTAATTTTCAGAGGCAAGTTTTGGCCATAAGAAATTCAGAGAGAAAGTCATACAGCATAAAGATAAATAGTTCAGATTCCAGTATCTTTTATGCAAACTTTTTTAAAGGTGTAACTGTCAACATCATTGGAGCTGCTCCCAATTACATTGATATATAAAACCAGATTGGGCCCACCAAGATTAGATTAAGACTAAGATGTAAAAGACAGTCGTGCGGAGAATGACCTGATTCAGAAATTCTCAGTCATCAAAATGAACATTTTAATTTCTGCAAGATTACTTAGATAAACTATTGGACACAAAACTCAATCCAAACTAGTAGGAATCTACAAGGGTTTTTTTCTGCGTCATTGGTTTAATTGTGGGGGAAGATCACATCATGGTTTTATGCATCCATATGTACAGTTGACATGTCTCTGTGAAGTAGGATGTTCATTACTTTGACCTTAAGGAAAATGGAAAAAATGCTTCCTTTTCTTTTAGGAACTTGGTCCTCTGTAGCACTGAGCACATTATAGAAATGTCAAGGGCTTTGAATTGCCATTAAAGTCAGAAGCTTGAAAGGTTGAGTCATACAGACATTTATTTTATAGCAATTAATAACCTGAGAAATTAAGTCACTAATATACTATACATCTTAATTAGAAGCCACATCTTCAATTTAATTACTTTTCTTAAAGCTATCTTAAATTCAATTACCTTCCTTTGCAGCTTGCTTAACAAAAATGCAGATTCTATATAAGATTTACAATTGATTCAATTGTTGTTTTGTTGGGTTTTTTATGTGAAACTTGATGAGGAGAAAGATGAACACTAAGTGATCTATTTTTACTCTCTAGTTGAGATGCAGAAGTGTTACTGATACTGGAAGACTCATTAGTGTGAATACACCCCAGTGTTTTTAGGGAATATTGAAGCTACCTTATCTTCTGTGTATTTTAGATGGCTAGCTTGTTTTAGTTTATCCCTTCACACCTTTTGCAATAATTTATGTTGTATTTTATATTATTGCATGTCCAATTAAAATTATAGACTAAAATAAGGGAAAAAAAACAACAAAAAAACCAACAAAAACCAACCGAACAAATGAAAAAAAAACTGAATAGAAAAGGCTTGCTATAAATACAAATTTCAAAGCAAGTCATGAACTAAAACAGATGTCTCAACATTTGAAAAAAAGCCAAAAATAAGCAGCCAACCTCCTCTTACTGAAGCACTCCTTCCCCCTGTGTAGCTTAATGAATTTACAAAATTAATTTACCTTTTTATGCCTTGCACAGATTTGTTTCCTTTTTTCCACTAACTCAGTGCTGCACATCTAACTCTCTTAGTTTAGCACACTTTCCTTCATACCTTATATCACTCACCTAATTGTGCCTTTATCTGTCTCCTGGGCAGATTACATAAACTAGTTTGCACACAGCCATTTTGAGTACAATAATGTATCAACTGTGCAAATGGTCCACCAGAATATATGGTCATATTCCTCATGAACTCAATTCTTTGAATTTATTAGAAATAAGAGACACTGAACCAATCTTTCTCAGCTTTTAGACAGAGAAATATCTGTGCACAGAACTCAATTCTGCTGTCAAATAATTCCAGCCCCTCTAGTGCATGTGAATTTTGCCCTACACTCGATAAGCCTCTTTCCTGCCCTGCTGACTTACCTAGATAAATGCCTTCATCCACTTAGTGTTGATAATGTCCTCCAAATGCATGCTGTCTCCAATAGTCAAATCCCTGCTTCACATAGAATCACAGAATGGTTGGGCCTGGAAGGACTTTAAGTATCCAACTCACCTGTGGTAAGCAGGACACCCTGCTCTAGACCAGGTTGCTCAGAGCTCCTTCCAACGTGGCCTTTAACATTTCCAGGGATGGGGCATCCTCAGCTTCTATGGGCAACCTGTTCTGGTGCCTTACTATACTCACAGTAAAGAATATTTTCCTAATACTTAATCTAAATCTACTGTCTTTCAGTTTGAATCCATTCCCCTTTGTCCTGTCACTGCATGCTCCTGTAAATAGTCCCCTTCCATCTTTATTGTAGGCAAGGCTGCAATTAAGTCACTCTGGAGGCTTCTCTTCTCCAGGCTAACCAATCCCAATTCTCTCAGCCTTTCCTGATAGGAGAGGAACTCCAGCCATCTAATCATCTATGGTAGCCCTTCTCTCGACTTGCTTCCTGGCTTGGCTCTTTCCACACTGCATGATCTTTCTGGTTTTTATGGTCACAGCACACCCTACTTTTTTTTACAGGCATCTTCTTTCTCCCTCTCCTCATACCAGATGCAAATGATTTGGTATTAGGGCCTCAGAGACTCGTGTCTATTGTAACAAAACTGTTAAAAGACCCCCTCATAACCTTGCAAACCTGAAAGGATCTTGGCCATGTCCTAGCCTAAGGTGTTTAGATGCCTCTCCCTTCCTAAGTCCACTGGGCCCAGGAGAGGAGAGGAATTGCAACCTTCCCATTTGACAGGAGGCAAAGACATGGATAGAAATCCTGAAAGCAAAAGAGAGCCTATCCCTTAAATTTTTCCTTTGCATTTTGCAAAATGGAGCCAAGGTGTCCAAATCAGGGTCATGGATCCAGCTTCTAGACAACAAATTAACTTATCAGTGTTTGGAAGTGAGTTGCCATAGCATATTGCAGAGCTATATATGTGTGTGTGTGTGTGTGTATATATATATATATATATATATATAAATTGTTTAATGGGCTGTCTTGGAGAGTAGATGTATGACTGCCTATGATGCTTCACTTAGGCCAGGGAATCCCACAGCTGCCAAGACTCAGTTGTGGGAGGAGATGTGAGGACAAGGATGCTCTGTTTCCTCCTCTGTTTCCTGAGGCATCTATTTCTAACCACTTTCCAGCACAGGGCAGCAGACTGGAAGGGTTTAGTTGTGATCCTGTTGAGCAGTTCATACATAGCTTAGATTAAGACACATCTTGATTTAAGATACTCAAGATGCCAGAATATAATAAAATGAAGTTATAATAATATATCACTAAAAGGAGAATAGTCAGTTCTGAGGATATTACATTTTCGTCATGAATACCCATCCTGAAGCAAAGAGCACAATTAACAGCAATGATTTTTTTAATAACAAAGTTTCTTCAGGACTTAATATAATCTTTTTTTTATCTGAGTAAACTGTACTTTAAAAAACTTAGATTAGTTGTATCAAAAATCTACAATAATGGCCACTAAAGTTAAACATATGCCTGTTTGACATACACATATGTGCGTGTGTTTCTGTTGCGGAGTGTGTTTATTTTCAATTTCATTGTTTATGATGTTATAATGGCTTAGCCCTGTGTTCCCCTATGTTCCTTCTCCCAATGGTTCCTCCTTTGATTGCATCCACCCCCAACAGCTGTCCCTCAATGTATCCCCTCCCTTTGTTCCTGCTCCTTCCCTGCCTGTCATTGTAACCCTACCCCTTATTCCCGAACCTCCCCTGCCAGTCTCATCCTGAGCCAATCCCTAACCCTAACACCTGCTAGGGATTCCCCTCATCTCCATGGTNGACTCTGTGCTGTTGAGCAAGTGGCTCAAAAGGTTCTGCCCTCAGTAATCCCCATACTGGGGCAGTTCCCCACACCTGGCACGATGCCGGTGTTCCTCTCCCAGCTAGCCCAGGCTCTGGTGGCCGCATCATGTTTCTGCATATTTTAACTAAAAACATTAAGCCATGTACTGTGGATATTAAGGGTTTACAAAACTTACCAAAAAAAATACTCTTTAAAGGATGGCTCTAAATTTTTTTGCTAGTATTAGGAATTCTGCAAGTATTCTGAGCTACATTTGTACCATGAATCTTCCTAGAGCTGGTAGATTTTTGTTTCCTCTGATCTGTTGTGTGGAAAACCAATAAAATAAATCTACCCTCACAGCCCTCCAAAGACAGCTAGTTCCTTGACATTTTAATGGTTCTGGTTCACACCAGATTACTGTTCTTATAATGTCAGAGCCATTCCAAAAATGAGGCCATTCCCAGTGGCCATGTATCTCATTGCTCATAAATGCTGGGCTGCTATTTTTTAAATAAATAATGTTGTAGCAATAGTGATCAAAGAGTGTTCTTCTGCTTGTTCACCTCTTGAGTCCCAGATTGCTAGATTTGTTCAAGCTAGGAACAGAAATGGGGGAAAACCTCCCCAGATTCACAAAAATATGCGTTTCACCTTT
Organism: Phainopepla nitens; assembly: GCA_013400175.1. NCBI lineage: Eukaryota > Metazoa > Chordata > Aves > Passeriformes > Bombycillidae > Phainopepla > Phainopepla nitens. The sequence goes on along the minus strand of VXBQ01010011.1, from coordinate 179,384 downwards.
CAAAAATCTATGCAGTGGAGAGTCCTTCCCACGGAGTTTTCTGAAAAAAACACTTTTGGCAGGGCAGACACAGAGAGAGTATTTAAAACTCCTCTAGTAACTCTTTAGCTGTCTAAAACAAAAGGTTACATATGGTTGCATATGAAGTAAGCCTCATCATATGGCTGAGAGCACCTCTCTTCCAGGTCCCAAACTGATATTTTCCTTTGCCTTTTCAGCAAGCAGGTGGGGGCTTGGCAGGAGGAGGAGGAGATCCAAATGCATGGGTAGACACATGGTGGTTCATCCTAGAGGAGAATGGCACAAAAAGAGGGAGAATTTGGGGTGTCCTGATATGAAAGAATAGCACTGTGAATGATTGAGGCATATGACTGACAAAAACTAAGTATGTATTTTTATATAAACAAACAAACAGATATATATATATATATATTCAAATTTATTGCTCTGTATCTTTCTTGGACTAGCTCTAAACTAGGATTTTCAATAGAGAGGCTTTCTTATCTCTACAGGGAGTGTACAAAAGTGTCCCCAGATGACAAGGCAATTTCTTAGAGATTTACCGAGAGCATGAGATGAGCAGCCAAAGCCCAAAACTGTCCTTCAAAGTAAGTCTCAACAGAATTCCTTCTGGAAAGCTTCTATCTTACCTGTGGAATGGGCTGGCCAATTAACAAGATTATTTATTCCTCAGAATATCTTATCCTCCCCATTGGGTTTTGTGGGTTCAAAAAAGCATACAGTTGCTTCCAGGTTGCTCTTGACTCAAGCAGATCATCATTACCTGCTCCTTTATTTTCAAGGAAAGACCTGAGGTAATAAAGGTGCTTTAACTTCAACCAGAACATCAACCTGCCATCCCTTGTACATCTTCCAGCATCTTCATCAGCATTGATTTCTCAGGTGCAGAGGAGCAGAAGAATAACAGCTTATCTTCTCTGCATGTCAGCTTCTGCAAGTGTAATCAGAAAGGTTTTTCTCAGTTCAGAGCGGATGAGCATTCAGACAATGCCCCAGGTGAGAATGCATCTTCTTGCCCTTCCTCTGTTTTGACCTTTCTGAGGAAGTCAGGCTCGCTCTCTGTTGCTCACTTGGGCAGAGCACAAAGGCCAGTGGCAGTTTGCCAGTTTTCTGCATCCTTACCTCAATATCATTTTTACACTGCGCCCTGTGCCTTGAGCAATCCTTCCAGTTGGAAGCATTCCTGATCCAAACAGGCCAGCATCTCAGCATGAGTAACAATGAGTGCACTCAAATGGGTACCGGCAAGTTAATGGTATCCAGTCCTTCCACAGGCTCCTAAAGCATCTCCTGTGAAAAATGCCTTGCTTCTTGGGGACCAAGAGCAGCTTCAGGGGTGTTAGCACTGATCTGGATGACTTTGTCTGTGGTCATCACCTTTAGACCTTGGAAACCCTTTTCCTTCTTTAGACCATTTTTTCATGTCCTCAAGTTCTTTTAGATGGTTGCAGCCTGTTTTCCTAAATGTTAGGTGGTCAAAGCATTTGCTTTAAAAAAGTATTTAAGCAGTTCATTACATTCTGCACAAGGGAACTCAAGGCTCTTGGAAGTGATTTAGCTTCTCTTATCACCTCTGAAGATATAGATAAAAATAAGTAAAAACATAGCTATCAGGATGAATTCAAGAGACAATGAAAAGCATTCAGAAATTTATACATAGTACATTTCAAATGTTTTTTCAGAAGCTATAAAAAGGAAATCTAGTGTCAGATGTAGCTCTGCTGCTGTTTTGTCAGAGAGAAAGTGCAGGTATGTGTGCATGATGAAAAGGGAGTTGGGAAGATGGAGAAAAGACATATTTCTGGGAACCATATTCTGAGCTCAGAAGCAAGAAAGCTCCCCTCTAAAAAAGATTTTCTTTTCAAAATCTCAAAACTTAAGGCATAATGAATATTTACTAAAAAATGCAGATTTAAAAAAATTTACTTAATGACCTTGATGTGACACAAATTCTAAGTAAAAATAGTATGCATACAGATAAGATTAGCAAAGGTATTTATATATATTTTTTTTTTAAGTGCCAGGTGTAACTGAAAATTGCTAGCTTTGCACTGACTGACATTAAACTTTCAATAACTTTCTTCCAATACAACCACTTTAATAGATAATGTAATAGATGAGTTCTGTGGTATGTTGTTAACAGTCTTCTGGAACAAAAATTTAAGCTTGCTTTTTTTATAATATTTGGGGTTTATTATTTTTGATTTAATTTTATTTTGTTATTATTTATTTACCTAACACTTGCTTTTATTAAGTCTACACCCAGAATTGTCAAGTGAATTGATTGCATAAGAAAGACAAGTTTTTTACACAAACCACCATCTCAATTTTTTTCCAGTATTTTTGTTGCATTTCTCAATTTCTTTTCTCTTCTTTGGATAAGAGGTATGTACTGTATTAGATAGACCAAAGAATTAAAACCAGCAAAATGTGCAACTAAATGGTATTTCACAAATAATACAATAGAACATTATAGACAAAATAATCTAGAATAAGATCAGCCTTATACCTTTAAGCAAAGGTATAAAAGCGTTATACCTTTGCATCTTGTTTTATATACTTTAATGTCTTCATGCTATTTTTCTTTACCTTAACAGCATTATATAAAGTATGCTATTTTGAATTATTTTCTCTGGCTTTAAACTTGAATAGGTGAAGTTTTTCTTCCACTGACAGATCACAAAACTGAAAAGTTTTTGCTATTGGCTTATCATCAGCTCGTTTTGCTCACATGCTGAAACCATTATAGGTTGACCTCATAAAATGAGGAATATAGGCTTTGTCTCAAAAGCATGCAAGTTTACATCAGAAAAAGTTCAAAGTATTAAGAACAACACATCTAATGTGTTTATTTCTTTTTCCTCCTTTTTTACTTTTTTTGTAATGCTCTCTTGACTCTTTTTCCGGTTAAGATAAGAGAGGCTTTTATCTGCAGTACTTTCTTAAGATGAATTTACCTAATGCACTTTAGGCTCCAGAAAAATAAGGATTTTATTGTAATCTTATATAAAGTGGCTCCCTAGGGGAAAAAAAAAAAAAGAATGGAAAGAACACATGGGGTTTTCAAGCCTTGAAGAAATGCTTGAGTTTTAAATGTTCAGTAATGCAATCTAAGCAACTTTCAGACATCCTAGGCAAATGATTCTTTTTAGGAAAGAAACTCTTGTGGCAAAACACACAACACTCAGGTCTGTAATTGTTTGTTTTTTTTTTCCTACAGAATTCCTACTTGTTTGGGCTTCATTGTCTAATCAATGGAATTTATTTTACTACATCTTAAAATCATTATATTTTTTACTTTCAGTTTAATATTTTTCCAATATTTATTTAAAAAAATCACTTCATAGCTTTTGCCACTATTTATCTTAAAAAAATTTACTATTTTCAGTCTAAATGTATTTGAGTATTTGATGTAGGAAATAGCTGACAACAGAGCAGATGTTCATCGTGTGCAGTAGGACGCTTGAAGTCAAGTTTTTCTTCTATCATGGCAGGTAAACAGTTTTAGATAAAATTCACTAGTGCCAGCTGAGGTGAAATGTATATTCTTGTGCATCACTCAGAAGTAACAGATTACAATATTATGCTTTTTATGAAATAACATTTGTCCTAGGACAGGAAAAGAAGGCTTGGACAGAAGATAAAGAATTTCAAAAAGGTGAAAACAAAGAGGCCTCCATTCTTGAAGATGCCCAGTTTCAGTGAGTGACTTTTCAAATCATGCCTAAATGGAAATCAGCAGAGCTAACGGGGCCCTGGTTACAGTCTTAGCTGTGAATACCCTGCTAATTTTCCAGCTAATTTGAGCTACCAGTACCAAGCAGATTTCTTCTAATGATTCCATTACTTTAATTTCAGAGTATTCTGAGTTTTGCAGAAAAATGAGAGCTCAAATACTGCCATATCAAATCAGGATACCAGTTTCTATCAGCTTTAGTACAAAGAGAAGTAGTAAAGAGAGAAACTCAGCTTTGTGTTGCAAGTTATTTTCGAAGAAGATAGGTCATTCCCATCTAATGCTATTGTTGTTTCACCAGTACTTGTTATCTGAATTGGCAAAGTCTTATTAGAAGGCAAAGATGTGATGAAAAACATACCAACGTTACTGTGCTTGTCCCCACTAATTTAAATCAACTGCAAAAAAAACCCAAACAAACAAAAAAAAAAAAAAAACACCAACAAAAAGCTTAGAAAGTATTTGGCTAAATTTGTAATCTTTCTCCATATAGGAATAAGCAAGAAAAAGCGGAGAACTGCCTGCAGGTTACTGTTGTTAATGGAAAAAGTATTACCTAATACTATGATGTATGCAAGTTTTTTAAGATGATGGATGGCAAAGAAGTGGATTTTTAATGAGAGAGGAGTTTTCTGAAAAGTTAAATAAAAAATGCTATATGGTTTTGCATCAGCAAATATGAAAAATCATGCATGGATATAAAAAAGAAGTCTGCTTTTTAATTTAAAATCATAGGAAAGAGAGCTGACAGGACATATGATGTGGGAGTAAAAGAGTTATTGACTGTGAGATGCAAATCAGAGAGGGAGAGGAGTAAAACAAAAAATAAATGGAAGTTTTCCCCTGATAGATTGGCTAGTTGCCTATATTCTATATATGAATAAATAGTGTGAAAAGAATTGTTAGTCTAAATTGCGTATCCCTGTTAGAGCGATATGTTATCTTTTGCTTTAAAATATGGCATACCCCTCAGGATATATTTTTAGGATTATTCAATCAAAGTTTAGTTAAAGCATGATGGCAACTGCAAATGGAGAAAAATAGGAACAGAGAATTATAATTAAAATATTTTGAAAAAAGGCAAAGTTCCAAATAAATAATGATAGCCTTAGAGGAGCTGTTTGGGAAATGGACTGTGTGGTGTTCGTTTAGCAGAGCATAACTGTTTTGAGGACTGATGTGAGCACTGGACTGGAGGGAACTCCAATATTTTGGTGTCAGACAGAGAAGACACTGCAGGCAACAGGAACTGAATTTACTTGCATACAAGTGAGTGAGATCACACTGATCAACAGCACATGACAGGAGAATGGGAAACAGCTCCATAAAGGATGATACCTGCATGACATTGCACTCTAAAGGGTGTCCTACATTTTTCCATGTATTCATATCCCAGTGTAAACTAAAGAGAAGTCAATGTGAAAGTAGAGACCAAAAGTGGCAGCAACAAATGTTTATAGAGAAAATGATCTATATTACTGTTAAAACAATCCCCAAGATATATCCTTTTTGGGCAGCATGAAAGAAAACATCTGTTGCAGAGGGCGCAAATGCTCTGCATTCAGATGGTGTTCAATCTTTTATGCTCAGTTTGGTCTTTTATGCATATTACGGGACATTTTTAGTGGTACCTCACATAAACTGTGTCTCCCTTGTGGAATCTCACATTGGGGTAGGTTATTGGAAGCCAACAGCCATTACAGTGGTAATTTCAGCTGGGACAGAGTAATGGCACCATATTATGAACCAATAACAGGATGTTAATGTTTATAGTATGCGCTGGCAGTGCATAATAATGAAGGGGAAGTTAAAGTTTAGAATCAATCTTTAATTAGGCAGATGACTTTCTGATTCTGAAAAACACTGCAACTTGCCCAGAACTTCAGCACTGACTCAGAGTGTTTTCAGCATTTCCACCCAAGGATGCCCAGGTCCCTACCAAGCAGTATTGCAGGATCTGTTTGCTTTAGCTTTTACTGAATAAAGCCACCTGAGCCTCTAAGCAGCTTTTCTAATCCAGTTTCATACAGTTTTATTCTTGTAGTGCCAGTGATCTTATGCCATTTGGCAGCACTCACTGCTGTGGTGAACACATCATGATTTCAGCAGAGTGAGAATGGCAATGAAAAAGAAAAATGCTGGTATTTGGGGAGCAGTCAGCTAACTTTTGATCAGTGTGAGGAAGCAGACACTTAGGATGTTTCAGACACTATTGAAAATTATTTCAGCATATCCTCTAAAGTTTCAGATATCCTCTAAAGTTTCACATAGGAACTTCCCAGAATCGTCCATGACTAGCTACATGTGTAGCTAGTCATGTGTGTGGGATGGGAGAGAGGCAATGTTTAAACCAGGCTCTTGCATTATATCCAGTGTGAATGGCAGCCACAAGGATGCTATTAATGTAGCTCTTTTGGACTCCTGTAAAGCCTGAATATTGTGCTTTAGCCATATGTGAGTGAGGAAATGATAAAATAAACAAACATATGGAATGATTAAGCCTACCACAGTACTTACACACTGGCTGAAATTCCCTTCTGCTGCCCAGTGGCATCCGTCAACATTTATAGCAGTAAATGAGGAGTGAGGTTGGGCTCCTCTAAGCTGAGCTGCAGAACATGTTTTCTTTTTAACATTATTTTTATTTTTATTTATTTCTGTTTGTGGTTCTGTTTTAATAAGCTTTTTTTGATTTGTGATTTTTTTTTTTGGTTAAAAGAACCTTGCATAAGATTTCTGTGTGTGACTCAGGTTCAGCTATACCAGCTTCATGGTCCATTAAACTGATTGTCCCTGCTTTTGTACATGTGGTGTGAGGAAACTAAAGAAATATCTAGAAATATATTAAAATCTGAAGATCAGAAACACTCTACATGGAGCTTCTTCACCAGTCCATGTCTTCAAGCACCTCTGACAGATGACTGACTGCTTGCCAGGCCAGCATGCACAGCACAAAAGAGACAGGAGCTGAGTGAGGCAGGAAAGCAGAGTGGCCAAAAGAAAGCTGTCCATTTGGCATTTCCTGATTTACATGCTGATATTGGGAACTCCTTCCTTTAAAATGTTACTTGAAGCTCTCCTGCTGAAGCCTCTGAGTCTTCCTAGAAATGAATGGAAACAGATTTAAAATGGTAATCTTAATTGGCTAGGAATTACTAAATAAATTATTTCTATTTTGTATAGATAGGCATATTCTTTCTCTCAGAACACACATCTATTATCAGTCCTTCCAGTTTGTTATTTACTGCCTGCTCACAGGTCAGGTCAACAAATTCAATTTTTTAGTGTCCAATCATGATTTTAGGTTATTTCATTTAGGGCAATTAGGAAGTTGCTAGAAATTTCAGCACATTCCAGGTCAATTCATTAAGTTTTATAGTTCTTCTGAAGTTTAAATTAACACTTTTCTGCTGAATTACAACTCTAATTAATTATCTTCTATGCTACTCATCAAAAGGACTCCTCCTATCTTTACCTGCTAATAAATGTCAGTGTTTATGAAGAGAAAAGGTGCCAGATTCTTATTTGCACTAAGGCTCTTCACAAGGAATGACAATAAAAGAGGCCTAATAGGGGTGTAAGATGCTTGGTATCCTGTTTTAAAAACCTCCCTCTGTTGATCGAATGGACACCTGTTCTGGCAGTGTCTAAAAGAGCAAAGATATAAGATTTTGTGAGTAGAAGAGCAAACGGGCAATGCATGACAAATATCTAGGATTTAGAATTAATTATATGTGTATACACTATATTTTGTTTGCTAAACTGTCCATGTATTACAATAGGAATAAGTTTTTTCTCCATAAACCTAGGGACATGCCTAATGCTCTTCCTGTTGATAAGACTTTTTAAGGTATGTATTTTTTCTTCTACGAGCTCCACTGCTTTTAAAAGTCAGTCTTAGCAGTTACATAAATTGAAGGGGAGGGGTACAGAGAGGCAGCTTTGGTTTTTTTTTTTTGTTTCTCTGACAAATAGGTATTTCCAGAAGCATGCTGACATTTTATCATCCTCTGGACTATTGTATTCTGGAAGAAGGGCTGTATTTTGCGGGTGATTGCTTCCAATACACAGAGTTAGAGCTTCATTGCTGTCCTGTATTAGTTGAAGCACATAACCTATTTGTCCCAAATAAAATTTTTATGAGCTATTTCAAATGCAAGGAAGTAGAAATGAGCAGTAAGCAGAACTTTCCAAGGCAGATATTTGCACAGCTTCTGTTTCTTGACCTGAGAAATACAGAAAACTTACAGGAAAGAGATTACTTTTAATCAACCACAACTATAAGGACAGAGACATCGTTGTTGTTCCTGCATTTTTTGTGAATATTCCTTTGTATTTTTTACTACTTTAGTATTCCAATCTTATTTTTCTTCCTAAGAACATATCTGATTAAACAGCTGCTATATGCATATCCACTGTTAGGAACCGTGGTGGCTCCCTGGGGAACAGCAGTGCAGGAATGGGCAGCCAGGACTTGTCCCAGCATTCCAGCCAGGGAACAGAGCAACCAGGACAAGGGGCACAAGGGGCACAAGGACAGCCCCAGCCCTGAGCAGTGTGCACCTCCCTGAGGATGGAGATGGACAGAGGCCAGGACTTCTGTCCAAAGGGGGGGATTTTTAAAGAGGCAGACTGGCAGCTTTGCTTACAATCCACGCATCCTAAACTGTTATACTGTAACTCACGTGCTGCCTAAACCTTCAGGTATCTGTCCATCCATCATCACCTACCTACCCAAATGCTGCAACCTGAATACACACCAAACAGTCACACCCCAGGTCTTATAGACAGGAACCATGCCTAGCTCATCCAGCAAAACCTCTGGGCAGTCACATCTGTCACATACTGGAACTGCTTTGCTGCTCTGGATTTCCCTGAAAGCCTACAAAATTATTTATTTTTTTTTAATGGGGTGAATGACACAGCTATTATGCTGCCAGGGATGGCTCAGTTAGTGATGCTAGAGCTGAGCAGCTGTTCCCCATCATGAATCTGTGTCCAATTGCAATGCAATTGGTCAAAAGGTAGCTGGTGAAGAAAGTACCATGAGCCTCTGGGAAAGGAGGGGAAAGGGAAGGTCTGTGATGGGAAGCAGTTATCAGTTCTGTGAAAGGGGAGATTAATAAGAGAGAAAGTTTTCTGGACCATACAAGGCTCAGAAATGCCGCTCTTCCTTTCTCTCCTATTCAACTTTTTTTCCATTAGAAGGCATATTTCTATCCTCCACAGCTTATAAGAAAGAAATCACTGTTTCCCATTCCACCCTCATCATCGCCTTACTGAGCAGCCACTGGTTTTTTTTCATGGCCTTGACTCCAGCCTAAGCTCCTTTTTGCAGCCTCTCACAAATGGTACAGAGGTGCTCCTGGCTTCCCCACAGTGGATGTGTTGATGATCCCCACCTCAGCCTAGGAAAATCATGGTCTCTGAGCACACTGTGCCTGCTTCTGCTCCCTCCAGGATCCTCCTCAGCCACAGTCTCACGCAGGCATTGTAGTGGGTGGGGAGAGCCCAGACCCACTTGGTGCAGGGGCTGTAAGCCCTCTCATCCTACAGCTCTGTTCCCTGTAAGTTCAGGAAAAGCCAAGATCAGTTTATTGCCATCACCACCTGGGCTCTTGCTTGGCAAGGGGCCACACATCTGCAGTTGCCTGTCTGCATGGATGTTGTTTAAGGCTCCTCTGGAGCAGCACCTTGCAGCTCGCTGCATCTTGGGTGTTCATTACCTGGTTGACATAAGTTGCTGTGTGATCTTCCACTGCCCTCTCCACACTTCCCACTAGCTCTGTCTTATTTTTATTCAATGAGAGACAAAGTTAGCTTCCAGCCCAGATTTGCATCTGGTGTCTCTAGAAGAAAGCTTACAGAGGGGAGAAAAACCACAAACCAGTAAACAACCCAAATTCCATGCTGAATCTGCAGACTATGCAGTTGGCTTCATTCAGCCTTATAAGACATAGGAGGTAAAGAGAGAGACTGAGGAGGTGAAGGCTATAAGCCCTTTCTCTATGATGGGGACAGCAGCAGTAGTTGCTTTCTCTCTGCCAGTGGTGTCCAATAAACTGAGAATCCTAGGCGAAAGCAATGTTTTTAGCAGTGTTGTGCAGTGCAGAAGATAGAGCCTGTCAAAGGAGAAAGAAAATAAGAATTTGCTGTGATGGCTTAGAGAAAATACACTCTGCCACTGATAGAAAATATCCCTATTGCCAGAAATGGTTCTCTCTCTTTTAAAAAAATTTCAAAAAAAGTAGCTCACTTTCCCACCTGAATTGCATACAGAGCAGCACAGCACAGCTGGTGCAGAGAGGTTGTTCTCCAAAGAGGAGAATGCGCCTTTTCTACCATGCAGCATTGCACTTGGGTAACATAAGTGGACTTGCAATGTTAGTGTTGAAACAATTAATGGCAGTGATGGGTCAGCAAACTGTTTCAGAGAAGTGCCTTCCACAGAGTCTGGGCAGCACCTTTTCAGGTTTTCCTTTGAGAAACTTTGGGTGGAACACCTCTTACAAAGAGCAGAAAAGTGCACCTCCAGCCACTTACCCCAGTACTTTTGCCTGATAATGGACTTGGAGAATTCAGATGTGTGGCATTAAGATGGAGATACTCTGCCTTGAACCTCTGGAAACATCTGGGTCTTCATTCTTACAGGTAGCTGAGCTTTTATGTTCCTTTTTAAAATAGTTTAACCAGTCTTTCTGAGGAACATGGTGCTCTTCCATCTGCCCCTCTTCCATGAGCCAAGATTCCTTGGCTACCAGCTGCATCAGAATATTGCTCTGCACTGCTAGCGCTTGAACAGAGGGTAAACTTAGTAAATTTTAACGCATTAATCCTGCAGTTAGATACCCATGGACACGAACCCAATTCATATGGGTTGACCTTTGACAAAGCACGGGATCTTACTTAAACATTAGGCTGCAGGGCCATGGCCTGTGAGGAAACACCCTGGGCCATTCAGGAGCTGTCCTGCCTAGTGGCACACGATAAAACTTCTCAGCTATCACACACCACCCAGAATCTTCTGTAGGGGAACTGGTTGTATATGAGAACTTCTTTTCTCTATTTTGCATTCTCCTGATAGGATTCCTAAGTTCGTTGATCACACAGGTGTCAAAAAGGAAGATGGGTAATTAGGAAGATTTGGGGCAGAAAAAGCAGGCTCTAGACATGACTTGATTTAATTAACAGGTTTCATTGATGTAAAAACAAAAGAATGTGAAGAGATTGTGATTATACTCCATACTGTAATAAAATGTAAAGAGAAACATTTAAAGGAATACGATTAGGAATTACAATCTCTTTGCATTTATGTTACATTCATTTCAATGGTCTCCGTTCTTGTTTTGCCATTTTCAATTGTTTTGGGACAGGAGACAAGTCTTTATGCTTAACTGTACAGTATTAAACATGTAGCTCATGCAAAATAAATATAAAAGTAAATCATAACAGGCATTCTGCGATATTAAGTAAATCAGCACACACCTACTGCATAAATAGTCATTCTTATTGAATATCTGTAGATGACTGAGGAGCCTGAAGAAAATGAGACATCTTCAGACTTGTGAGAAAGCATTAAGTGGATAATTGTGTAAGCATGTGACAGCTTAAGACCCTGGTATCTTTACCAGCTGAAAAGGATCCTTTGATCATTTAATGGTTACAGTAAATACAAGATATAATTCTGGACATGGGCCCCACATAACATTGCAGTTTTGCTGAAATTTCTGCAGTGAAAATCATGATGGGATGTAGCACACATCCAAAAAACATAGTTGTGAAAGTAATATATTGCACTTGCACCATTGTTAAGGCATGATCCACAAACTTATATCTATGCTTCCTAAGGTGGGACATTGATGTGGTTCTGGGGATGAGGCCCTTGATGGCTGCTATGAATTCAAGCAGGATTTCAGCTGCTGAGCACCAGCTGGGAACAATTCTGCGATCTGGGAGTCTCAGTTCACAGGATGGCCATTAGCAGATCATAAAGGCAATCACGTGGGGATGATGAATTTAAAGCACATAAAGATTGCATTGTCTCCAGGTACTTGAAAATGGGAGGAAGCCTCTCAAATCACTTTAAAAGCCATGGAGAAGTTTTTTTTTTTTATCCTGTTCTTGATTAATTTCCCTCTCTTTCCTCCATGGCAGTTTTACTGTGTGTGAAGACTTACAGAGGGACATAGAAGATTTTGGAAAACTTCTGGAGCTTTTCAGAAACACTGAAGTATGGCTAATTTATTGAAAGCTTGTATGTTTAAGAGTTCTCATTTTTGTACCTGACAGAGCAGCATCATAACTTGCCTCTTGCTGAGATGCCTATCACAGATTGGCTCAGACAATTACTGTTTACCACTGTGTTGGAATAAGACAGACTCACAATGAGTACTAAAACATAGCTCTTGTCAGACAAACTTGATTCATTATTCCTTTCAAATGCACTACAGAATTACTGGATGAAAGGAATGGGACAGCATAATAATTCCTGATTTCAATGTCAAGAAAGCTTACTTATAAAATTAATTCAAATTGATTTGGAGTGGAAGTAGGAAGTTATGGTTAAAGATGATGATGGGTCTTGCTGAGAAGAGGGGAAGGGCATAGGGATCAATGCAGAGATAACATGAGTTTTTCAGAAACAAAAGAAAAAAAGAGTTACATGCTTTAGTCTTAGTAAATGCCACAGGGAATTTGGGATCTCTGTGTGTCTTTGAAGATCTCTTTCATATATTTTGTTTGCCATCTTCTCAAAGTTGAAGTAAATGGAATGTTCATGAAATTTGATACAAAAAAAAAAAGACTCAAACATAGAGAAAAGTCAAATATGACTGAACATTTGAAGAAAGTGGCCTGGTTAGAGATAATTAAAAACCTGGGCTCTATATTTCCAAGAAAAAGGGATGGGGAAAAAGAAAAGAAAAAAGAAAAAATGATATAATTTGCAATATAAAACCAATAATTTTATATGTGGAAACATCCCATCAAACTGCAGGAAGGGAATAATCTTACTTTCCCACCTCTGTCCTTCCATTACTGACCAAAACTAGAATATGTGCATCCTCTTTCCCAGAACACTATTGAACAGTTGGAAGAAGTTCAAGAAGAGTCATAAGACATATTTGAAACAACAGTCCTTAAATTGCCACGGAAGCTTCAGGTAACTGTTCACGTAAATTTAGTAACTTCAGTGACAAAAATAGAAGTCAAGCCTATGTTTTCATAAGAGACTAAGAAGGTGCTCTTTAATTTTTCCACAAGGACATTCAGGACTTGCATGATAAAACCTGTGAAAGAACAACTTTTTTTTTTTTTTTTTCCTGAAGACTGGTCTTAGTTCTGCAAGATGGCGAAAGCAAGCTTGCCCTTGGCAAAGGATACACAAGGGCCCCTATATCCCTCCCACTACAAAGATAGAAGCATCACATGACATGTCCTGGAGGGGCTGGGACTTTCAACCCTTTGGGATGCCTCCAAATCCACAGTGGCATGGAAGACTACTTCTATCCCTATGTTCTTTAAGCTCATTTCTCGGCTGTATGGCAGGTGTTCAGTCACTCAGCAGTCACCTAAACTGCTCGTGTCAGAAGCTTACTAATGTAACTTCAATCAGGGTAGGTATAAATCAGAACAATTCAGAGCCACGGTGTCAGTGACTGTTTTGTGCTGCATTGAATCAAATGCTACCTTCAATGGAAAAATGACACCATATGAAACACACAATTCACCAAAATAGGAAGAAAAACAGGGAATAAAGTTTTTAAGAGTCATTGATTGATAGTTTTCACAATTCCTCCTAGGACAAACTAGCAATCCAGTAGGGATGAAAAATATTCTATCACGTTTTGCCTGCTGTTAAAACTCTACATTTACTATGTACAGTATATATTTATGAAGAAAAAAGTCTTTCAGGATATATCAGTATATATAGTTTTTATATATATATATATATATAAAAATCAGTATATCAGGAGGAATCTTAAGTTTGGAGCACATTATCAATTGATCAGTATTAAAATAATGAATTTCACGCATGCTAAGCAGATAAGAGGTAAAGTGATAATATTTCAGAATTAAATGTTGCTTTGGAATCTGGAAAGATTATTTATTGCCTATTTATGATTTCCATTCCTATTATGTAAATTTAATTTACGTCTTGTTACTGGTACTCATCTGTTCTGGGGTGACTGCTTGCTAAAAATTATACTGTAATTGAAACACTTAACATGCTCACTGCTAGAACTTCATCTAATATGTCTATGAAGGATTATATGAACTAGGGTCTTAGAACTAGTTCCATCAAGCTATTTCCACATTTCCCTTTTGTGTATATAAAAGAACATAAAGTAACATTATCATGGTGAAGAAACAGAAATTTTAAAAGGCAATACAACATAGAGACATGGATATTCCCATTATATGCATCTGTTCTATTGTTGTTTTTCCTAATCCCTTTTCCTTATTATCTGAGGAGAAGAGATGGCCCAGTAAGAAGAGGAAAAGTCCTTAGAGGAGGAGAAAATTCTCAAATACTTTTTCTGTTATATTCATCATTAACTGTATTGAGTCCATTTGTGCTTTTCCCTAATGTGCCTTGCACAATCTAATGCCTGCAGCTGAGGATTGCCAGGGTGCCAGGCTCCAAACAGATGGGAACACAGTCGGTGCTGAGCTTCTCTTCTGGGCACTGTTTGTACTATTTTCTTAGCATCCCATTTCATGCTATCACAAGCCCAATTTCAAAGAAGGAAGAGTGTGCTAAAGCAGGAGAGATTGCCATCTTCTGCTATGATTCTATTCATAAAAATACTGGGATTTAATCCCACTGAATGGCTGTTTTCTGTGCAAACAGTAATGATCCACCAGAATAAAACAAGAATCCCACTGCAGATAGTGATGCAAGGTGTTCTGGAATGAAGGCAAGTGCCCAGTACAAGCTGTGTGTCCCCATGAATAAGTGTACGGTGTGAGGAGCAGCTCTCCCAGCTCTTGCCTGCACCAGCCTTGTGCAGCCCAGCACCACCATCTCTGACCTGGGGCATCCAGTTTAGCTGCAGTACCAACACACAGCAGGTGCAGGTGGCCAATAGGACACTGACAGCATCAGTGGTTCGTTTATAAGTGAATAATTTCTTTTTGGCTTTTTTCACTGGAGGACTGGTCTATCCTAAAGGAATGTGCCACCTGACAGTCTGAAACAGAGCACAAGCTGTAGGGCAATGTGACTTCGCTTGCCAGCAGTGCTGACATTATTCAAACCAGTAACACTGCCAGGGTGTCCAGCTTCCCCCACCAGATTCCAGTGTAGTCTAGTGTCTTCTGAATTTGATTATGCGTCTTCAGACAAGGAATAGATAAGCTCTTGAATAAAATGACTGTATGTTACCATTGTCCATGGTAACAATGAAAAAGAGAGAGGCAGAGTGGAAAATATGAAGCAGGCTGAAAACCTCTTCTAGATAACAGATCCTGGAAAATGAGAAACTACTTTCTGGCCTCTAATATATAAGCTGAAGTAATGTGTGAATGTTATTTTTATGATGAGCCACCACCAGTGGTGCAATCCTGCAGAAACCTGAAGATTTCTTGATAATTGCAGAGCATCCCCAAGAGCCTGGTTTAGGACATGAGTCTCTTGTAAAAGGAACCCAACATTTCCCTCTCATTACTAATTTGGGTTTTACACCTCCAGTAGGAAGTATATTTTTAAATATCATTACTTGAACAAAGACAACATTAGCAAGTCAAACAATATTGCATAAGCACAGCTTTTTTTACAGGAGGCCATAAAATTATGCATTTTATGCAATTTATCATATTTTATTCATTCAAAGGAAATCAAAGTGAATTCTAAAATTCTATCTTAGAATTAATTTCAGTTATTCTGACTTAAAAATTTTTGTTAATGGAATAATCCTTCAGTAATAGAGTAGTCCAGCATGTTATTATGATTTTTGTTCACACATTTTAAAGTGTAAACATCACTGTATGGCAAAACTGTATCTATCTCTAGTCCCCATCATTCAGTTAAAACAATGAAAACTGGTGCATGTAACATCTGTGATGAGGGCTTAAAATTCACTTGTCTAACAAATAAACATGGGTAATAATAACAACATTACTTTGGCAACAGATTCTAATTCATTATTCTCATGAAATATTAGCTTAACTGGGAGATTACTTATAAAGGAAGATTTTATTGTTATCAGTTTCAAATCTTTAATCTAGACGATACCATTCTATATTTCTGAACTTGTTAAATATTAATAATTAAATTCATTGGAAAAACATAATGGGATATATATTCCATGTTCTCAGTAAGACCACAGTGTAAGGAATTGTGTTGATATAGAAAGAAAATCTGCAAAAGCAAGAATTCTATTTTTTAAGAATTGCTTTCCTTCCAGAAATGTGCTTTCTTAATTTAAATGTGAAATTACTTTTTATTTTTTCCTTATTTGAATTTTAAAATAAATTTTATCAAAGCAATTATCACTTAAACCTACGACTCAGTTATTTACTAAGACCAAATTTGCACCCATATTTGAAAAGGATGGAAAGGCGGACCCTGGGAACTGACCTGTCAGCCTCACCTCTGTGTCCGGGAGGATCATGGAACAGATCCTCTCAGAAGCTATGCTGGGGCAGAGAGCCAGCACAGCTTCACCAAGGGAAAGTCCTGCCTGAACAATCCAGTGGTCTTCTATGTTGGAGTGACTGCAGCAGAGGACAGGGAAGAGCTACAGATATATCTGTAAGGCCTTTGACACAGTCCCCACAACATCCTGCCCTCTGAACTGGAGAGATACAGATATGAAAATAAGAAAATACAATATGATAAGAAAGATGCAGACAAATATTCAGTAAGGCTTCCTGTGAAAAAAAAAGGCTTAATGGTTTTAAACTAAGAGAGTAGATTCAGACTAGTTATGAGTAAGATACTTTTTATGATGAGGGTGGTGAGACTCTGGAAGAGATCTCTGAGCAACCCGATTTAGGTGAAGATGTCTATGATCATTGCCGGAGGGTTGGACTAGATGACCTTTAAAAGGTCCCTTCCAACCCAAACCATTCTATTATTATAATTGAGGATTGACCAATATCAGTATTTGGATTTGTTTTGTTTTGGGTGTTTTGTTTTGGGTTTTTTTTCAGAAAAACATTATCTTCATAAGCTTCAAATGGAGTGGATATTTAGTGTACTGACTTCCTCTGCTGAAGACCAATATAAAGCACAGATTCCCATGGTAGCATAGCAAAGTGAATAGCTGAAAAGAAGAGAAAAAGAAGACTAAAATGAAAGAAAAAAAAAGCAACTATCATGGGACAATAAGAAGAATGTAAGACAATAGGAAATGATCAATGCTTCTAATATACAATTCTCTTGTAATACCTGGGAGCTTCCAAACAACTGTAGCCATCTCAACACCCACAAGCTCCCCTGTTCCACTGAATGTCTCAACTTGTGTTCTCCCCACTTGTCTGAAAACTGTAGAATAATAACTATATAAAGAGGGTTGGAGCTCTAACTGGATGAAAAGTGTGACAGGAATTAGAGAAGTCAACTGAGGGATTCACATGACCTGTGCTTTTTTCCCTCTCTCTGACTAAAACACATTGAATTTTTCACATTGAAAGAAGGACAGTCTACACTGTCTAATTCCAAAACCAAATCACTTTGTCTTAAGATGCCACTGTGGTTACCAAGTAACAGTAATGTCATTCATCTGCCACATCACTCACTTGCCTCATGAACACACGGAAAGTGGTTAAGGTTATCAAAAATCTTACAGTACTCATGTATTAAAATACATAATCTTGTTCTCCTCAAGAATGAATCAATATGTTTTGAGAAATTTTAGGCAGTATAATAAAAGAAAGAAACAGCTCATAAAAATATTTATATACTGACAAATTAAAACCAATTGACAGGTCAAAAAATCACCTAGGCATACCTCAGGTAGTTACTTCCTGGAATACTGAGAATAACTAGGAAAGCAAAACAAACCTCCAAATTCTAACTTTGGACTAAGTAAAACTAGAATTGTATCCACTGGAGGATAATTCATGGTTTAACAGTTGGAAATTTCATCAGGTAGAGACTAGGAAGCCAAAGATTAGAAAAAATAGAAAGTAAGTGCTAAACTTGTCTAAGAATCATTTGGGTCTTTTGGACCAGGAAGAAGCAAGCAAGGAACATAAAGGCAAACCTGAGATGCCAAATGACCTCATACTGGTCTGCATCATTCAGACTAGTCTTATCCCAGGAACAATCCTTCAAGTTATTAAAATGTTGTCAAAATCTGTTGAAACCAGCTAATTAAGTGAATATGAGAACAACCAGTTCTAGATAGATTAAGAAAAGAATCAGTGAATGAAGTTGCTTCTAAGAAACTATTAGAAGTTTTTTTTAAGTGGCCTTTTAGAGGACTAGAAAGTAATATAGATATCAAGAATAACCCTGGAAATTATAATACAAGAAGTCCTCTTTGCTTTAGCTAAACCATTTAAAATTGCTATAAGATGTAAAACATCTCTTCTGACACAACTGTGCAGTTAGTGCTATAGAACATGTATGGAGATTAACTCTTTTAAATGTGGATGTGTACATTTGTGTTCTCACAGTAATAATTTGAAATCTTAAGGAATTCAGCAGCTCTTTTGTGAACTCCAGCAGTCCTTACCCATTTCAGCTGTGGCTGTCTGAACCACAGTTGTCTTCTTGGTGTTCCTGTAATGAGAAAGGAATTTATTTTCCTGTGTCTGGGCTGAGATAACAGGTTTGCTGTACAGAGCTGACTATTCACAGAAACTTTTCATTTGTAAATGTAGCACACTCTGCTGTGGTATTTTAAATCTTCTATTTCTAAGCTGATTTTCGTGAACTTGTCAAATTGGAACTTCTTCCCACTGTGCTAGCAAAACCACTAAATTTTTTAGTTCATCCTCTGCTGCTTCTTAGGATGACTTTCTTTCTTTTAGGGTCTGTATGGCAGTTCCAATTAAATGGCACTACCCTAAATATTTTTTCCCACTCTTGACATATGTTTTTGTTTTGTTTTGTTTTGTTTTTTTTTTTATTCCCAGCAGAGTAGTTATGAAAATATTGAACAAAAAGTAAAAACTTGCTTGATTCTTTTTAAAAAGGAGAGACAAGAACAAAAGCCAAGAAAATTTACCAGATGGTTCTTTTAATAAATACATTAAAGTCTCTTTTATTTTTCTCCATTTTTAGTGACTAACATAACAAAAACTTTCAGACCATCAAACCAGTTTTCACAATCTGCCATAAATTTGCATTTCACAGAAATAATCCTGACAAGCACTAATAGATGAACGTTGTTGGTGCAATAATAAAACAATATAAAGGCATATTTACACCATCCTTACATACAGAACACTGTACACACAAAAAAATCACAGATCCAGAACAAAGTAAATTCAATCCTTTAGACATTTTACGTTTATAGGCTTGGTATCAAACAAGTAATTCTCCAAGCAACAGACAACCTCTTGTTCTTGTGTGATTTATTTGTAATATTGTGCTCATGCAAAATAGGTATTTGCTTTATTGCATTAACATTGAGAGAATGTTGGGAATCAGTTCCAAAACCAGTTCAATTGAATTTTAAACCCTGTTTATCTTCATCCTTAGCAAGTCTGAGTCATTTGTAATGGTGACATAAAATGAGGTGTTAACTGATAATTGAGATTTTTATTTTTTAAGTTCCAAAACAATAATGAAGCTCAACTGCCTGTGGTTCGAAAACCATCTTTCTTGACCATGCAATTTTTTTCTTTGCTATTATGAAGTGGTTTAGATGAGACACCTTTGCTTTTTTTTAAGTTTCTATCTTTATATATATATATTTTTAAAGAAAAACATGTACTATCCAACATCAACTGTTCACAGAAAGAAATAAGCAGCAGGAGTAGCTCTGGTGGCAGAGCTGGCCAGGAGGAGGACATCAGTAACTTAGAGGCAATGTAACAAACATCAAATGCCTCAGAGATATGTCAGGAAAGAGTTGATTACTATAACCCATACTTCTGTAAGAGTTCAGACTGCCAGGGACGTTTGCGCTCTGGAAAGTAATCTGGAATGTGGATTTTTTTAAAATCTTGAATACATTTTCTCATTTCTTCCTCAACACTCAGCTTCTCACATACCTTCTTTTTGGAAAGATTTGTTTCTCTGGACTTGCTAATGAGAGTTTGAAAGAGTTCACTGTTCCTGCGTTTGTCTGGTGGTGGCATCCACTGCACTGGGGCCTTCTTAGATGGACGATCCAACGTCAGAGTGTTTGGCTGGTGGGCTGTGGATGGCTGAGTGCTGGTGGCATTTTCTTGAGGGGTGCTCGCTTCTGAGTGGCTGTCACAGCTTGAGGTGGACAACTCGTTACAGGAAGTCCCACTTTCGCTGCCCTTGTCCAAAACTTTGTCGTGCTTCCTTTCTTCATGGTCTTGTTTGGGGGAAACAGTTCGCTGGGGGGGTCCTAATATAAAGCAGGAGAGAAAAAGTATTAAGCAAGCACTGTTTTACCAGTATCTGGTATCTGTTTTTCTAAATGGTATCTGGTATTTACCAGATACCATTTAGAAAAACATGATTCAGAGTCTCAGCTGGCAAAAATTGCTGTCATTGCTGTCATTTCCTTGTAGGCAACAAAACTATACCCAACTGGTACACAAATTGAAGGTCTGGTCCTCAAAATTCTCACTCCTAAAAATGTGTAAGAATAACTTCACTGCCTGCCTCAGAATCCAGGTAATGAAGCATGCATGATGCTCACAAATTAGCTGCACTGGAAATCTTGCACACAAGTTTAAATGAATTAGTTTGCTATTACACTGCAAGAAGTTTATTATGATAAATTAGATTTTGTTGTATAAAGGAAGTGCTACTCTACAATTTGCAAGCTCTTCACTTAAATAAAAATATTCCAAGGACTTAGATTTTAATTTTTTAAAATTTTTTGGAAGCTCTTAATTCACCTTCCCTGACCAGATACTGTGCGCTGCAGATGTCAACTCTGCAGAAGCCCTGGACAGAAAAAGGAGCATTAAACCTAGGATAATAGAGAGATCGCTCACTGCTGACGGAGTCTCTAGGGTTTTGGGTTTCTCTATCCTATAATGATTTCACTGCACTTCTTACTGTCAGTTGTTACCCAGACTTGGCGCAAACTCAGAATTTATCTGTACATCTCCTACTGCACAGGCTGGCAGGGAAAAGTAGGTTATGAAGTTATGGGTAAAGAGGCACTCTGCTATGGTAGGGGGAGCAGCCCACCAGCCTCTTGGCAGGCACCGCTCAGCAATCACATGCCTGAAAATCAGACCTAAGCTCTTATTTCCTCCATATATAATTTTTGCTTTGAAGTCTTAAGCAGAATATGAATGTGAAAATTAAGTGGTAGCCACTAAATCTGCAGAAGCATTTTCAGTTTGGAAGGCTTATTTCAAAACTCCAGCTGTGAAGTGAAATGATGCTTTGCTGATATCACATAAGCGTCACAATCTTAATTTAGGACACTATCTAAAGATGACAGAAATATCTGTGGAATTTAAAGAGTGTTGGACTCGACCAAAGGGAAAAATTTCAAACATCTTTAAGGATCTAAATGAAAACGTAGAGTGGGGATTCAGTGGTAGTTGTGTGTTTCCTACAAATCCTGAAAGCATCAAAACAGGTTGGGTATGTAAATATCTTATGAAAACTAGATTATCCCTTCAGTTTATCCAGACACCACCAGCATCAGTTAACTGCCTTTGCCAGCACCAAAACTCAGGGTATGACAGTTCTACCTTGGGTCACTGGGACAGAGTTGCAAGATTTTTGATTCACTTAGCATTTTGTTGTTCAGAATTACAAATTACAAATGCAATTACAATTACAGAGAATGCGGAAGCAATATGAACATCCAGTGGTCTTTCTGACAGTGTAGTTCTGTGACTCAGAGGAACCTAAGAAGATTTCAGTATTAATATGAGAGGAGGAAAAAACAAAACAAAGCAATATACAAAGAAAAGTGAAGATTAGTCTAACAACAGCAGCATTCAACAACCTGCCTTTCTTTTGTCTTAGCCAGCATCCCAGGATGCTTTGTCCCATTTCTGTAGTCCATCTAGAGAAACCCATGAACAATCAAGGGCCAAAGAGAGATGACAATCCTACAGGGCTTGTATTTACATTATGCGGAGTGAAAAACAGACGCAATTTTCTACTTCATTATATTCAAGACAAATATTTAACACATGGCTGCAGCAATTTCCCTCCTCTTTCTCCTTCAGAAGTATGATCACCTTCTTAAATAGATTTACATGCCTTCCTTCTATTGTTGTATCTAGCATTTCATTTCGTACCTCAAACGATTATATGAATATGCTAAATTGAGAGCCAGCTCGCATTATGGAACTACTCTGGCTTTGCAGCATGCAATTA
Organism: Phainopepla nitens; assembly: GCA_013400175.1. NCBI lineage: Eukaryota > Metazoa > Chordata > Aves > Passeriformes > Bombycillidae > Phainopepla > Phainopepla nitens. Next base: position 157,182 of record VXBQ01010011.1, on the reverse strand, counting down.
TAAAACTGAGTAGTTAATCAGACAGTGATTTCAGTATTGTTACTCTGATTTTCAGTAACATGATTAACATCAATATCTAATCTAGTTTACAGTCTTGGCTCCTTCAAATATAACAACACATTCTATGACTAAGAAACTTAAGCTTTTTGTTTGCAGTACTCAGTCATCTTCAAGTCTCTTTCCTGCCCATTTCTTTTGCTGCAACTTCATATATCAAGATGTTATTTCTTGTTGGTTGCTTTGTATTTAGCTCTTTATTGGTACTCTTTGCTTCTCATGGGCTCAAACCCGCAATGTACTAAGGATCTATTTCAGAAAAGCACACTGAAATACACCTTTTAGAATATAAAAAGATTCATTTCCTGCTATTCAGGAGCATGACAATAGGCAGGTATTTAAATGCTTTTCGGGATCACAGCCTTGAGGTTTAGTATCTTACAGCACTGAGCTCTGTATGCTTCACTGAATCACCTAAATTCACAATGACTTTAATCGATACACAAGTTTCTCCCACACCACTCCTTTTAAAAATTAACAAATCCTCCCTCACAAAGAATTCTTTATATGCCTCTGCACTGCTTTCTCAGTAGTATGTTATTAACAGAAGCAACAGTTCTGCTAGAGGGGAGGTTTTCCTCACAGTATTTTCTGCCTGCTGAAACCCAGTAGAATTTTAAAATATATAGAAAAGGATCTACAAAAGATTTATTTAATTTTCAACATCAGGGATTATCAGATAAATTTAGCTACATTTCTAATTCAAAAAACATCTCCTTATTGTCCTTTGTGCTGCCACACTTTTCACTATACCTCCTCAGCCAGTGTTATTCCAGAATAACACCAAAGTCATTCAAGTAGTTCAGTCCACCTGAAACTACTTATTTTCCAGGAGTGCAGAATAGTTCTTAAAAACTCAGAGAAAGTACATTTGCTCCACTGTGCACATAGAATCATAGGATTATTTAGACTGGAAAAAACCTTTAGGATAATCAAGACTAATTGCTAACCTGACACTGCCAAGTCCACATGTAACACTAAAAAAAAAAAAAACACTGACTTACAGCCTGTCTCTCCTGCTCCTGCCTCTTCCAGGACCTCCACCTGCTGCTGGTTCCCCAGCTTGGAGAGGCAGAAGTGAGTCACTGCATCTTGGTCCTCTCCAACTCATTCTCCTCTGCAAAGATATGTCCAGTTGCCCTCTGCACTGCCCAGTTCTCCAAACAGCTCCCAGGCAGCACTTCTTCTCCAGGCAGTTCCAGTAGACATTGAACTTCCCACTTCTTTTTCCTTTAATGCTCTTATATGGCTGCATCTCTCATAGAAAGTTAGAAAGTGAGCTAGCCCTTTACCTCGGCTTACTCATCACCTCTAATATGGTGGTATCATGGTTTAAATCTAGCCAGCAACGAGGTACCACACAGCCACCTCCTCACTACCCCACGAGCAGGATCCAGGAGAGAATCAAAAAGGTAAAAGCCAGAGAACTCATGGGTTGAGATACAGACAGTTCAATAGGGAAAGCAAAAGCTGTGCACACAAGCAAAGCAAAACAAGGAATTAATTCCCTGCTTCCCATGGGCAGGCAGGTGTTCAGCCACCTCCAGGAAAGTAGGACTCCGTTCATTACATGTAACAGTGACTCGGGAAGACAAATGCCATCGTTTCCCATGTCCACCCCGCTTCCTCTTTCTTCCCCTCTTGAGGATGATGTCACATGGTCTGGAATATGCCTTTGGTAAGTTTTGATCACCTGTCCTGGCTGTGTCTCCTCCCAGTCTCCCATGCAACCCAACTTTCTCACCAGTGTGGCTGTATGAAAAGCAAAAAAGGCCTTGGCTCTGTGTCAGCTCTGCTCAGCAACAACAAAACCATCTCTATGTTATCCACCCTGAGTTCAGCACAAATCCAAAACAAAGTTCAAACCACTGAGAGGAAGATCAACTCTACCCCAGCCAAAACCAGCACACTGGACTCCCAAGTCTAATAGACTTGAAGGAATATCTCAAATACATTTCTCTGATCAGGAAGGCCTATTACATTTACTGTGACTGTATTTACTCCTCATTTGTGTTGCTCTCTGCACAGATTTTAGCCAACATTTCCTGAGAGAACCAACTATTAAAAGAATCCCTTTCAATCACTAGAAAATATGCATGGAAAATTATCTAAAAACTTATAAACTTAATTCTCTGAAGTAAAAACCTGCTTCTATCAGTTATGACAACCAAAACAGAAACCAGAAGAAATTCTCTCTGACTTCCTGGTCAAACAATAACTGAGCAACAGAGCTCCAGTCAGTAAAAGAAAAGGCAAAATGCCACAGCAAATCATCCAGTGGCCAAAAACTATTAGTTGAAAATTGTAACCATGTATTTACATAAATTGCTCAAGATATTCATAAACTGGAGTATGAATAACTATTCAAAGATTTTTTTAGCTCCATCTCCTGCATCAGAGAAAAATACCACACTGGAAGCATTAAAAGCATAAAATTATGATATTCTACTTATCTATATTTCCATTTTTGTATACACGTATTTTCTTAACTATTTGTCCAACAGTCTTAAAACAAAAGAAATCATATTCAAGCACTGTTACCACAGAAGGACTCTGCCAAGAGATAAGCACAGGATGGAGTGACAGGATAGTGCTGACTCCAGGCCTAGTGGAGGAAGATCTGGTTAGCACATCCTGGGTAATGCATCCAGGCAAGAATTCCTGCTGTGGCAAACTGCAAAAAGAAGCAACTTCTCCTATACAATTCACTGGTGAAACAAAGATCACCCCAAGTTATGGGACAGAGGGCATCTCTGACCACCAACGACCACTGAACTCCCCTGCCAAATACGTCTCTGTGGATACCTAGAGCTTGGACTGTAAGCTAAGCCACCACAGTGGGAATTTAAGATAAAGATGGTACTCTTGTCCAGGTGTTACCTCAGACTGAGGGGCAAAATAATAAGGCTTAGGGAGAAGGATGTATCACTAACAATGGACAAAACGAATACAGAATTTGCAGGCCACAGGGCAAGCCAACTCAGCAATTTTATTGAAGTCAGCTGCAACAGGGGAAAAGTTCTGGCAGGGGGAGATTTCAACTGCCAACTCATGGCCCACCAACCCAAAAGAAGAGAAAGACCAAGCATGGGACTAATTAGCATTATAAGTGAGGAAATCATTTAACCAATAGAATAAGAGAACTGTGTAGACAGTAAAAATGTTTTAACTACCTTGGGACCCTCACCACCAAGAAGTTCAGGGTGAGGAAGGGCCAACAGGATGATGCTGGATCTATGGGTGGTAACTATCTTCTGCTTGATCTCTCTTGATCTCTCTCTCTCCTCCCCCTCCCCCCCTATTCTATTTATTTATATCTCTCTACCTCACATTTACTGTTAAATAAAATCTGTATTATTGACTTTGGCATATGGACTCATGTGCATCTTGATTCGGGCAGAGACATCTCTCATCGGATCTTAACATGCTTGTAGCTCAGAAAGTCAACTGTATCCTGGGCTGCATCCAAAGCAGCATGGGCAGCAGGGCCAGGGAGGGAACTGTGCCCCTCTGCTCTGGGAGACCCCACTTGGAGTGTTATGTCCAGCTCTGGGGCCCCCCGCATAGGAAGAACACAAACCTACTGGAGCAAGTCCAGAGGAGGCCTCAAGGATGATCAGAGGGATGAAGCACCTCTCCTAGGAAGTCAGGCTGAGAGAGTTAGGGCTGTTCAGCCTAGAGAACTGAAGGTTCTGGAGAGACTTTCTGCAGCCTTCCAGTCCTAAAGGGACTACAAGATAGATGAGGAGAGGCTTTTTAGCAGGACCTGTTGCAATTTGACAAGGAATAATGATTTTAAACTAGAAGAGGGTAAGTTTAGACTAGATATAAAAAAGGAAGTTTTTGCTATGAGGGTGATGAGGCACTGGAACACCTTGCCCAGAGAGATGGTGGATGCCCCATCCCTGGAAACATTTAATGTCAGGCTGGATGGAACTCTGAGCAATTCAATGTAGTTGAAGATGTCCAACCTTCATTGCAGGGTGGGGCTGGACTAGATGGCCTTTAAAGGTCCCTTTCAACCCAAATAATTCTTTAGGATTCTCCTCTTTCTTCGGTCGAGTACCTGGTTTCCCACATGCACAGTGTCAGATGCAAGAATTAATTTCCTCATTCAGCTACTTTATTCCTACAATGTCTCAAAGATAATTTTTTTGTTTGTTTATAGTTCAGTTCATTTTTACTGCAAAATGTAAAAAGCTGTGAACATATGCATGGTGTGGTTAGCTATTTTAGTAACTACTGTGTTGAAATGAATAATGGAAAATCTTAGCTCTGGAGTACAATAGTTATAGCTGGATGAAAGACATGTAGATAAGAATTGAAGCTGATATAAAAAGAGCAATTTGGGAAAAAACCATAACCAACACTTTATATGTGTTCATATGCACCACCTCAGTCAAGAAGGGTAAAATCTGCTGAAAATATGCTATCTTTTACTGTTGTTTCAGAAAATATGCATAAAAGAAGTGCACTGATTTGAATTTTATGAATTTTATGAATTCCCTTGCTAGCACTATAAAAATAAAGCCTGTTGATTTAAGTAAAAACCTAAACCAATTAAAAAAATCAAACCAACAAACCCAAAATCTCAAGTCTTTCTGTGATGTAATTTTAGTGAAAACAAAGTCCTTGAGGGTATTTTATCTTCATACTTTTCTGTTTCTTCAAATGTCCTTAAAAACCCAAATGCAGCTCTACTTAATAAAGTTTATTGAATTAACAAAATAATCCAATTAATTAAATCAGTTTGTTTGAAATGATATAGCTGTAAACAAAAATAACTCCTGCATAAGCAATAAATATTTTGTAAATACTTTATTAAGAACTTCAACAAATGTCTTTAAGAACATTTTTTATTTCAAGAACATCTTCAAAAAATTGTAGCAAAATTGTTATCAAAATTATGATGTAAAATACTGAAACAGAAAATAAACTTCATGTTTCTAGTAGGTTTAAGAAAAAATTAGGAGGGCAACAGGGCTTTAAACTGACATTATATTGGATGGTTCAGGAACATAATAGCAATGAGAACAAAAGTTATTTTTATTTGTATCTGCAGAAGAAATTATAACTAATTCAACAATATTATTTGCAGTTTGATTAATAATTTTTGCAGTATGTGAGTTGTACATGACTTTGCTTAAAATGCAGTTTATTCCACATTGTTTCACATAGTGAGAAGTCCTTATTTTTAGAGGCTACACAGGACCTTAAGTCTAGAACACAGATATGTTAAACTCCTGAATGGACTTCTCCACCTGTTCTCTCAAAATTACCTTATAGACAGAGTGAATGTAAGATGAAATCTATTGCAATTTAATCTTTAGAATCTAAGAAAAATTAACTATAATTAATATACAATCACAGAAAAAAAATACTAATCTAAGCTGACATTGATGACTTACTCATCTAATATATCTAGGGTTTTCATTACCTTTCACCAAGACTGGAAGTATTACACTAAACTGAAAGCTTAGCGGGAAGACACCTGTGAAATCTGATGACAGATTACGGCTACTGTGGGAATACTTTCATTATTTTAAGTCTGAGTACTTAATATCACACTTCAATGGTAAATTATTACCTTTTATGTCTAATTTCATTTTATTTATAAAAAAGATTACTTTTAAGAGCTCTGAAAGGATAGCTCTAAACCCCTGACATTTTCAGTGGCATATTAACAGTATTTCCAGTTTTAGAAGAAAATCTCTTTCTTAAGAGCTCATTTCAACACACAAATTCACTTTAAGACCTGCACAGGACTCAGCTGGACTCTTACCACTAGAGCTACAAGTTAACTGAACCTTTATGGCTGGCAAATTTACAAGGCACTTCCTGACTACTGCGCTCTGTTCTATTTATCAAAAACCAAAGCTCAGTCCATTATTTGGGTTTAACTCCATACAGCTTGTCAAGCAAACTTCACTACTAATTTCAGTTATCACAGTTTACATCTAACTTAGTTCTGGAGGACAGGGGAGGAGGGGAGAAGGAAGACCATGCCCCATTAAATGTCTATTTTAAGGCTAATATGCGGGCTTACACATGAATTAAGTGATGTGCAGTCCTTGGCTGTCTCTCTGGCCATGGATGAATTTCATCCATTATGAACACACCAAACAAACAACACTAATAACTGAATATGTGTGAGAAATATCTAAGTAGTCTTGACAAGCTCTGCTCTAGACAGCTTGCACTTATGGGAAAAATTGAAGAGCTCAGCATAGAAATTTGCGTGGAATAAAATTTTGTGTAGGAGTCCTTATGCTGTGTGGCATCAAACTGCTTCAAGTGAAAAAAAAACCCACCAAAACATTCAGTTTCCAAAATGGGTTTCATCTGGGACAAAATTTCAAACCACATCTTGAATTAAAGGCTTCATCCAAAGAATGCTTAGTATATAATAGCAAAGTATTTTTGAGAACGGAGGATTGAAATTCAGCCTTTCCTATTTTCTTCCTCCTCTGAGATGAGTGGCGCATTGCTATGGACAGCCAAATGCTCACACTTTCATGTTTTTTGACCCAACTGGGTCTTGGCAATAGTCAATGCAAAGTAGAATAACTTCAACAAACCTGAAAATAATGTCCCTTTCACTTTCAATTACTTCAGGGTAAAATACTGATTTGGAAGAAGTAAGTTAACTTCTCTCAGGCACAAGGGAGAATTAGTATCCATGAGGCTTTGACTTATTACTGTGCTAAGTTCTGAACTCTTGGGAAAAGGCCAGTGCTGTTGACATATTAGCTTCAGTACTTTGAGCAGAACCTGAATTTTATGTGATTTAAGAAAGTCATGCATGCTGGCCTGCAAACGAGACCACCACAGAGAGGCTTGTGAATCTCAGCAGGGCTTCCCTGACATGAAGAATAATAGCACTTAGGTTACTCATACTTTATCAAAACAGTTTTGTAAACATGCCCTATGTTCTGGAAAAACTTCAAATCTGTATCTACAGGGCATATAAATTGGTTTGGCTTCACTAATAAGATGATTCTGAGCTGTGAGCCCAAAACTGCAAAAATTTTCAAGAAAGTTTTAGACATAACGGTTGAACCCATTTAAGTCAAAGGCAACATACACTGTGACCTTAAGTTACACAGAATTAATTAAAAAATAAAGTCTGTTCATTCTAGTGAAATGGAAAAAAAGACCTTAGGAGAAAAACAATTTAATGGAGAAAATAAGGTAAAAAAATCACTGTTCATTCTTGAAGAAAAAAAATTCTATAACTTTTCTGCACTTTACTCAGAAAGCATATTTTTATTGGCATCCCTAGACAATTCATCTTCACATAAAACCAGGCAAAATTACTGCACATAGAACTTTAGTCCAAATATTTGAGCAAAAGCATATGAATATTATGTTCTAAACAAAACTCCACCACAGACTTAATTATCAAGTTTGATAGAATATAGAACCTATAATAATAAACTAAAGAAATTATGAGAAAATTAAAAAGAAATCATGATGATTATAAGAGATGGAGGCAAAATATACTCCTTGATTACTTGGAACTATTTTACTACATTCAGAATTTAATAGGACATGCAAATTATCCCACAATATTTCCTGTCCTCTACTGCCAAGCCCATGAGGCATGTCCCATGCTTTGATTTCAACACAAAATTTCATAGTGTGAACTGTTCACTGAAGTCTTCTTGGTAATGTTTCAGAGTACTAAGATTTTAGGAGTGTTTATTTTCTATTTCATGGATATTTCAGTAGGAAGAATATGTCTGTGATTGCACTCTTGATGAAGCCTCTTATTTAAATCTCCTTACCTGCCATGGAAAGATAAAAAGACATTGTGTAGCGACAGCATCTGTATTGGGCATAGCTCCCACAGGGGAAATTACCCTTTAATAGTGTTAAACTTGATGGCGTGTGAATGGTTATGTGGTACTTGAAGTGAATGAACCAATTCATCTTTCAGATTAGGGCCACATGCCTGTAAGTGATAAGTGCTTTGTCTCAAAAGAAAAAAAAAGAACACAACAACATAAAAATATTTTACTGTCACATTTACTACCACCTGATGTTAAACTAACTTCTAGAAAGGGTGCAGTAGAATGAGTGAAATAAATCAATGAGGAAAATTTCTTTGCTCCTTTCCAGTCAAGCTGTATTTTAAACATTAACATTATTCATGACATAAAAATACTAATTAATATATAGAGGGGAAACTATTTTTGTTATATGGAATGACAGAACAATAAATAATAAATCGTCTGTGCCCAGCTCAAATTCACTAGATATTTCACCTGAATCTTGTTTTGAACAAATAACTAACCCACATTATTTCATTTGTTACTTTTCCAGCTTGGTTTTGTGCAAGACCAAACAGTACTTAAGGAGGAGAGAGTCAGGGAAATTCTGACTTAGGCAATTTGTTACATTCCAGTAAAAACAAGAGCCCACAGTTTTTTTATTAAATACATTAATCTGAAAATTCTGAAGTCATTCTGCAAAGTGTCTTTTCTAGGCAGATAAGCTAAAGGTGACAGGAGAGACTGGTTTTCATATCCAACTGCAAACAGAGTTGAGTATTGAAGACAGTATTTTTATTTGTGAAGTTAGAGATAGCTATGACATCAATGCACTGCTGGACATAAAAGAAGAAAATTAGAAGTTTGGAATAGGAAAGTTTGGAATAGATAAGCTGAATCTATAGCAAAAGATTCAAAGTTAGGAAACCACCAATACTGCCAATATCCACCTATCAAGTATTATGCATGACAGATTTAGCCATTTCTGGATTATATCACTGGGTCAATATTTTGCAGTCAAAGATGTCAAACCTCCTGATTGCCTTTGAAGAGAGCACTGTTTAGCAAACATATTGCACAATCTTCTGCAAAATCCTAGAAGGAAAATTAAAAAGTCCATCCCAGCTTAAGGAATATTGTAAAGTCACATGCCATTTTCCTAGCAGGCAACACAAACTTCCACAGTCAACCAGATGGCTCACATTTTCCATGTCATGTTCCGGGTAAATCATCACATTCTTCAGTGGTGGTTATGTGCTATATCACTCTCCACTAAGAGCAGAGTAATAGCAATAAAATACAAATATTATACTAGCAGCAGCATGACTGAGTTATTTGGCTATTTTAGAATGAAAGTAATTTGATATAAAAGTATTTTACATGTAGAATAGTTGATTTTCTTCTCTCCTCACCTATAAAAATATCTTTCCCTTGCCCAAAATCTGAAAATGTAGGTACTTAAAAAATTTTTGATGCTTGAAGGAGAATCACAGAAATGAATGCATTGGTATACATGACAAATGAGTACAGCTTTTATAAAAAGCATGCTTCATTCATAACTTTGCTTGTTACAGTGAATAGGCCCAATTGCTTTATTTCAGTATCATCTTGGCAACATCTGGCAGATGTGCTTGTCATTCATTTACAAACTGTAGTCGGTTCATGCTCAGCTCTGATCTTGTCTTTTTTTGATTCATTATTTTTGACTGGTTATCAGTTACGAAGTAAAATATGTTGTTCTGACCATGAGGAATGCTTATTAGTTACGTATTAGATGCAGTATTTTTCCCAAAATAAATAGTTAATTGATATCAAATGCCACCAAATTATAAATTTGGCTTTTGAAAGTCAGTAAGACTTATTTAGTGATACTCTCAATACACCACAAAAAGGAGTTAGGGGAATGATCAAAGACAGGATATTTGATCATGTTGCTCTTGTAAATTCCCTTCAGACTTTGGCGCTTCTTTCCCCTAACTAGTGCTGGCAAAAAGCTTACTTCATTAATGCTGATCACTGGAAGAGGGTTCCATGACACAGACCCATCTTCCAGCTTCTACTCTAGCCCTTGTAGTTAAAAGCAGAGGTACCTTGTCCTTTCAACACCTAGGATACTGGACAGTACCAGAAAAATCTCAGTGTCAAGAATTAGTTTTTTTAAGCTGTTCTTTCTTAACCATTTTCTTCACCTCAGATGCAGGCTTGAGTTACATAAAGGAAAAAAAAAAATTAAAAGCAAACAGCATGCTTGCAAAAGCTCTAAAAGGGCAGAAGTGACAAAAAGAAAGACAATCACTGCACATTACAGAAACACATCCCAAATGTCTCCCTCTATGATTCAGAGGACAAACTATAAATGACTGCTTAACCTGTGGGTTTAGATTCTCAGTTCTATTTCCTATTCTATTTGGTATCCTCAGATAACATTCTGAGAAAGTAGCCGTTGAGCTGGGGAAGGATACTGACTTCTATATCCCTGTTTATCCCTGACAGAGGTCCTCATTCCCTGGGAGTCCCTCTGAGGTTGCCCACTATTTTCATTCCCCTTTCTCACCTTTGCCTTTCTGCTAAGAACATATTTATCTGTTGGTCAATCAGGCATTTCAGTCTGTAGTCAACCACATTACTGGCTGCTGCATTCTGCTTTGTAAATATTAATATTGGTTGGGTATCTGCTCAAGTGTGAAATAGTCTTTTAGCCACCAGGTCTGTGTTTGGCAAAGCCCTTATCAGACTTCTAGGCAATGTGAAGCTGAATCTCTTTCCACTCAGATAAGCAACACTCTTCTTTGAGCCACTCACATTTCTTTTTTCCTCAATTCATTTTAAATCCTCAGCTGTCAGATGTGGCTCCCTATGTGGCCATATAAATGTTTGTGCCAGAACAATAGGCACCAGAGGGAGGGATGGGAAAGTGTATTGACAGGGAAAGACTGTACTTCTGTAAGTGATGGCTTACGGCAATTTGAAACATGAATGAATCAATTACTTGCCTTCTTCTGACACACACACATTAAATATATTGACTTAATAATGCCCCCATCAAATACAGTTTACTTGCAAAAAAAGGATACATAGAATGTAAAAAATGCCATCTACCAATCAAAAACATATTTTAGTGGAACTTCAGGGATTCAGTCATGTCCAAAATCACTGCTGCTCTTAGAAGCTCCAGCATGGGTTAAAGCAGAGGGAGAGTGACCAACACAAAGTTTCAGGAATATTTGCTTTGATGGTTTCTTTGAAGGAAAGTTTATTCATTACTTATTGGTACAAACTCTCCTCTTTGGGGATTGCCAGTGGCCTCAGTTACCTTGTTCTAACAGTATGAGCAAGAGGAAAAAAAAAATCAATAAAAAAGACAGGATCAACCATCATGTTTGTAGCTTGCTTCCCCATTCAATTTCAGATACTACACTAGCAGTTTTCCTGATAATTTTTATTTCAGTTTTTCTGAGTATCATCTCACATAAATTTTCTTTGTCAATTACACTGTCAGTTGCTTTAAAAAAAATAGGAAATCTTCATTTCTTCCTTCCAGCTCTTTCAATTTTCCTTTTTTTTCTTTTCTACTAGCATGCAAAATAAATTAATGTGACTTTAGAGAATATGGATAAGACACGATAGTAGAAAGTTGAAAAAATACCATGCACTGGCTTTGGCCTTAGACAAAGTCTCATGTCAAAGAAATATTTCAGACATGAGCCACCTTGGTGGCTGATCCTGAATAATAACAGGCAATAAGCAAGTGCAAAACAATGGGAAATGAACATCCAGTAACTTTTGGTTACCAAGAACTAGCAGTGAATATATGAACTGGGCAAGAGCCCAGAGTGAATTACCCTCAGGGTTCAAACATTAAGAGCAAAGCAATTCAGAATACACTCAAGATCATATTTGTATAGTTTATGCCACTCCTTGCTGGTCCCTGGGATAACAGAAAGTTCTCAATCTGCAACAATTCTGCGAAAAGACCAGAAATGTTTGCTGAATGCTTTTCTTAAGTAACAGTGCTGGTCATCAGTGAGGTCTTTCTCACTTCAGTGTATGCAGCATGAAGCATATTTGAGACTTACATTTCAACTATAGCAGTGCCATTCACCTATTTTATCATTAAGGTCTGGTACATGAAAAATAAAGTAACACAAAATTACATATGTGGGACATTCTATCCTAAACCATGTAAAAACATGCCAGTAATAACAACTCACTTTTTTTAGATCCAAATTCCTAGATCACCTTAATGGCATAATTCAAAACAGTCATCCAAAGCTACAGAAAATACGAATATACATGCAAAAAGCAAAAAAATTTGATATGGTATATATTAAAGTAAAAAAAAAAAATACTCAATACGTAAGGTAAAATGAATTTGCACAAAACATTTTTCCTCTGGAAAAAGAAAAATAGCTTGTAAATCATTTGCATATTAAAGTATTATAAATGCATATGAACAAAGTTATTATGACTATATAACTGGCAGGGGGCAAACAATTTAACTTCAGTGACTCAGATTTCCAAGTGCAATCTATACAGTGATTAATCAGGGAAAGGGATATCTGTGCCCTTCTCATTTTTAGTATTCCCCAGAAAGGAACCCAAATACTCCTCTCTTGCTATATTCACTGGCCTCAGTCTTCTTGTAGTGCAATATTTTACTTCCTACATGCTTTGTTTTTCCTCTATTTTGTTTCCCTTATAAGCTAAAATAATTTAACCAAGCTTTACCAATGATAGCATATCTTTCCTATTCAGCTGTACATTGAGCTTTCAAATTCAAGGCAGTTACCCTGAACAAATTGGAGTTTTTGCCCAAAAATGTAATTTTCTTTTGCTTTTCAATGTCAATATAAAAGTCAGGGTTCTTCTGTCTCGCTCCCCGAGTTCCTCCACCGGTAAAATGTAAGTCATCCCTTCTGTAAAAAGCTTCAAGACCTGCTGAAAATATTACACGACAACTGGATACTAATAATTCATTAGATTAAATTGCACTGGTTTCTGACAAAATAAATTCCAAATTTATTTTGGGATTATAGATTAAAGTACACTTGGGCCAAGAAAAATTAAAATCCAAACCATAAACTAGGTAACAGTTTTATCTCATGTGACTGTAGAAGATGTCGCCCTTTTATATTCTTACTACTATCTCTGGTCTGCTAATGTATGTGGTATTGTCACAGTATTACTGTGGATTGACAAATTCAGGAGAGCAAAGGAAGTCAAAATCCTTAGTGGAAAAGACAAATGAAAGGCCAAGGATTACAAGTTCGGTTGTTCAGGATGCTTCTGATTGACTTGGTCTGATTTTCACTCCACAGTCAAAAGTTTATTAAATTCTCCCTTCCATTTTTTTTTATTTAATTAGACTTAAAAAGTGTGAAATGTTGATAAAAGGCAGAAAAAGATGCTGATATTGAGTCCTACATTCTTCTCACAAGATACTGTAACTTGCACATTTCAGATCTAGCTTTTGTGTCAAGCTTAGTATGCACAAATTGCAGAGCTTTAGAGCTGCCTGTATTCCAGGCAAGGTCACAGATAGGTGACTCACACTGGCAGAGACTTTTAGTGACAGAAGAAAAAAATTTGAAATATCCTTTTATTTCCCCACAACCAAAATTCAGGGAATGGTGCCTGTGCTATGGTGCTATTCCATTGCTCTAGCTGGGTGTGCTTTTGCTGACTATACTAACATGAATTAAGAGGCACAATCTTGGCTATAAGTTCTGTTTCTTTAGTGAAAGACTTTAAACTGGATTTTATGAACCAGTAATGAACTGCCTTCTGACACAAATACCACCAACTGTTCCTTCTATTAAAACAAAGACCATTCTTCACAGAAAACTTAAAATCTTTTTTGACCGTACTTTTCAACCTATTGTCAATGATATTATTTATAATTTACACTCCTCAGTAGATGTTCATAATAAGAAAACAGAAAACACAAGTGTTTGGTTTTTTTAAAATTATCTAATCATAGTTGAGATAATGCATTTTTAAAAATATATTAGGGTCTAGAGGACAATTGTTTCTTCTCTTGCTGAGGGTGAGTTTTGACTTCTGTCTTTTGTTTTAAGATATGTTTTTTCATTCCAGCAAGTGAAAGGATTGTATTTTTAGAAAATGTAAAATAAGTGGGGAAATCCATGTAAGAAAAGAAAAAACAATCGAAGTTATTCAATAACTTTCAACACTTTTGGAAATCACTTGTTTTTCTTCTTAAAACTACCTTTCTTTCTTTTAGGACAAAAATTATTTTAAATCTTTGTACTTAAAATACTTTAGCTTTGGATGAAACATATTTTTCACTGAAAAAAAACTATAGCATTTTTTTGCGAACACAACTAGTGCTTCAAATATATTTTCCACATCTTACATCACTTTACAGCAGTCTGTGACACTACTGAAACAATAATTCCACAGATCTCTTTTATGATATTTGTCTGAAGCTATTTCAATGTCTTTATACAAAATAATAGAAGGCAGAAAGGGACAAAAAATTTGACTAATTTTAATGTGTATGATAAAGTAGTTAGAATAAAGGTATCTCTGGATGATGCAGCATCTATGGTTAATACAGATGCAGTAGTAGAAGTACAGATACAGAAATACATTTCTACTAATGGCAAAACATTATATAATATATCCATATAACAAAAAATGACACATTTCTTCAGCAGGTAGAAGCAGGCAATTCTTTCACAATCATCACCTCCTTTGCTTCCTACTGCTATTGTTGCACTCAATAATAAGAATTTCCGTTCTGGTATTGTATGGTTACATTTCTTATAGCATGGCTCAGATTCTGAACAGAGTTACACTGCTGTGAATCCAGCTTCACGCCAGCAATGCTGATGAAGGTGCTCTGGTCTTTCGTCATGCTCACACATATGAACGCAAGTCAGGTTCTGTTGTCTCTTTCATTCCTAGCCATTAATCTGAATATGTGCAAGATAGACATGCTCCTATTATTCAGCAATGCTACAGCTGGACCTGGAGGTTCTCAGCTCCCTTTTAGCATCGGCTAAAACCTCTTGGTTTCCAAAAACTTGGAAATGTTTTCATGGTCATTGTTGAAAAACTCTGTTAGGATTATATTCTGCACTGGAACTATTGTGTTGCCTTGCAGTTCATTTTTTGTAGTTTCTTTATTTAGCTATGTTTTTTAAAACATACCTGTTAGAAAAGGATTCATCATTTTTATATGATGAAATATTTTCTGCCTTGTGGAACAACTTAAGTAGGCAGTCCAGGCATACACATATGGACAGCTAAAAGCCTGGAGACCAGGAAACTCTGCTAGAGATTGGAAGTGTTTCCTGAGTGAAGCGATATCTGAGTTGTGTTTCTTAGGATGACATGCTGCACTTAGCCGTCTAAGTTCAACCACATATGCTAAATCTTCTCTTTTTGATGTGGATTTCAGTTTTACCTTAGCTGAAATACAGCTTAGAGATATTTGCCACTCTCCTGTCATGTAAGCAATGAAAAATTTCAAGGTTTATCCTCCTCATGTTTCTTTGATAAAGACTTTACTAAGCACATCAAGCATTTCAGAGTAATGATAAAGTACAAGCAGAAGCTTACGGCTGGGAAGTAAATGAGTGAAAGAGGTTTGGAAATGGTATATGCAGTAGCTGATCAGAGACAAAGCTAACAAAAATAGCACTGGATGAAATCCACAAAAAAAAAATCTTTCTTTAACTGGTACATAAGTATCCACAAGAGTGTGCCATGCTCCTTTTCTGCCCTGCCTGCCACTGCAGGTTCCTAATGTCACTGGGGGGTGCCTGTCCAACCCTGCTTTGATGAACATCTTTGTAGGAGAATGGGCACCTGCTTCTGGCAAAGAGGTCCACTGCAGTGCTGACCACGAGGGTGGTGGGGCCAGACATCCTGCTCAGGTCTGACACATGGCTCGAAGTGTCACGACAGCAGCACCCAAGGCAAGAGCGCTCAGGGAAGAGATGAGAGGTAACACTCTCTAAGGAGAAGCATCCATGCTGACCGTCAAGACAAGCTGCAAAACTGCTTCCCACTCCCTTCTGCTCAGGGACACAAGCTAGACAACCATGTCAGTTATGCTTATTGTTTTTATTTGAGCCTTTTTTCAGAAATAAATGAAACTCTTGCTTGTATCAAGGGACACCCTGAGAATGGGCTCAATTTATAGAGAAGCAACCATTGTCTGATATGCATGACTTCAAACATAAGAAACAGTGATAGTCACTGAATGGCAGTCTGCAGCATTAAACTTACCCCCTCTGTGAGCAGCATGTCTTTTCAGGATTAACAATTTATGAAGTTAATGAACATGTAAGTATGCAGCTGTCCTTTTCTATTTTTAATAACCAAAAAGAAAATGTCACCAAGTAAAGGAGAAAAAAGCTGTTTCTCAGTTGGGACGGTACAGAAAACAGTGGCAGAGTTATTCTCTGTGCTGTAAAATGGTACTAACAAATTTTGTCATGGACCTTAAAAATGTCATGGAGTTAAAAAACTCTCTTCATTTTGCTTTTATGTTATTATTGAAGTGTTCTTTGAAAGAACTTATTTTAACTCTGATTTAAAATTTATACTACCCGACGTGTAGCTTTGTATAAACAAGCATTAACCAAAACTACTTGAGATATTTCACTATTTAATTGCATTTTCTTTCTGTTTTACACAAGACTTCATAAAAAATAACCCTTTACTTTTCTGGGCATTTATGTATGAAGAATCCATAAGTGTTTTGCAAAACTTCAAACATGGACAAAAAACTTTCAATGTTTAAATACAGTAGTCCTCAGAGGGGGTTTTTATGTAAACGTGTATTTTTCTGCTTGCCACCAGTTTCGTGGACTTTGGTAATGGTTGTGCTATAAATACTTTGATAGGAATAGAATATGCAGCTGCATTAAAAGACTAGTTTTGAGCAATAAATATTTTGCTAGGATATCAGTACAATTTCTTACTCATTTGAAAAGTATTGTGAAACTTGTGCAGTAATGATCTGTAAAAAGTCAGATAAGGGCAGGACTGATACAGGAATACAAAGGTGGCCACAGACTTGACTACATGGGATGTGAAGATGAAAATGGAATCGTTGAGCTAGAGAAAAGTGGGTTCTTTTGTTCAGAATAATACTTGAGATGGGTCTCATTTAATATCTGCAGTAATGACCTTCGCAAAGAAACATGCTGCAGAAATGTGGCAACACAAAGTTGTAAGACATTACAGAGGAAAAATCATACTGAAAATGAGGTGATGATGAAGATCTAAATAATAGTAACAGGATGAAAGTTAATGGTACAAAAATGCATCTTGGAAATTATCAACAAGAATTTCTTCCTTAAGCATCTGAGTGGAAACAAAAGGAGAGCAAAGAATTGGTTGTGCTAATTGATCACAGTTCCCCTGAACAAAGTAATACAGTCATGAAAGAAAAAGTTGTATGCAATTCCAGAACATAACAAGTTAGGAATACCCAGAAGGAAAAATTGTACCGCTCTGCAAGGTACAGGTAAGACCTGACCCAGAATACTGTGTTTAATTATGGCTTCTCATACTTATGAAAGACACTTCAAATTAAAGAAAGTGCTCCTAACTTTTTTCCTCTTTTTTAAATACTTTTTTTTTTTTTACTTGAAAGCCCAAAAGAAGAAAACGTAATGCAAATAGAAATGATAGTGTTGGTACAAAGATAGGTTGATTTTAACCAATTATGAGTTCAGAAGCTTTCTAACAAGCCAGAACAACAAGGTTTTTGCAGTTTGTTAAGTTTATACACATGTGGCTGCTTGAGATAGTACAAATTCAGTAAACTGCGAATTGCTTTCCAGCACATCTATTATGAGATCCCCAAATTAGCTACAGCTTTGGGTTGGATCTGCATGGATAATTTCCTTATAGGTACTTCTCAAAATCTTTTGATAAATTAAGGTGGAAGAGAAGAACTAAATCAAAACCAGGTTTTCCTTGAATTGCTTGTGCTGTGGGCCGACAGATTTTTTTCTGGGAGTTGCACTGTAACTGCAGAGTTCACTCAGCAGCAGTAAAGACTCATGTACAGAAGGCTTGAGGGCTAGAAAACGCCATTTATTGAGAATGCCCCATCTTTTTATAGATGGGTTCGTTAAGTCGGTTCACACTGGTCAGTAAGTTAGCAAGCAAAGGCTGATTGGTGAAGGAAAAGAAACAATCATTTGAAAGACACCCCAGGAAAAACATCATGTAGCTCACGCACAGACTGCAGGTGGAAATCTTGTTTTGATTCCTTGCATTCCTTCAGAAGTTTTCTCACTCAGCACAGCCTGAGAAAAGTTGCTTTTCTCAGGCTCTATGAGCCTGGCAGCTACATTGCACACTTAGCAGCTTTGCAGCTCATGTCCACTCTCAGTACACCCAGTGAAGGCACCAGGCAGAAGCAATCTTTCCTCCCTTTGCCCAGCCTACATAACAGTGCAATGCACCAGCTTACACAAAAATTAATGCAACTGCTTTCTGTCATGACTCACAATGAAGGTGGTCAGTTATACAAAACCCAGAATTTTATAAATCCTGCATTCTTCCCAGAAAAACAAACAGAAAAGCCCCTACTCAGCAGGTCTTCCCAGGAATTTGCTCTACAGTTGGAAGTAGCACATGCATTGTATACATGGTGCTGCAAACATGGTGATTAACAGCCAAGCTCTCAGCAGAGCATGTGGAATTAAGGCAATGTGTCACTCTGAGATGAAAGGGCTGCAAAATATTTTGGAGGCAGATGAGAATAATGATGCAAACAAAAAAAAAAAAAGGCACAAACTTTATACTGGTAGAGAGAGGAGGATGAGACTGTGTTAGAAGATCTGCTAGATTCAAACAACTTTTATTATCTATTTAAAACTATATATGCTGCTCTTGATCTTTTGGAAACTGTCTTAACAACTCTGTTTATGTGTAATGATAGCAGGCTCACCTTTTAGTGAAACCCTGTCATCATAATTGGAGAGTATGCACCCAACATGCTGTTGATTTCATAAGACTTCATCACTTCCTTGGCTGTCAGTCTCAGCAATTGCAATGTTATGTTCCTTCCTCCCACACTGTAATTTCTTTAGCACAGGGCAGGCAGTGGAGCATGATGTTTACACTGCTATCTCCACTGCTGCTGCTACTTCATCAAATGCATCTGTGATACAAGTTGCTCAACCATTATGAGAAAAATAATGTATATTGAAGCAGGCTACTCATTATGCTGTAATTATTCAGTAAAGGTATTTTTAATGTATATTTAATTTCCATCATCACTACAATCTGCATACAGCTGCCTATAAGTCTCAAACAAAAACAAATAATTGTAATCTAGACTCATTAGTGCTACAGTTATGAAGTCAATTCATACACATATGAAAACCTTCATTGTTTCAGAAAGCTAAGTTTTTTGGGTTAATGTTAATAACCTGTTTTCTTAGTTTATCTGCACTAAGGATTAATTACTGTGTTTAGAAAAAGAGTATACTGTGTTTACTTTTGGGACAACATGTAACATACTTTTCTCCTTTGAAGGTGTCAGCAGCAACTGAATAGAATATTCACTGCCAGCAGACCCTAAATATCTGTCCATTGAAGAAGAACCTTTAAAGTTTCTTCCATATTCCTCTTGAAAAACATACATTTATATTTATACACCTGCGCTATGATTCCAGGAGGGAAACTTAAGACTTAAAATCCCTCTGGAAGCCAGAGCAATCTTTATCGTAATATATTTATAAGGCAGATACCTGGCATACACCAAAACAAATGGTCATCAACAGGAGCAGAATTCACGGGACATATAAGCAGCAAGGGTAGACATCCTCTGATAGATTTTGCTGAAAGGATACAAAAGATCTAAAGTTTAAACTGCTGTTCTCTTTGCACCTCTGGAAGAGGTTACTGCCCCCTGAAACAGTAAAGAAGATAATGTGCTGGCACCTCTGGTGCCTCAATTCACAGCCCGATAACCAAATCTATTAATAAAACAACATTTCAGTGTTGCATTAATAGATATCACTTTTTCTTGATTCTGACATTGTAGGTCAGAGATGTTCCTTTTATCACTGAGATACCACGTATTTCTAATTTAAACAACAAGTGCAGCCTTTTTAATTTATATTTAGAAGTTGTTTTGCTCAATAATCCTGTAGTTCACAGATAGTATTCTTGGTGAGCTGGTCTCCTGATATGTAGCAAATACTCTGTCCATAACAGAATGTATTTAATATGATGGCTTTATATTCTCTATGATTTCATCATTGACACTAACTGAAAATTAAGAGAAAATGTAGATAGGTATGTCAACTAATTAATTAGCATCACAGTGTGTGCAGAAAATGCCACATAAATGCAACATATACGCTATGGAAAGCTTTTGTGCAGATTATCTATTATGAATTGTATTGGGACACTAGATATGGTATACAAGATGGTGCCCATGTAAAGTCGTTTTCATTGATTTTACTGATATCAGTGCTGTTAGAACTGTTGAAAATATGCATTTGGATATTATTTTTCTCTTTCAAAATTTTATGTAGCCCAGTCCCACATTTACTACTCTGTACAGACATTTCAGTGTTGATTTTCTTCAGCCTGCAAACAAAATTGGAGGAATACAGTGAAATCTTTGAATTGTAGCATAAGGCTGAACTGTGCAAATAAAATGTCTACAGAAAAAATACATATTAATAAATACAAGAAAACTCATGGAAAACTCTGCTGGTCAAGGATTGGCCAGACGCTGTACTTTGTGGCAGTGCTCCCTGAACAGTGATATACAATGCCAACAAGCTCTTTTTCAGACAGCATTTGGGCACAGCTTTAAAGAGAGTGTGGGTCAGGGTCTGTTCTTACAAGGTCAGCTACACACAGCTACAGTGGTTTTGGGTGAAGAGATGTTTATTGTATAAATGGGGACCTTTTGTCCCAACAACAGCTTGGGTTTTTTTAATTTGATACAAAGAACACAGTACAGATGGCCAAAATTCTCACTTCTGCTTAGCTTTCTTCTATTCCTTTGCTGAGAAGCCTAAGAAATAGCTCATGAGGGATCAAAACCATACAATCTAAGTGGTGTTGGACAAGCACTTCTGCCTGTATCTGCTTTGCTGCTGTTTTTCACTAATGACAAGCTCCAGAGACAGAGAGGTAACAGGAATTACATAACCCTACAATAGCTCTGACATTTGGTTAAGCTCTCCACAACAGCTCCCTACGCCTTCAGAGCTGCAGTGTGACACAGAGTCCTCTTCTGAAGTCTAAAGATACCTACTGGTACAAGACACTCAGGACAAGAAGTGAGGGGACAGTCATTTCTCCAGCGGTATCTCCAAATGTGGCACATGTACGTTACAGTTTAGCAAGATACTACAGCTGAAATCATTAGGAGTTTCTTGTTGCAAAATGGTTTGGAAGAAAGCAAGCAATTCTAGCTTGAAAGCAGATTTGCATACAGGAGCTTAATTTATCAAACTGTGGGATGTATTTTGGAAAAAGAGAGAATACAAACAAAGAAAAGGAGAAGCATATTTAAGGTGATTATGCCTTCCAATTACATACATCTTTACGCCCGGCACTTATCTTCTGACATGTAGAGTTTCTATTTTCCAAATAAAACACCTCAACACCTTAATTGAAAACAAATATGTTGAAAAACAGAGGAAAAAGCATTTCCTAATGCTGTAAAGTAAAGTGATATAAAGCCAGCTAAGAGCACAGTAGGATAAGGAATACAGCCTAATTGGTGATAAAATGTCAATATTCCAATAGATGTATATCATTGGAATTTAATTAGGCTGTCTCAGCAAGCAATAAATCATGTAAAAGATGAATTGAGAAAGAAGTCAACTGACTGCTGGGAAACACTTAAAGGTTGGTGAACCAAGCCTATTCTTTAGAGTAAATTAAGAACTAGCCCGGACACACTGAACAGAGGATTTGAAAAAAAGAGCAATGTCTAATATTAGTACAGGATTAAGAGACTGCACAAAGGCCGTGTTGTTCTACTCAGGTTATAATTATGATATCACTTATAATAAAAAAAGTATTAAGAAATACTTAAATGAGAGGAAGAACTAGACTGGAAAACTGGGCTAGTTATACACAGCTCCATTCTGAGAACTGGTAACAATTATTTTGCAGCACATGGACACTGCAGCTTCACCCTGTGTTCAGCAGGGCTCCATGGAGTGCTCCTCTACACTCCATCAACTGGATTAAAACCTTCAGTTCACAGGGTGTGCATGGAAAATGCAGTGCAAATGAACTGGTGGTCACATTTGCAGGATCAGGGCAGAAGAGCTGCAAGTGCAACACAGGCTAGATACGCACACAGAACCAAACAGAAAAAGGGAAGATGATGATGAGAAAATAAATGCAGTAGTTCTTGCAGCACTGAAGAGTAAAAGTAAAACAGAATTTACTCCATCTGTTGGAATAAAAACTATGGTTTTTTGCTGAGATCAGTGATGAGATTTTATTTTTTCCATGGGTCTCCTCAGTTCTTCATTAAAAAGGTGTCTGAGAAAAGCATGGGACATTTTAAAAAACTTTAAACCACCTGAAATACAGATCACATGAAGCAAAAGAAGTGGGGGGGTTTGGTTAATTTTTTGGTGGAGGCCAAGACGCAATAGAAATAAGACGATACAAGAAAATATATTCAGATTTGCTCAGAAAGTCACAACTGATTTTTTTTTTTTTTGCAACTTAATCACAATAGTTATCAATTCTAATTATTTAAAATTGATCGGATGAAACTTGAACTGACACAAAGTACCATTTCCCACAGAACAGACCTTCTCTTGTCATGTGTAAAAAGCAATAAATAGTCTTCTTTTATTCAAAAGTGATGCTATGACAGTTTGAATTATGCCTTGAGACAGGCATTTAGTTTGCATATTACAAATAGAATGGGACTCATGAGATCAGAAGGTTGAAGACCAAGTTTCTATGATTTTTATCTTTCAGGAAAAAAATCTGTATTTTTTTTAAACTTCTGCTTCTAATCTGCCCTTGTAAAATTTTATAGTGGTAAGGAAGAGAGAGGAAAAGTTCTCCAAGTGTTTGTAGATTTAACCATTATTTTGCCATTTTAAACTGTATACTAATATTGTATGGAATTAGCAGTGGTAGGTAGGTAGCCAGGAGTAGGAATTTATTTTCTTAACTTAGGTACAAAACACTCGCTGGCTCCGTGCTGCTCTTCAGTTTGAGACCATCCAAGTTACCGACAACTACCACATTACATCGAGAATTACCCATGGCATATTTTCAGAGCTGCACCTGAGCACAAGGGCAGTACTAACACACATCAAGTACATCACTTCTGGCATCAGACAAGCTTCACCAGCAATTGCTGGAGATGTGCTCCACCACCCTGTGTAGACCTGTCTTGTGGGAGGTAAAGAGTGTCCAAGATCTGCTATGCCTTCAGCAGCTCATTATTCTTAATTTTGTTTTTTATTAATTTGGAGATGTCCTTTTTGTTTTCATCTTTTAGAAATGGTAGCATATCCATGCAACCTCTGCATGTTTGCTGTGTTTAAATGCACTATTACTGTGACAACATCCAATGAGTCTACACAGCAATGGGAAATTTGCTCAATGATTTCTTTGGTATTGTGCAGGTTTTGGAAGACTGAAGCCTTTCCCTGGCATTTTATGATAAATAAGGTCTGCTAAACGTCTATTTCACAATAAATTTCCTGGTAAAAATTGGAGGGGTTTCCCTATTGGATAAATATTTAAGAAAGGTTTAAATCTCCATGTAAATTTATTTGTTGGAATTTTTTATTATTATTTTTTAGGATGTAATTTTGATATTAGATCATAGCCTTCTGGCAGTATTAAAGCATTTACTGTTCAAATTCTTTAGTGAAAGGACTCTCAAAATCATTTAGTTAGCATCTGGAACCCAGACATGCAGCCACATCCTTAGATGCATGTAGAATATATATAGAGATAGGATATTTTTGGTAATAACTTGAAGATTTGTTTGATTAGCTAATTCAAGTTCAGAAGAGTTGACCTTGCTGTGACAGAGTGCTTGATATTTGCTCAGTTTAAAACTATGTACAATAGCCTAGGTTTGCTGATGTGTTTTTGTGTTTTATTAAAGACTACTAATACTGTCATATTTTGTAAAATAAATAATTTGCTTTATAAATTTTTAAGAAAAGGACATCAAACTCTCAACCAAATCAGTCTTTGTTTCCTGCAAAAACCTTACACTGAAATTTTCTTGACAAAGCTACAGAACAAGAATTAAGTATAATTTGATTCTTGCAAACCATCCTGTACATTAATTTAAAAAAAAATTAATCATTACAAATCATATGTCTAGGGAAAATTGGTTATTTAAGGGAGAATTTGGCATTTAAATTTTGTTTCAAGTTGTTTGTGTAGAAGAAAAAAAGGACAACAAACAGCACCAGACCTGATCAATACAGAATAAAGTAACCCAGCTGAGGAAGCACTTTGATGATGGTTACCCAAAACTTCTCATACACTTCTGTTGATGCATACATGGAATCTTTTAATAATAACAGGGGAAAAAAAAACAAAATAAAGTTTATTTGGTGTTTTCTGACACTGAGTCTGCACTGGGACAATGAACAGCTTCTACCTCCCACATCACCTGTGTTTCAACCTTTAAAGCATTTGCTGGTAATGGAAGAAAAGCTGTTTATGCTACAAAAACTCTGACTGAACAAAGTGCGTCTGTATGACCCAGAGCTGTCTGGCTAACCCTTAGAGTTTACCTTCGAAATACCAGGCAAGACTAAAGTAAACATACAGGATTGCTGAGGTTAGAATGGATCTCTGGGAATCACCTGATCCAAAGACCCACTCAAACCAAGAGCAAACCAAGATCAACCACAGCAGGTTGCCTGGGACTGTGCCCAGTCAAGTTTTGAGCATCTCCCAGGATGCAGACTCCACAACCTCCAAGGGCAACCTATTTCAGTGTTCAACCATGCTCACAATAAACAGGGGATTTTGCATGTTTAAATAGAATTCATTCTATTTCCAATTGTGCTCACTGCCCTTACCCTGTCCCTGGGCACCACTTGGAAGGATGTGGTTCCATCTTCTTCCCTTTTTCCTAAAGGTATTTATACACATTGGTAAGTCCCCTCCTGAGTTTTTTGTTTTGTTTTGTTTTGTTTTTTCCCCAGACTAAACAGTCCCAGCTCTCTCCAATCTTCCTATGTGACACATGCTCTAAGCCTTTAATCACTTTTGTGCCTCTAGTATTGATTGGGGAGCCCACCACAAACCACAGCATTCCAGATGGGTCTCACAGGGCTGTGCAGCTGAGCAGTGCTCAGTATATATCCTGGGCATTCAGGCATGGAGGAAGCTTGCTAGTTTCTTTCAAAGAACACCTTTGGATCGGTTGATATTACAGGAGACAATAGGTGGTTCATTGGGAACTGTGAAACAATGCTTAACAAGAAAGTGAGAAGATGCAGTAATTAAAAGATTTCATTCTAATTCCTGGTCTTTCATTAGTTTTGCAGTTTGATTTAATTAATTTCAAACTAAATGACTGAAATTAATTATACTGCTTTTACTCATGTTGCCAAAATTCTGTATCACTGTGTCAATGAATTTTAGATTCTGTGAACTAAGCAGTAAAGGTACAAGGGGATCATTACTTTTCTTACATAGAATAGGAATCACCCAGAAGTATCAATAACTTGTTGTTACATTTTCTCCATCATGAGTTTTGCATTGGATCCTTCTAGAGAGAACCATGTGAAAAACCAGAAATGACTCAAGGAAGAGTTGTCAAAGCTACCCAGGTAACACCTGAATCACACAATCACAGTTAATGCTTCCAAATCACCTTCTGGGTTAGGATGTGACTTACTGAAATTCTTTTTAGAAAGAGCTTTGTTATGAGAGGAGGGTGGGTGCACACTGCCCCTGTGCTCTGTGCCCCTGTGTCTAGCCTGATTTTCTGAATCCCATAGTGAGGATTATTGCCTCAGCTGTAGCCTTGCTACAGGCTTGCAGTGAAAACCAGTGGCATACAGTGGCATACAGCATCAGGGCCACCCTTGGCAAACAGCAGGCGCACAGACACAGAGCCTTCGCATTTCCAGTGCAGAAGATGCACCCAGAGCTGGCATTAATGTAAGTGCTTGGACAGGGGAAAGAAATGAGAGCTTTACTGACTACTTTCTCATGGAGATTCACAACATAGGTGGCCACCAAATCAGCAGCTTCTTTACCGTTTTTTGGGCTGCTGGAAAATCATCAAACTTTACAATTAATGCATGTTACTTTTGGGGAGACCAGGGAGAAGCAGGTTATTTTAGTCTCCATTTCCAGTACAGAACACGGGAAAGGGTAGAAGATGTAGAAGTGTTTTAATAGGTTCTTACATTTTTGTACCTCAAGACCTTTACAACTTCTATATATAGGGTCAGAGTTACTGTGTCTACTTCAAAGTTTTCTGTAGTTCTGTTAATATACTCCCCATCTTCTCTGCTTTCCTCACACTTTCCTTCAGATAAAGAAGTAAAATGCATTGATACTTCTAGTAACTAATAGTTACCAAAAAGGAAAACGTTTTTCAAATTGTCATTTCTATCAAAATATTAAACCATTTGTAACAGACATGCCTGATAAATACAAAGATGAGGAAGATTATGTATTTTCCTACCCCTAAATCTCTGTGTTTCATCAGAAATTTATTCTTCAGAAAGAAATTCCAAGTATCACTGGTTTAGGTTATCTTTTTTTGCTATCTATCATACCATGTATCACTGCATCACAGCCTATATGGCATTACTACTACACTGTGAAGAAAAGTGATTTATTTACTAACAGAGGAACGCGGGCAATAAACATCTATTTAGGAAATGGAAAATAAGTGACTCTGAATTCAGTGCCTATTGGAAATATTTTGAATGTTACACATAGCAGTCCATTTATTTTATTCATTGACTGTTCATCCAGATAATATGAGTATGTTCTAATGAAGCTAAATTTAACACCTATAAGTGTTCAGAAGGAAAGTGCTTTTCCTTTGGGATGCATTTTCATTCATTTTTTCTACCTAACTAGTATCAGCATCCAGACAAATTCCATGATGAGAAATTGATACTAACCATGTGTGGCATAAAGTTGGTGATTTGTGACTGAACACTTATTTGAGTTTTGTAGATATGAGACATCAATTCGCCAGTAGTGCCCCTTCTATAAGAAGCCAAAGAATTCTGAAATTCAAAAGATTTTAAAGCTTAAATATTTTATTTTTTTAATTGTAGGGTACAGGAAGCCTGAAGGAGGTTTTTTTAGGCTGGATGACACAAATCAGGCTGCAGACCATGATTCAAAGTTCTATATACAAGGATGAAAGTACTTAATGCCAGTTGCCTGTCTCAAAACACTGCCAAGGCCACAAGAGGAACTTGCCATGGGATAATCTGCAACAGCAAGAACTTGAGATAAGCACAGATAGGAGAAATTTTCAACAGGAAGTCACTAATACCAGGTCTGGCAGATGTGAGGTCTGGTTAGCACATCCTGGTTAATGCATTGAGGCAAAAAATTCCCACTGCGGCAAACTGCTGGAAAGAAAGCAACAGTCTTTGTCTAAAAAACTGCTAAGTGGAAGAAGTAAGAAATCTCCATTCCTCACAGCATAAACCAAGAAAAATAATATTTAATAATACCAACAACTAAATCTCCTCTAAGGGGCTGATAAACTGATAAAAGAAACTTACAGAATGAATCCTAGTAAGCTTAAATTACTGAATTTTACAGTGAATAGTATCCATGACAAAAAAATCTAGTGTCTATAATAATTGGTCTCCTCCTCAGATATTTTACAGTTACTATAGTTATATTCTGGATGCTGAAAACAGCAAAATAATAAAACTTAATTGGACTGAAAGGCAAAAATGCTAAGTCTTTTATTATAACAGCTGAACTCAGTGGCATAAAAAGCACCAACATATCCTAAAGGCATAATCCAGAAATAATTATTTCACTTTTATATAAAACAAAGCAATTAAAAATTCTTTTCAAATGATCTCACTTATAGACACTTATCTGTTTCATTCCTGCCACAATATTGTGCCAGTAATCAGCAGCAGCAATCATATATTTTCTGTTTCCATTTAGATGCAGAAGTATTTTCAGCCTATTTGATGACATTGTGTGAAATACAACCTTTTCCTCACCTGACAACCATGTCATCTCAACAGAGAAGTTTTATCACCCTCTCAAGAAAAAGAAATATGCTTGCCCATATGCTTGTCCTTGATAGCACATGGACACAACAGGATTTATTAATGAAGAGTCAGAGAACATTAGTCACCTTCTAAGCCACAGCAGTGGTGGGGAAATTAAGCTCAATAATCTTATGCTTTTTGGAGTCACCAAAATGCTTACTTCCATTTTCCTCCACTATTCTACCAGTTGCCAGAGTTCACTTGCAGCAAGAAAGCTGTCAGGAAATAAGAACACAAATGGGAAAACAAGCTCTGAATCTCTTCCTGAAGAGTGGCTAAAAGTGAATAAAAGGTACTTTGCCTTCTTCAAAATTAGGTTATTAATGCAATACCTAAAAAAGAGTTTGAATTTTCTGCACATAGCTTCAAATTCTGAATTCCCTGTTCTTTAAATCCCATGAGCTCCAGTCATGGAACAATCTCTCCAGAACAGAACACGTTTCTTCAGCTGTACTTGCAAATATACATCCCTGTGAACAAAAAAACCAACCAACCAAAAAAACCTCCACCTTTTTCTACCTGATGTAACCTGTTAGCAAACATGACCTACAGACTGAGCTGTCAGGCTGACTCAAGAAACTTTTGTCTAACATACAGGTGATGCTAAACACTGCAAGGTTATGGGAAAGCCACTGTTAGAGATCAATACCAAAGCCAGTGGTGACTGCACTGAGGTGTAGAAGCACCTCAGTTTAGTTAACTCAAAGTTACCAAAATCCTATTCCACGAGACATTTAATTATGAGACTGAGCCCAGTCTCACATCAAAGTGTTCCTTGAACAAGGCTATGAACCTCACAGCAGTCTTGCAGCCAGGGCAAGCAACAGCAAAATAAATAAATCCTATTCCTGGAAGAAGGTACTGAATGTGTGAAGTTTACTTAGAGCAATGAAGAGAGATATAAATCTTGCAGCATCATCTCAACATCTTCAGTTTGAGAGGCAGGAAAAAAAATTAATTTATCCTAAATTTCCTTCTGCTCTTCTTTCTGGTGTGGAAGAGACAACTATTGACTTCAGAGTGCTGAAAAATGAAGGAGTAGTTAGGTTGAAGTCTCTGAAATGACTCCTTCTGAAGTAAATTCCAACTGTATTGCAGTCAGAAGCAAAAGAACTGTCAGAGAGATTTAACTCTCAAGAAACAGTGTTTAGTATGATTGTGCATTAAGTTTTATGTTCTTATCAAANATTCATATCCCAAATGATCAAGTAGATCATTAGTAGTAGACAAGTAGGCAGCTCTAAAACAGTGTTTCCAGTGCTCCAAACACAGAACAGTCTTTCAGGTCAGCAACACATTTGCTCTCCTAAGTCAGTCTTCATGAATGCCTACTGCTGCTATCTCCCATTAAGGAATACAGTCAATATATATATTCAAATTATATTAAAAATTGTAATTCTAAGCCAATAATCACACAATCAAGCATTATATAATCTTGCCAGTTCAAGAAATGTATTTTACTTCTTTATATAAATTATTATTATTATCTTTAAAAAAGTACAGAAAAAGTATTTAAGTGGCAAAATTCAGAAAGTCTTGCCATTTTTTATTTATCGTTAAAAGCCCTGATGGTTACAGGCACAGTAATCATAGTGTTCAATTAATAACAGCCCCATCTCTCACCAAACAATATTATGGCAATTTTTTTAGCAACTTCGTTCTAAGGAGGAGGATATGCATGATTTTGTTAGAACTGGTGGGTCTGTGAATTCTGTCTGAAAAGGACGGAATGAGAAATTTCACATCCTCTGATGTATCACAAGAGGAAAAATATTTTAAAGGAACAATATATACACACAAGGAAAGAATTTCTTGAAGAAAAAAAAAACCAAAAAAATCAAACAAAAGTCTCAAAGCATTTAAATAAAATAGGCATTAAGTAAAACTTGGGCAAGATTATATTAATAACTCTGGAGTTCATTGCCTGTAAAGAAGGCAAACCACCCCCCCAAACTATAGGTATCTGCAGGTCTCCAGCAAAGCCAAAGCACTATAAATTTTCTAAATATAGAAATACACCATTAGATATTGATTTTCAATACACTATACGGCTTTGCCAATTTTCTCATGTGAAGCCTCCCTGTAAGAGATCAAGAACCACTAATGATAGACTGGGAGATTTCCTAGTGATGCACAGTTAGGCACACACACAGAGAGCACTTGCTACCTGTGTTCTGAGACAAAACCAGCCAGGAAACTGTGGCACAAGAGGAGCCCACGTCCCAGATAAAGAGCTTTGC